>WNWU01013201.1:76085-104346 GCA_012654045.1 Ptyas mucosa
TCCACCAGTGGGCGCTCACAGGAGCAACGAGTCCGAAGTATAGAGTAGGTCAAACAGGAAGCCAGAGGAGAATGTTGTCTTCAATCATAAATAAAGAAGCAGGAAGTCAGACAGTCGCCATTGTCTGCCGGGGGGAGGGGCCACCAGACCTCTCCAAGAAACTCTGCCACAGCCATCCTCCAAGGAAAAGTCAGAAAGGTAAGGGATTTCACCCCATCTCCTTCCCCCTAGTTCTCTGCCACGGCACCTTTCCAGCTACAAGGGGGGGGGGAAACTCCAACCCCCCCTCTCGCCTCCAGGATGCCTGCTCCACTCTGCAATCAGTCAGTACAGTCCGTTGTGCCTTCTTAGGTAGCACCGGTCCCCTTAGGCGCTGTGGCGCCTCGGCGGCCTCGAAAAAAAGCCGCCGATCGCCTCCCGCCCCCTCTGGAGCCTCGGGCGCGCCAGCATCGGCCTCCCGGCCCCTGGAAGTGAGGCAGGGGACCCCTGGCGAGCCGCCCTCAAACGGCAAACGCCCCAATAATGGGGCGCTTGGCCCAAAGGGCCTCCAGATGGGGGGGATCAGACTCTGGGGCCAGAGCTAGCCCGATCAAAGTCTGTCGCCAGCGGAACCGGAAGCGGAAGCCGTGCATGACCTCCCTTGCCCACCCCCTCCTGGCAAGCAATGGCAAAAAAGTTAGCCATCACTGGTATAGGGTCTTCTGTTTGAGCATGGAGTTGGACTAGAAGACCTCCAAGGTCCCTTCCAACTGTTATTCTGATCTTGATTCTATCTCTCTGTTAATGTAAACTAGGACTGCATTGACATTTTTGGCAGCTGTAGCAGACTGCTGATTCATATTTAAGTGGTTGTCCACTAGAACTCTTAGATCACTTTCACAGTTATTGCTGTTGAGTCAGAATAACAGAAATGAACTTGGTGTCTTCTACTACAATCCCCTGAACAAGCAGATCTTACACCATTTCAGACAAATACCTGTCTAATTTATTGTTAAAAGCTCCAGGGATGGTGCATCCACAATTTCTGGAGACAAGGTGTTCAACTGGATAATTGTTCTCACTATCAGGAAATTTTTCCTTAGTTCTAGGGTGGCTCTCTCCTTGATTAGTTTCCATCCATTATCTTGCCTTCTGGTTTTTTCTTTGTGGCAGCCCCTCAAATATTGGAACACTGCAGTAGTGGGTTTCAAATCCTGTTGTTATCGGTTTGCTCATGAGCGCGCTCCCGCTCGTGATGCTTCTGCACAAGCACAGAAGCTTCTGCGCATGTGCAGAGACATCCAGGTTGGTGGGCGGAGCCTCCTGCCACCGCCACTACCCAATCCAGGGCGAACCGGTAGCAACCCACCATTGGAACACTGCTATTATGGCATCCTAGTCCTTCTTTTCACTAGACTAAATTTACCCAACTCCTGCAACTGTTGTTCTTATGTTTTCTCACATTTAAATTTCATTTTGTTAAATACGACCCAGTGTTCAAGCGTTCATGGTACTTCTGGATCTTGTAATAGAATAAATTGGTAATTGGATACAAGTTGTCTTTAGTAAATGGTTCTTCTTTACCTCATTAAAAGTAAAACTGTGCAATATTTTAAGAGGGAAATGAGGGGTTGATAGCAGGGGTAAAATGCTACCGGTTTGCAGTGCGTGGTTTGGTGCATGGTTTGGTGAACTAGTAGCAGCGGCAGCGCAAAACTCCGCCCACCCACCTGGTTTTAACCAGGAAGTAACCTGGCTTTGACCCTCTGCGCATCCAAAATTGCACGTGACGCACACACACACACGAGCAGAACACGCACTTCCAAACCGATAGGTAGGTAAATAGATTTCACCCCTGGTTGATAGGTAATGTGTCTGGAAACCATATCTCCTAATTTAGAGTAAAACCTTGTGAATGTTGCAGCTGTGAAATCTGTGCTGAGAAATGGCCGGAGAAATGAATGTGCTCTCTAAATGATTCTGTGTTGTGAGATGTAGCGTTGTTATGGAAGAGTTCTGAAATAGTGCAACATCAGCCAGTTACATTTTTTGGAATCCATATTACTAAAACCTAAGTGGATGTTTATTTTGTCCCTTTCTGGGGGGGGGGGGGGACTCCTTAAAACCGCTATACTGTTTTACAATATAAGCATACCTTCCCTTTCTGTTCCATTCTAAAAAGTACCTTACGTCTCTCTTTCTCCATTAGTCATCTATAGTCCTTGCAATTGTTCTATTAAGTTTGGTTATTTTATCTAATTATCAGCTATTATTGGTAGCTTGTAACAAGCATATAAAAAGGATTATAAATTTTTGTATTTTAAGACTTTAAAACACAATAGCTTTTTTCTAACCAAAGAGAACTGAGCAATTCTAAGGCCAGTAAGAGAGTTTCATATGACCTGAGGTGTTTTGGAAAATGTGTTCCTTTTTCAAAGATAATGTGAAAACAGATACAATACCAAAAAAGGGCACTAGAATGTCAAACTCTGAACTGATTAAACTGATTTTACTTCTACTGTGAATGAAAATAAAAGCAAAAAAGATTCCAATATTAACAAAATAAGCAGAATTGTTTCATATTGTGGAATGTCTGGGAATTAGAATGCTTTGGAAAAATTGACTGAAATTAATAGTACAGAAAAGTCTTATGGGCTGTTTGTTTTTTTGTTAATGATAAAATAAATCTCACACACACAACCCTAACCCTAGAGTCGGGAACACACACTTATAAACTATAAACCTTTAGCCAAGGCCTCTCTAAACACTGTAAAAAAGCAGCAGCTGGAGTCAAAGGAATAATATTAAATATACTACAACAGATATACCATACAGAATTACAATACAATTATAATTAATATAATTTAAATGAAACAGTTAACATTATTTTAAATTAAGATCCAATATTGGGACAAAGTTTGAAGTCTATTAGACTTCTATACCGCCCTTCTCCCAGAGGACTCAGGGCGGTGTACAGCCATATTAAAACACACAGATTTACAAAATTTAAAACAAATTAAAATCAAATATAAAATTTGGCTCACAGATTAAAAAACACACATACACCCATTATAAATTCGTATTAGGCCAGTCCGGCTTACTGGAACAAAAGGATCTTCAGGGCGTGGCGGAAGGTACGCAGGTCGGGGCTAAGACAAACCTCTAGAGGCAGCTCATCCCAGAGGGCTGGTGCCCCCACAGAGAAGGCTCTTCCCCTGGGTGTTGCCAGACGGCATTGTCTGGCCGACGGCACCCTGAGGAACCCCCGTCTGTGGGAGCATATTGGCCGGTGGGAGGCTGTTGATGGCAGAAAGCGGTCTCGTATATACCCCAGTCCTAAGCCATAGAGCGCTTTAAAGGTGGTGACCAACACCTTGAATCGCACCCGGAAGATCACTGGGAGCCAGTGCAGCACGCGCAGGAGGGGTGTTATGTGGGTGTGCCAAGTTGCCCCCATAACCAACCGCGCGGCTGCATTCTGGACCAAGATGTAGAATATGAGAAATAATTTGTTATGTCCCCTTGATCTTGCCTTCAGCTTGTTGCCTAACAGAGAATGTGGAGTGTCAAAATTTAAGTTGTCCTTTCTGCTTTTAAATAGTATTTTTTTTTCCTTTTAATCCACACAATCTCTATAACACTGCCATGATTGGTCTATATTCCTGCAGATACCGTATTGAGCAGGGAGGGAAACACAGACAGAGAGATAAACCAATAGCTTTACTTAAGTAGACTTGCAAGCAATAATACAGGGCACTACCATTCATCAACAAGCTAGAAGGGAGGCAATTGATATAAGATAGCAGAAACCAATAGGGACCATCTAATTGATTGTCTGATTATGTGCCATCAAGTTGTGGTCGACTACATAGACCACACAAATTTTCTCAGTGAAAATCTATCCCTAATGTGGAATTTCAGGTCTTTCCATGGTGTACCCTTTGCTGCTGTAACTATCCAATCTATCTACCTTGCTGCTGGTTGTCCTCCACTCCTCTTTATTCCTTCCCAGCATTGGATACTTCTCCAGAGAGCTAGGTTTTCTATGCTGCTTCTCCAAAGCCCAACATTTGCTTCCAAATTCCAAATAATTTGCACAGTTTTGATCTTTGTTGATATAGACATATCACAACATTTGAATACCATCTCCAAGACTACATGGCTCCTGTATCAAACACGAAGTCTGTGGCATGTATTTTAACTACTTGTTTCTTAACTATTATGTTTTTTACTATTAACTAACAGCCATAATAGTTAAGAAACAAGTAAGATAGTGAAGCTATTCACCATTATACTATGTTAATTGTCCTCTCTAAGGCTGTTTGTTGTCATTAGTTCAGTCTTCTTTAAGTTTAACTTTGGTTCCATTTTTTTTGGTTTTTGTCTTCTATTATTAGACTCTTGAGTTTTATTCCTAGAACTTGCAAATCATTTTCATTTTGGCCATTAGAGTAATGTCATCAGCACAGCATCCTTATTTATGCTGGTATAATATTCTGATGATTTAAGGATGAGTGGAGTGCACATAAACAGGACGAAAACTTCCTTAGTCAGCTTTCATCTAATTCTAAGTGTGCATCTCTAATATTCTACAGTAATGGGTAATGCATTAATATGCGTGATCTCTATGATTTTATAAATTATGTTAAGCCATAATGTGAATTTTATACTTACTTATTAGAAGCCATGCCATGGTTACCATCCATAAAACCAAGATGAAATAAGAAAAGTAGATAATATAATTATATTTAATTATTTAGATCAATTAATATTAAAATTATACATTCATTTATAAATATAATTTATAAATGGCACACAATCAATCAATCAATATTAAATTTAAAACATTCAATCATAAACATGTGATGTTGACAAGACCAGCACTATAAACCTAAGGCATAACTGAACTGGGAATATCAAGTCTGAAATGTGAAGAGAAAAATTCAGACTTACACCTGGATCAAAAGTTGATAGTGGGGGCCTGGTCTCCAGAGAAGTGTGTTTAAAGCTAGGTGCCCCAATAAAGGACATTCTCATGGTCTGAGATGCTGAGGGAGCCCCTCTGCAGATTTTAATATTAAATCTGTTTTGGAAGAACTCCCTTTAGCATTTGAGTTTTGGCTTAGTTTGTTGCATAGCCATTATAATTTATTCAGCACACAAACATGGGTGAAAGAAAACCTAATCCTATAAATGAGCATACCAATTTGCTGTTTTGCCTTTTTTTAAAAAGCTTTAAATAAACTAGCTAATAAAAACCAATAATCCTGCCAGTTTAAAACTTTATCGGGTTTAGAGTGGATTTGGTTTACCAGTAAAAAACTTTTCCATGTAATACACTTAATGATTTACAATAACAATGAATGCAGTTCTTGCATAGTCTTGGTCTGTTTCCCTGACCAGCATATAAACATTTTTTTTCCTATTTGTTAATAAACTCCACATCAAAAGGGTCTTAATTTGGTGCGTAACATATGATTTGGACTGTAATGCGCTCAGCATTACTACTCTAGGGTTGAAGAAAGTTTTAAGTCATTTCAATACATGCGATGGGCAAAAATAATAGCGATTTACTTGTTGGAAACACCTTTTATGTTTTACCTGTGATCATTCGTACCTCCCTAAAATTAACTGAAGTATAAAGCTACGTGGATTTAACGTACATAGAGTGCAGTGTGCGACCACTCGTAGAGACAGCTGAAACACGCAACAGTGCAACGTGGTTTGAATCGGAAAGGAGACCCTGTTACCGCATAGCCACCACGAGTGAGGACTTCCAAACGCAGCTTTCCAGATAAGAAACAAAACAAACTTTCTGGGCCAAAAGTGACGCTACTTTACTCCAATTAGTAAGTCTATGGATCTCTGCGACAACGGAGGCGTCGCTTTGCGGAAGAGGGCAGCGTCGGGAAGGAGGAGGAGGAGGAGGAGGAGGAGGGCGAGTACGATGCGGTGTGTGACGCATGCGTGCTCAGGAAGGGGGTTCTGCGTTTTCTGTAGGTCACCTGTGTACGATGTCTAAGGAGTGAGTGTCGAAGAAGGGGTTTAAAGGGAAATGGGAGGGGGTAGCGAGGATCATGCCTGTGGAGTGCGCACTTCGGGTGCATTAGTACTTATGACGTCATGCAAAGTCCCTCACTCCGAAGTGGGACGAGGGCTCAGAAAAGGGTATATAGACGTATCTAAAAATCAGTACATGGGAGGGGAGAGACGTGTGCTGAGGTATCGCATGACAGCCGCAGGTCTTTGGATGCGGGCGGGGCATGGCAAAAGGTTGCTTTGAGCAGCCTTGGGCATGCTGGCTGGACTTAGTTCTTGCATTTTCCTTGCCTTTCCTCTATTTAAAGCTGAAACGTGGAAATGTCCTCCCCCATTTTGTTCAGCTATTCCCAGAGTGATAAAAAATAATAATAATACCTGTAAGAGCCAAATGTAAAGGCCTTTGCTTGATATATCAGGGATTTGACTGGTTAAATGAGAAAGGATAAAAGATACTGGTTTTGCCTCTTGAGCCAAAAGTTGTAAGTGGCTCCACAACAAATTCTGGGTTTGCTTTTCGCATGTCTAGAGACTCAGCATCTTTGCTTTTCCTTCATTGGGTTAATGAGGAAGGAAAAGGAACACTTGTGGTCTTAATCACAACACTTGAGAGGAAAGTAACTTGGCTTTCTAGGAGGTTGAAGTAAAGTTGGTGATTTAGTTTATTATGTGTTTTGCAGTGCTATGTGTTGTTTACATGATAACACAGATACTTTGGTTAAGTAACGTATAGGTGGGTCAGTCAAGATTTGTGTTATATAAAAGTGACTTTATCTGGAAGAAATCTAGCCAAACGCTTTGGATAATTTCTTAAAGAAAGCTAAAAAGTGAGGGAAGCAAAGGATGCTGGATATATCCCTCCCATGGGGCATGTCCCTAATCATTTGGAGGTGTTAATGTATGTTAATGCTAAATAAAATGACAACATAAGGGCCTCATCATTATCAATGTGTTGTAAAAGCAGATCAATTCAGTCTGGTACTGTGGGCAATGCAGGTAGTCCTCGACTTATGACCACAACTGAGCCCAAAAATTCTTTTACTAAGTAAAATAGTTAAGCAAGTTTTGCCCCATTTTATGACTTTTCTTGCTATAGTTGTTAAAGTGAATCACTGCAGTAAAGTTAGTAGCACGGTTGTTAAGTATATATGATTTCCCTATTAACGTTGCTTGTCAGAAGTTCACAAAAGGGGATCACATGACCCCGGGACACTGCAACCATCATAAATGTGAACTAGTTGTCAAGCATCTGAATATTGATCACATGACCATGGGGATGTGGCAACAGGCATAAATATGGAAAAAAAAGTCGTAAGTCGCTTTTTCAGTGCCTTTGTAACTTTGAATGGTCACTAAATCAATTGTTGTCTTCTGTATAGCTTCTGCCTGTACAGCATCTCAAGAGTGTTAGATTACATTTTTGAAGGAAAAATAGTAATGTAAAGAAAAGCTTCAAAGTAGCTGCAACAATTGGGAAAGTGATTAAAAGGCAAGGAGTACTGAAAATAATAGGCATTAACCAAGAATCTTGGAACTCTGTCATAGTTATTTTTCCATTTTATTATGGGAACTCTTAAGTAGGCTTGACAAACTCTGAATAAAGTTATAATTTTCCAGTTAATACTGTTCAAAGATTTTCAAATGTGTTTGTTTTTTTCCTCTTAGGAAAGTAGAGATTCCAGGCCCACCCACATCAAAATGCATTCTGTATTGGAAAAGGAAGGTCAAGTCAGAATACATGCGTCTTCGGCAACTTAAAAGACTTCAGGCAAACATGGGAGCTAAGGTAAAGATACGCTTTACCTTAAGCAGATTTTTTTTTCCGTAGGCTCTACCTCTGCACGTTAGGATGGACAAAGTCTGACTGAAAGGAACATCTGTCTTGCAACTGACTTTCTCTCATCTTCCTGAGAGAAAGTCAGTTGCAAGACAGATGTTTCTTGCATCTGTCTATATATTCATATATTTATATCATTTATACATATATTTATATCAATCTATTCTCTATTCGGCAAATCCAGAGTTTATATCCATGGAGTTTAGGAAACTTCCTGCAAACTTATAAACAGCACACTGCCTACCACTTTAGCGACTGCCATTGGTGCCCATATGGAAACTTTTTCTCTCTGATGCTCTCTCTCTTCTCCCACTAATCTTCTCACTACTGTTGATCTGCTACAGATCCATCCTGCCTCCTGAGAACTATCCAATCAGTGTCATACACCTCATTTTTTTTTCTTTTGAGGGATTCTACAGGAGAAATATGCAGCAACATCTTCCATCTGTTTTCTGAGGGAGAGGGGGAAAACTTTATTTGGGGATACCTGGAATTCCCCTCAGCCCTCATGTTTCAGCAGAGTAGTGGGCAGTGGTATTTCCAGCACAAAGATGAGGCAAATCCCTCTGGCCTAACAGAGGTGAACCACTGTCTGAATATATATAGATACTTTTTTGCAATCATCAAAACATTCCAAGATTACATGACCCAATTATTGAGGGATTGGGGGGGGGGGGGTAATAGTCATGAAAGTGTGGTAAAGTTTAATATGTCTCAAAGCACAAAAATAATGAGGCTACAAAAGTTCAAATCCTTATAATGTGACTGCTATGCCTGTTAAAAATATAGGCAAACTCTGATAGAAAAAGGTTGACTCTGATTAAAAAGAGAACATCAAAAAACTAAATGTAAAATATCTAGAATATCTATTCCTAGACCAAGCCAACTCCAAAAATGCTAGAGAATTCCTGGAAGCCTGGCACTCGGACAAATCAGCCATCAATAGGCACTAGAGATAAACAACATCTACATACCATTCAAAAGAGATAATCAAAAAGCCAAAAAGAAAACAAAAGGACCAAAATACCTTCTCACCCGCAATCAACACCCAGATGAACGAAGATTAATACAAAGACCAACTTTAACTAACTTTAGACCAACAATTAAAAAAGAAACAATACCCCAGGCGAGAAACTATCAACTCAGACAAACAAACTAACAGTAAAACACTGTTAGTATACTAACAGGGCAAGCCACTAGAATATAAAATGGGAGCAAACCCCATTCCCTTCTCTCACTGATGATATTGCCTAGTTTGGTAATGAAATTTCCAAACAACCAAGCTCAGAGTCCACAAAGGACCCTATTGTAAAATATATCTGTGAGGAAAAAATAAAATCCACTTCCTCATATTTATGGGTACAAAATGACTTACCAAGTCAACCTATTTGATGCTATCATGAGAGAGGCAGGATGTAGACTATTGGCATGATTGTGTTATTTTGATATGAAAAGGATTTATTTTGATTGTACCAGTGGAGAAATGGTATAATTGCAATCTGCCTACCTATGTAAGACAGTTGATAGCCAGTAATGCAGGTTTAAAAATGATTTCCTTTTGCTCGGTTCCTGTGAATTGGGATCCCTCTTCCGCGATGGCAAAAGGTTGATCTGTTTTTTTCTCTTTCCTCTATTCCTGTAGAATTTATTTGTGTCTAACTTCACAAAGATTCAGGAAAAGATAAACATCCTAAACGATGACTGGAAGAAGCTTAGAGTTCAGCCTATTCAGTCTATGAAGCTGGTTGGAGGAAACCCTTTTCTGAAACAGGTGTTGCAACATATAATATACTATATTTCCTTTCCTAAGTTCATATTCACACTCCCACACTATAATATCCCTATTTTTCATGTCATTATGAAGTTCCGCATTTACCCAGAGAGAAAATTTAGATCAGTTATGTAAAGTCATCAGTATGAATAGAAGTTTTTTTACAGAATAATAAAACCCATTCAGGATTGTCCAGCAAACGGCAACAGGAAAGGATGACATTCCATGTGCAAAATTAGTACTTTTACTTCCTACCAGTTACTGCAAGGTCCTCTGTAGCAGTCCTTTTGTGCTTTTAATTTCCTGATTCTTGTTATTTTTTTCAGTCCTTCTGTTTCCTAAGCCTACAATCAATTGATATGTGTCCTTTGGGAACAGAAGAGAAATAGGCTGAAGGGTTAGGATGAGTTTAATTGATACATATTTTTTCCAGAATTGTAACTGGTGGGCATACTTGGAACTTTCTAAGTAATACAAATTAATGCATCTGAACATGTTGAAAATGTGCCAACTGACTGATCATAATCTGTTCTATATTTAGGGATAAGGGCTTGCAAGTTAGAAGGTATGCCAACAAGCAGGTTAAGTCCAGCATTTAATTTGTTATCAGTCATACGATGCTTAACAAAATCCCCATCCAATAAGTCAAATCAGAGGGGCATGTTTATAAAAGATATGTCTACACAAAATATCCTTAATCTGCTGCTTGAAAGACTATGAGAAAGATTCATCTGGACCAAGAAGGTAAAAGAAACAAGACAGGATGAGGTGAAGTACCTGCAAATTATGGAGGAACATGGACTAGGGTCTCCTAAAATGGCTGCAACACATTGCTAGATTTATGTGGGAAGAAATTATCTTTAAGATGTTTTGGTAACAAACCATTCTGATTTTCATTGGTAAGTACCCAGTGTGTTACAGTGGGCCTAGAAAATAATACGATTGTTAACTTGATATGATGATGGCCCTATATATCAAATCAGAGCTCCTATCAAAAATCCATCTTCTTCCCTCTGAATGTAGAGGGTCATGATGCCCTCTAGCGGAAGCAAGAAAGAAAACCATAGTAGAAGATTCCCATCTGATACTAAAGCGTGATCACTGAGGCATGTCATATCTGTCTCCTTTAGTACCAGGAATGGATGAAAATATATTCAGCACAGAGGGACTTTAGAGGGGTGACTTGTATATTACTCCTTCTGATGGGGCACACTTTTGTTCTCCTCCAGTGCACAGTTGAGAGCATCTTCCCCACTTTGAGCACCCAGACTTTGTTCATGCGGACTCTAAACACTGTAGCCCTGGTGCCTATCATGTATTCCTGGTCTCCACTCCAGCAGAACTTCATGGTAGGTAATCAGCTGCTGCCGTAATTCTGAGCTTGAATATGAATATTTTCTTTTGAATCCAGAACATCTTTTAAGGCCTGGTTGGAAGACAGCAGGGTTTCTTCGTGGAATACTACCCAGTGCAAGAACATCTTCTGCTTTTCGTTTTGAACCTGATGTACATGGTATTTTTACTAAGGTTTCCACACTTGTTTGTAATACCTGAATTGTCTGTTGGGGTAGAGATAGCACAGTCTGATTACAGAAGTTAAATTTCTTGCTTCTCTACATTGTCTCCAGTGTTCAAAACATCTGGATTCCAGATGGGAAAAGATGGCATTTAGAAGCCATGTCTTCCACAGGAGATCAAGGAAGTTCCAGTTTGATTCTGCAAAATGAGTGCGTCCTATAAACAATCTGCCATTCTCTAATGAATCTTTTTCATCCCTAATCCCAGCTTCCCAGTGTTCAGAGCTAGGGAAATGCTCACAATATCAAGAGTTTATATTCTAATATTTCTGATGAGGAGCTTCTCCATCCCTTCTCAGAAACTTCTTATCACTAATAAATTCTGGGGGTTGGGTGGGGAGTGGGAGTCTTCAGAAGTGTGTATTTCAGTGATGGTGCATTCATGTTTTAAATTTATTGTCATTTTGCAAGAACATGAGATTATTACAGTAATAATTGCTCACAATTTTTATGCCTTGCTGCTGGGTTACCCTCGGTCACTCTCAAAGGGCACAACATTTGGACAAAGCAATTCATGGAGCTTTTGCTCCATAATAGAAGCATCTTATCTATTAGATTCTGACAGTACTTTTGTATGTACCAATGACTTCCCTGAGTTGAAGCTAAAAGCCACTTCTTGCAGGCTGCACTCCCTCTTTTTGGATAGAATTTTTTTTTTAAATCCTTAACTTGGTGAGCTGATGTTGTGTGGGTCATGCTGTCGTACTGTATGGTCTTAGCTCCCTTCCCACATAAACTACCTAATGCAAGATAGAAAAAAAACATTCTGAACCCCCTTCTACAGGGATAAAGCCAGTTTTTCTGTTGCAAATAAGCAAGATAAAATTATGTGAGTCACTGCTGCCACCAGAACCTTCTCTAAAGACCACTGATTGAATGGCATGACCTTGCCCTTAAGAGTAAGTGCTCATGAAGAAAGACCTTGTGATGCTGGGGCATACTGCGTCAGCCTTCCCTAATCTAGTTCCCTCCCAGATATGTTGGACTACAGCTCCGCTCCTCCTCCAGTCAGCATAAAGAGTGCTGTCTAGGAGAAGTCTTCACTGTGCAGTAAGATCAGCAGACATCCCTCTGGGTTCTCGTTAAGGTGGGCATGCAATCTGCCATTTGCAGGCTCTTCTGGTGAGTGGACAAGGGACAGCCACCTGCCTCCCTCAGGCTGTGTCTGCCCCCGTTTGCAGGTGGAGGATGAAACTGTTTTGTGCAATATTCCTTACATGGGAGATGAAGTAAAAGAAGAGGACGAAACCTTCATCGAGGAGCTCATTAATAACTACGACGGCAAAGTCCACGGAGAAGAAGGTAAAGCCTACAGAGTCTTCCACTGGGATTGAAGGGCCCCAGATCATATATAGGGAGGAAATTGGAGGGGATAATTCTGGTCTTACAAGTCAGATTTGTCTTTGTAGGCACACTGTTTGTTCTTAATGAAGTTGAATTTTTTCCCATGCCTAGCTTTCAGTTCTTCCTTCCAGAGTTGCTCCCAGGTTCTGTTCTGATCAGTGATGCTGTTTTTCTGGAGTTGGTAGATGCATTAAACCAATATTCTGAGGAAGAAGACGAAGGACACGATACTGTAGAAGGCAAACAAGAAGCTTTGAAGGAAGACCTGCCTGTCACACGGAAGAGGAAACGACTTACAATGGAAAGTATGTTCCTTGCTTCTTTTCCACATTTCCTTTCTTATTGGAGCCACATTCATACTAAGCAGCAAGTCTTGCTGCTATGTGCTTCCTCCATATAGTATCTTGTACAATACTACCTTCTTGAATTGGCAAGAAGGGGGCTAGGATCCAGTTCTTCGGTTGTGTTCTTCAGCAGATTTTAATGGAAACATGTTTCAACTGGATCCTTCAAAGTTCATAGCTCTTCCATTACTTCACTTTCATTCAATTATTAAATGAAATGAAGTAACAAAATAACCGCAGGTTAACTTTAAGAGTCCCTAAAAGTACAATACAATTTTGATTCACAATTCCTTTGTAATTTAGCAGAAGTCCCATAAGTATATTCTTTTAGTTTGCTGGGAAAATTATAATGACTGCATAACAATATACACAAGGAAACTGAGAGAAAAAGGCACCTGTTGGCATTTTCTGTGTTTTACAGTATAGTTTATTGCCTGATATTTATCTGTTGTGGTTTCTTTCTAATTATCTTCTGAGCCAATCCTATCATGGAAGAGCAGTATTCCAGGGAGAGAAATATTTTAATTCATAAAATATCAGCAGGCTTTCTTGTATGTCTAATGTAGGTAACAAGAAAAGTTCAAAGAAGCAGTTTCCAAATGACATGATCTTTACAGCTCTTTCATCGATGTTTCCTGAGAATGGCTATCCAGAAGACATGAAAGAAAGGTAGGAATTATTTAATTCAAGCCAAGTATTGTTTTGTTTTTCTAGCCTGGGCATATCGTAGTCTAATTTCCAAGATGGATATCGGAAATGCTGCCTTGGGAAAAAAATGCTAGCGGGGTCAGATATGGTTAATGGTGGTTAAAACAGAAGGCTACTAGGAAGTCTCAGGACAGTAATGTGGTTTGAGAAGTTAAAAACACCTCGGAAGAAGGCAAAAACATACTAGACTCTTAATGTTGCCAAAAAATTATTTGGAGATGTTTAATATAGTCTAATATAATAATATTATAATCTAATATATTTCTAATAAAGTTGCTACTTTCTGGGCAAGACCTGTTTAATTTCTACATGCCTTATTCTTGTGTTTTATATTTTAAATGTTACGTCAGATAGTATGTCTTATTTGTGATGCTTCTGTTACGAATAAACGAACAAACTTGCGGTCCAGCTGAAGTTTTACAACAGGAGCGCTTTCTTTGTACAGCTAAACAATTTATGCATTTTGACTAGAAGAATCATTGCCCGGTGTATAGTTTGCAACTTAATTGCTACAGGAAAATGATCTGGGATGTTAGCAGCCGTGATGATCTTGCTATTGTCTCCCCCTGCTGTCTGCTTTGGATTCTTTCACATTATCCTCTCAAGCATTCTAACCATGCTTGTTGTCATATGCAAAGGTTTGCATCTGATCTTCATAATACAGAATTCCTGTTCATATTTTGCTATGTCAGTTAGCGTTTTGCAGACCACAAGATGCTTCCTACCTCAAAGTGTTCGGTTTTATTTGAGGTGGTTTTATTGCTCGAACAGTATGTTAGCTAACATATACCAGTGGCCTTCAGACTATGAAATGACATTCTCTCTAAAGTAACAATTTTAAGTACATAAGTACAGACTGTCAGAGTAGCTGCAACCAGTTACTTTCTATTGTTTGCAGCAACTTCGGAAGGTCTCTATATGACTTTAAATGACTCTTCCCCACCTCATTTCTTTAGATACAGGGATCTGACAGAAGAAGAATCCGACATGAATGTGCTCCCTCCCCAGTGCACACCAAATATTGATGGGCCGAATGCCAAATCTGTTCAGCGTGAGCAGGCTCTGCATTCCTTTCACACACTTTTTTGCAGGCGCTGTTTCAAGTATGACTGTTTCCTCCATCGTAAGTTCCTGATACAATCTCTACCTCTTTCCTGCTTATTCTGTACCAGTGTACAACATTTTCATGGGAAATGTTAGCAGATTCTCCCTGCCTTCTATAAAGATGCATGCATAACAAAGTTAATACCACTTTTCAAAGTTATCCTAGAATGTCTACCTCCATTTACCCTCCCCACTGCATTTTTTAAAAATCATCTTACCTACTCTCCTATCTATCTCACTAAAGTATCCAGAATGGCTTAGAACATTTGTATAACATTTATCATGATTTAAATTATACTCAGTTACAATATTAAAGCCCCATAGATATTCCAATTAAAATCCAGGTCGGTTAGCCATTGAAATGCCAATGTCTTCCTGAAACAGTCAGGCTTAAGTTTGGTTTGCTAGGTAGTAATAATATATTATAGATTAATTAGCATTACCAGGCAGGCATACAAGTACCCTGTTTCCCCGAAAATAAGACATCCCTTGATAATAAGCCCAATCAGGCTTTTGAGCACATGTGCTAAAATAAGCCTTCCCCCAAAAATAAGCCCTCCCTGAAAATATCTAAACGCACAGCTGGAAATCAGGTAACATGGCAAGGGAGCTCCATCTTGTTCCACGCCCTCCAAAATACTAAGATCTCCCCGAAAATAAGGCCAAGTCCTTATTTCAGGGTTCAAAAAAATATAACACAGGGTCTTATTTTCGGAGAAACGCGGTAGTTCTCCAGTTTTTGCTATGACTCATTTCCACTCTGAAAATTCTCCCTTCCCCATCTCACCCATCCCTCCCCCTTCTGTGTATCTGCATGTTTAATGCTCTGCTGAATTTAATATAGAGTGAATCTAATCCTGGGTACAAATTCTTGCATAATTATCTGAGTAGTAGTAATTATTGCCTTCCTGAGATTTGAGGATTTTTTTAAGAAAAGGAACATTTTTCTAAGTTCTTATTCTTACCCAAGCAAGATGGTTATTCTTTTTCAGCTTTTCATGCAACTCCAAATGTTTATAAGCGGAAAAATATGGAGACCAAAATTGAGACGGAACCTTGTGGATCAGACTGCTTTTTGTGGTTGGTATGTTGGATGGGGATTGCTGGGCGTGCAAAGCCAATATTATAGCCATTCATTTAAAATACAGTATAAGAATTGTTATGCATCCTCCACTTATTGTTGTCATCAAATATTATACATTCTCAAGTAAATGTTAATATCTTCTTTATCCACATCTCAAACCTGATCACCTGATCTGATTGTGTGAGCTCCAACCCATTAAAACTTATGCTCTAATAATAAATAATAAATTAAAAAATGTATTAAAGGTGCTGATAGGCCCCTTTTTTGTTTTCAATCTATTTTAATATGACTGTCCTTCATTACTAAAAGGACAGCATGCCCCATTACTCTAAAAATTAGACTGCTTTTCCTAGGGCTTTCAGATCTGGAGGGCAAAAATTCAGATGACCAGCAGGTGGCAGCAAAAAATTAATTTTCTGCATTATCTTGCCAAATAATTGTGGTCCAGATTTTGCAGTCTGGATTTAGGAAATTCAATTTCTATACACACACTCCCTTGGGGAAAAAAAACTAAAACGACATTTAGTCAAAAGAAAATAAATGCAATTGTGACATTGTAGGAAGGAAGGATATCTTGGTTTCATACCATTCCCCCTGTCTTTATAGTACATTTTTCACTGCATGATCCTCACCTCTTTCTATCAAACACAGATTTTGTTTCAAAAAAAAGAATCTGCATCTGACAGATGCTTCAAAATGACCATTTTCCTATACTAGAAGACCACAGTAAACAATACTATATCTTAGACACCTTCAGTTTCTTATGTATTCAATTTTTGATCTGTACTCTCTCTTGAAAACTGCTTCATATTTCCTAATGCTAAACAAAATTTTGTATATTTTGATTTCTGCATTTAGGACAATACTGTAGTTTCTATACAATATTGTTCCTAAATGGGTTCCTAAAATTCTGAAGCAAGCACTTTGGCCCCAAATTTTTACAGCAAAGTCCATTGTCACTTGAATTTTTGGAATAAAATGAGAAAGGGGGTTCATTAGAAAGGTTTTATGCAGTCTAGAAATTACCCATTTTGCTTCATGTGGTTGGTGCATGTTCCCTTCCTTTTTGGGCATGACTAACTTACGACTCCTGTAAAAACTTGCCCATCTCTTCCTTCTATCCAGAGAACTTGTTAACATTTTAATTGTTCACTGTGATGCATCACTTTAGAAGGAAATGGGATAGGAGTTTGAATCTATGGTATATACAAATTGTGTGAATATTCCAAGGATTTTCAACTTTATCAATTTACAGCTGTGCAAGTCTGGTTAAGTTAAGCTAAAATACATCCTACCAGTGTTATCCAGGAAGAGTTTGAGTCTTTTAGCCCCAGGGCAGTGGACAGCATCCTCAACACTACTAGTGCCACCACTATCATACTGGATCTATGTCCTACCTGGTTAGTTGTAATATCTGAACAAGGCTGTGTGCTTTCTAATCTGATCTTGCTTTTTAGGAGGGAGCCAAAGAATTTGCCATGATGCATAACCCTCGGTCAAAATATGCTGGACGGCGTCGGCGCAGGAACCCCAATCCCAGTGCCACTCCCTCTACCAGTGCTGCAGCTTCTACAAGTCCCGAAGCAAAAGAAGGCGATAGTGACAGAGATACAGGCAATGACTGGGCATCCAGTTCCTCAGGTGGGTGAGGTTCCCCTGCTCATGGCTTACAGAAAGCAGGGATGGAGAAATTGCAGAAATCATGGCCTCTTTCCCCTTAGAAAGGGATGTGCTTCGGCAGGCTCAAGTGCAAAGAAGAATAATTTCTTCTGCAGAATTTGTCCAGATTTAATTTATACCAGAGTTTGCTGGCAGTCTATTTTAGATTGATAGCATAATCTTTCAATCACTGTGTTGAAGCACATGCAGAATGTCTTTCTGTCATCACAAACAGTCCTTGCCCAGCTGAGATTAGTAATCCTGTGGCAAATGATGCCACTTGACCGGTAAACATTTTTGAGATGTGTTTAAGAAAACAAGATTGTTGTCAGGTTTTGGAGTTGCTTTTTGGGTACATGCATACTTTCCACATCTATTCTTTTTTTTTTTTATTGCTCCAGAGGCAAACTCACGTTGCCAAACTCCAACCAAGCCGAAGATGAGTCCATCCTCTTCTCAGCCCTTCATGTCTGATGTGCCTCTGGAGCCTGTGGAGTGGACAGGGGCAGAGGAGACCCTCTTCCGTGTTTTCCATGGAACTTACTTCAATAACTTCTGCTCCATTGCTCGACTTCTGGGAACCAAGACATGCAAGCAGGTATGAGCCTTGGTAGGACAGGACAGGACATGAGCATCTGGTTCCCTCACTTGGAACGCCATCTTCAACAAGCTGCATTTCTTGCTTGGCAGGTCTTTCAGTTTGCTGTAAAGGAATCCTTAATAACAAAGCTACCAGTTAATGAGCTCCTGAATCCCTCCCAGAAGAAGAAGAGGAAGCACAGGTATGTGTTCAGGGGAATCTAGTGAACAAGAAGCCATGCAAGGAATAGTTCTTGGGGTACAGATGTTCTTGGGGAAGGCTTAGTCACTGGGGTTGGCAAAAACTGGCATAGTCTAATAAACTTCTTCACCACCCACCCTCCCTTCCGAAAAACATCTGAAATGTATAACAGTACCCTACTCATCCCTCTCAATTTTCTTGTATTGGAAAAGCTCCTGCCTCTCACCAGGTTATTCCTTCATCTATATGTTCCATTTTTTTTTTAAATCTGAGAGATCTAGAAAGGAGGCTGAGCGAGTTAGAGAGAATGCATATTTTAGAAATCCAGAATTTTTCTGTCTCCAATATTAACATTCTTTTCTCTCTTCTTCTTACCCAAACAAAGGCTCTGGGCTGCTCACTGCAGGAAGATCCAGCTTAAGAAAGGTAATGTGTTTCCTGCTGGATTCTTCTTATTCCCATCTCCTTCTGGGGAAACAGAATGGAATATAGGAGGTTTGTCAAAGGCCAATCAGGCCAGGCTAGGCCAAGAAACCTCAAGACTCCCTTTATCTCTAAAATTTTCTCCAGAATATTCCCATCAGTAGATGAGACACTGTTTCCTTATTAGCTTTGGAGTTTGTAATTAAATTGGAGAGTTACTCTGTTTTAGTACTAAGTAGCAGAATTCAAAATTCCAAATGAGGAAATTCTGATTGCTGACTTCTGGTATACCCCAGCACTTACTAGACTGGTAAACTTGAAGTGGCCTTCTGCACTAGAAACACTGTCTTGCACTGCTTTGGGACTATGATATATCCAGCATTCATTCTTCCTAGGCCCAACTCATGGATGTTCCTTCTTCCTGCAGACAATTCATCAACTCAAGTGTTCAACTACCAGCCCTGTGACCATCCAGACCATCCTTGTGACAGCTCCTGTCCTTGCATTATGACACAGAATTTCTGTGAGAAATTCTGCCAATGCAATCCTGATTGTAAGAAATGAAGCTATCTACCAAGCTGCCAAATAATGGCTAAGGTTCCTAGCAATTTTTTTGTGTGTGGGGGGTGAGCATCCCTTTAAGTATGTTTATGTTTCCTTTGCAAGGCCAGAACCGTTTCCCTGGCTGCCGATGCAAGACTCAGTGCAACACCAAGCAATGTCCTTGCTATCTGGCTGTACGGGAATGTGATCCAGACCTCTGCCTGACCTGTGGGGCATCAGAGCACTGGGACTCCAAAGTGGTTTCCTGCAAGAACTGCAGCATCCAGCGGGGCCTCAAGAAGGTACATTTCAGCCCTAAAACAGGAGAGGACAGGAGATCAGAATTATGAGCCTAGTATGGGAATGTGCCAGTTGGGAATCGCATAGAACTGATTTAGTTTAGTGTTTTATTTTGCTTCTGCTAGCTAATGTGAGAAGCTGTAGGAAGGACTCAGACCCAGGTAGTCCTTGATGAGTAGTGTTGCTTTTATCACTACTCATTCTCTGAGATTTCAGCCATCTTTGCCAATCTCGGTAACTGTGAGGACTGATTTTTTTAAACTGGACCCTCCATGTATTGGAATAGAAGATAAATTTGGCTATAATATACCTTTATTTGGAGGTTTTGAAGATAGCCTTCAAAGAATTCTGCAAGTAAAGGATATCTTGTTATGACTGGTGGCCTAGAATATGGTATCCATTTGTTTCTTTCTTTTCTCTCCCCATCTTGTAACACTCTAGGTTTGTTCACTTGATCTACTTCATAAAATATGCTTCTGCCTCTTTTCTTCATAGCACTTGCTGCTGGCTCCATCAGATGTTGCTGGATGGGGAACTTACATTAAGGAGTCTGTGCAGAAGAATGAATTCATCTCTGAGTATTGTGGAGAGGTGAGTTGGAAAAGTAAAGCAGGACTCTCTGCTGAAGAAGGGCAGGCTTACAGCAACTAACAAATGCAGGAGGTTTGTTGCCTTACAGCAACTAACAAATGCAGGAGGACAAAAACGCCCCAATTTTTGCAAAAAATGGGCCCATTTTCATGAAAAACTGGCCCGTTTTTGGCCTCCAAACCCCTAGTGTTTTTGTCCTCCCCAGGAGCATACTGCAGGTTTTCCAAACCCTCCACAGGCCCCATTTTTGCAAAAAAATTGGCCTGTTTTTGGCAAAAACGGGATGCGCAGGCTGGAGTTTTGGGAGGCCAAAAATGGCTGTATTTGGTGTATAAGACGCACCAACATTTCCACCCTTTTTTGGGGGGGAGGGGGAAGTGTGTCATACTCCAAAAAGTACGGTATTTATGCTGCCCTGAAGGAAAATTCCTCCTAAAGCTGTTTTGTCTGAAAAATTTAGATCTGTTTCCAGGAAGAAATTGTTGCATTCATTGATTCCTGTTCAGAATTGAGCAATACTAGGGCAGTCCCACATTCATTTATCATTGCATTGACAGAAATTAGAACAGTGTAGCATATTTTCCTTTAACAACTATAAATGGCTTGTTAACAATGTAAATGAAACCAATGTGTTTCATTGAAAACAATTTCCACTTACGTTAATTACAGCAGCTTAAACTTAGAGCCTTTTTTGGGGTTGAGAAGATTATATGCTACCCAATTCCCCGCAACTTTAATTCTCTGAATTAAATTAACTCTGTTTCATTTTACATATTGACATGTCCCAAATTTGATTCTGGCTGTATGTCAATAGTAGAAGTCAACAGTTTAAGGAGTACTGATTCTCTTGTATGGGTATTACAAGAAAAGAATGAAGGATGGAATGACCAAATATATTTATATATATTTCAATTGTTAAGTATTGCCAGTATTGAGAATATATCAAGTAATTCATATATTTTGGAGATAAAAAAGAAAAAAATCATTCCTTATCTGTTAATTCATCTGAAATGTTAATTTGATTGCCTGTCCGTTTTTTACTTGTCAAAATATGTAGCTGGCAAATAAATCCAATTGTTTAATTAACTGCCCCCACCTTTATTGTTGCAAAGGGGAAGAAAAGTTCTATTTAGGTGCTCTTTTTATCCCTGATCTCACTTCTATTCCAAGCAAGATAGCTAAATTTTGTCTGCTTTGGAGGCACTATTTTCAGATCTCCCAATTCTTTGGGAGAAAGTAAGCCTTCTAAATTTTGTTAACGTCTGACTTGGTCGCCTTACGGCAACTAACAAATTCTTGTCCATTGTGTTGCCTTTTCCCAGCTTATCTCTCAAGATGAGGCTGACCGCCGTGGCAAGGTCTATGACAAGTATATGTCCAGCTTCCTCTTCAATCTCAATAATGGTAATTGACTGTGGTAAGGTAGAGCAGTTTGCTCTATGATATGATCTCCAGTAAGGGGTGATGAAGCAACTTGGAGGGAGCAGGCTCTAGAATTCTGTCTTCTGTGGCTTTCAAGGGTGGTTCTACATAAGGAAGTCAGCTTTTGCAGAGGCCTATGAGCTCCTTTTTTCCTGACAGATTTCGTTGTTGACGCCACACGCAAAGGCAACAAAATCCGCTTTGCAAACCACTCTGTCAATCCTAACTGTTATGCCAAAGGTGAGACTTTAGAGCTCTGCTCTCATTCTGACACAATAGACTCCAACTTTGAATGTTTCTAGGCAGATGTTTCCTTGCTATGTTTTTTATCCCAGAATGCAAACTTAAAAGTTAAGTGTGACGTGGTATGTCCTGGATCAGGTATATTCAGAGGGTATGTTGCCAGCCATTGTAATTACTGATTTTCTTTAAAATTAGAATATAAATATCTTCACCAGAAAATCTGGTCACAGAGAATTCTGTTCATAGAAGTGGTGCTTCTATCATCCCTTAATCATAAAAAAGGCAAGGGCAAAGAAACGGGACCCTAAATGAGAGATTAGATGTGATAAATGCTTACACAAATAAGTTATTTCTTATTTTTCCAATTCCTCAATTGCTAGTAGGCACTGCTGAGAATCACATTCACATTCTAGAGAATTACTTTGTAGCGTGAAACTCAACGAGTTTAAGAAGAATGTAACAGCAATAACCATACTTGGTAGTAACAATCAACCATAACTCACACATTTCTAACTTAATCCAGGATGCAAAAAGGGCTCTTTAGATCATATAGCAATTGTGTCAATGCTAGTTGAATACGTTTGCGTTCTCAGGTGTGAATATAATGCTCCCTCTAGTTTAGCAAATGACACAACTTCGAAGTTTTGTTTCCTGAAGGCTGGTAATGAGTGTGACAATGGGAGCCTTGGTGATTCTTGTGAAAATCTGGGCAATTGATTCAGTCTCTTTCTTGCTCCGATTCAGTGGTGATGGTGAATGGAGATCACCGCATTGGGATCTTTGCCAAGAGAGCAATCCAGGCAGGCGAAGAGCTCTTTTTTGATTACAGGTGAGTGCAATCTAAATCAGTTTTCAAAGTTTCCAAGCTATTGCTTGGTATGGTATCTCATATGTATATCTTCACAAACACCACAATGCTCTTATTCACAGCAGTTTCATTTCTCTCCCAGGTATAGCCAAGCAGATGCCCTCAAATATGTCGGCATTGAAAGAGAAACCGATGACATCTGATTGAAATTGCTGGCCCTCAGTGTTCCCAGCCAGTATCACTGCATCCTATTAATGCTGCTTTCTTTGTTGCTATATATATGTTAGGAGGGCTTCATTTCATCTGGATTCCTCTTTAGAGAAAAGAAAAGTCCAGCTTTTTCTATGGACTTGAGATGCTGATTCCAAGGCCACTTGACTGGCAGCTAGTGACATCATGAAGAGTTCTCCTGAATTAATATTAGGAGGAAGATGAGGAGGCTGTGAAAAGGCAAAGTGGTTTAAGACCATTTTGTATACTGAAGCTTGCTAATCAATTTGATTCGTTGGTTTAAAAAATTATATGATCTGTAGAAAATATTTCTTTGCTCTCGCTGCGGGCAAATTTAGAGCAGAGATTATCTCAACACAAATGTCACTTGCAGAGAAAATCATAAAGTATTATACAGAGGCCAGGGGAGGAGATCAATTAATGTTAATTAATTAATTATGGGTAACATTTGCTCCCAGGCCTCTATAATTCATTTCCTTCAGTTAGTGACTTGTTATAGCATTTTCTAATCCTTTTCTCTTTCCCTCTTGGGCTTCATACTAGCACTTTCAGCAGTGAATTAATTTTTTTTTCTTAGTTGAAGAACTCGCACATATTTAGTTCTGCTCTTTTCTTAAAATATTAAATTGTTTTTTTTGAAGCCACAAGAGATATTCTTGGTGTACATATGGAAACAGAACAATTGGGTACATGTGACCCAGGAGAGTGTAACAGTCTTTTTAAGAGCAATTTAATTTGTCACCCACTTTCAAAATATGTCCTCCCCCCACCTCCCCATTTATGTCCAAAACAATCAATTAGCATGCACTTTAGAATGACTTGCTCAATGAAGACAGGGAGTTGGGCTCCCTGTGGGTTTATAGGGAGTGAAAATTGATTCCACCTCCATTGTGTGGACTATTGTAGACACTGATTTCCTCATAGGTTGATATATGAGAGCTACCAATCAATTATAAAACCGGCTTATTATACTGATAAAATGTGTTTGTTGGTGCCAGCAGTAGTTTGGATTTACTGCATGGGTAAGTCCCCTTGTGTGACATAGTAACACCAATGTCAGTCTTGGAGAAGAGAAGGAAGACAGTTTATGGAATTTGGCAGGGTGTGTGTAGAATGAGGTATACACAATCATGTATTAGCTACGCAAATAGCATTGTTTGGCCTAAGGGTATTCGTTTGCTTCTGATCGTGCTAGCCATGTAATTGTGAAAGTGTTAGCACGTCTGCGCACAACATTCCACCTGTTCATTTCCTGGGCCGAAAGTGAGCCTGGAACAAATGAAACAATGCTAAATAGTATAGTTGAGCATATGTAGAGTGCCTTTACTGCTGGCTTAGTACAGCCTGCTGCCTACCATAAGGGAAGGAGCTTCTGGGAATGAGTATACAAATGTGGGGGAACATGGTGTTCATGGTCTCTTAGAAATCAAGGAATTGAGTGGAAGCAGCAAGCCCTCCACTACCCTATTTACTACTGCTTCACCTTTTCTAGCTGCTTAATAATTGTGAGAAAAATATCTGCTTAATGTAATTTGTATCTAGTATGAGTGAAACTTAATGGTTTAGAGCGCTTCTAAATACTATAGTGAATTTGATTTCGGTGTGAGAAAAGAATGCCATATAATTGCTAGGTTTAGTTTGATTTTTTTTTTAAAAGCCCATCTTTTTTTCACTTGCAGCTTCCTAGCAGAATGCATTCTGGAGATCAATTTAATGTTGGAATGCTGTGTTATTTTCTAGGAGAGCTGTCAGCCTAGTTTCTCAAAAGCATCCTTAGGCACCTGGTTGGGTTAGAAGTGTTAAAGTCTTCTCAAGGGAACCTAGCACTGTAAGAGACATTAATTTCTGGAAGAAAGTAGTTTGAGGGACAGTATGGAAAATGGTAGTGGACCTTTTGTTCAATTAAGAGTCATGTTCTTAGTTTATGTTTTTGAATTGGGAAGAAGAGGGAAAAACCAAGGTGCCTAGTTTTTAGCTACTGTGGTCATAGCACAGTGATGCAGCTTAACTGTTTCTGGCAAAGTTGTAACCAGGCTTATTGCTTAGCTGTTGTCTAGCATCCATACAGTGTAGATACAAGAAGAGGGAAAGGGAGTCTCATGCATGCAGAACTGACTACCACCTGCAGTATTGCACCAAGTGCAATACTGTACTTGGTGTTCTGTATGATTGCATCTTGACTCGCCAAAGCATTTGGTTGGTTTTTCAGCTGATGGATGTTTAGACTTCACCTCTGCATTGCATAACATAATATTTTATAACACAAACATATATTGCTTAGCACTTCTGATATACTTCAGCTATTGAAGATTCCAGTTACTTATATAGCAGCAAACACATTTATGCTTCCCCCACCTTGTACTTCATTGAACTGCTTTTCTTATAGGCATGGTGGTTCAGGAGCCAGCGGCTGCATGGCACCTCCATCTTCTGATTGCTTATGACTCTTAGCTTTGCTGCTGGTAACTTATGTGCACTTTATATTATCGCTTGTAAAAGTTTGTCTTAATAAAGGTGTAGTGATAGCTAAATAAAGTCTGTCTCGTGTCAAATTTATTGGTACTATTGGAGAATAAGATAGATTGGCAAACTAATTCCCATACATTCAAGTAAAGGGGGGAGCAAGGTATACACAACAGATCATGTACACAGTACTGTTGCAACAGCAAGGCTACAGGCTGTTTGAGAACATCCTTATCTAACTTTAATCCTTACAGGTTATAGTTGATTTTGAGGATGTTCAGAATTCTTGAAAAACCTCACATAATAATAATCACATATTTTTTAAGGCTATCATAAATAGTGTGCAAAAGTCCAAACAAACACAAGCAACAATAACAGAAAGTGCTGCAATCTAGTAGGTATCCAGATTTTTGCAGCATACTGAATACTGCAATCCTAGTCCATTTGTATAATTACAGTGGCATCAATTATTTTTGCATTTAAATTCCCTGTATATGAAATGCAGCTTTACTTTTGAACAAGGCTTTGGCTGCAAAATGAATTGTGGCCCATCCTAATGCACGGTTGATCACTGTTTTGAGTGGGGGGGTCCAAGCTGACGGTCCAAGTTCTTATTCCTTTATTAATTTGGAATACTCTTTCACAACTAATTTTCCAGAGGTAAGCCTTGCAGGAGGAATGTGTCACTTCTGTAACTTTAGCTCAACAAATCCACTCAGCTGATGGCAACAGCATAAAAGGTATTCAAATGCTTTGCAAAATATTCTCAGAAAACTTGAGTACAATAGTGACATTTTCTTTAATTCCCAGAAATGAATATTCATCTAAAGAGCCATCACAAAAAAATGCCCAATCTTGCAAGGTTACCATGAAAAGTCATCTTTAGAAATTATCCTGCAGGCTCCCTGCCTACTCACTCACCCACCTACCCACCCCCGTTTCCCAGAAAAAGCTAACCCTTCAAAATAAGCACAGGCTTCTCCAGAAAATTGACTCACTAGATTTGAATAGAAAAATAATCTTGAAATGGGCTATTT
Source organism: Ptyas mucosa (assembly GCA_012654045.1). NCBI lineage: Eukaryota > Metazoa > Chordata > Lepidosauria > Squamata > Colubridae > Ptyas > Ptyas mucosa. The sequence continues at coordinate 102,374 of WNWU01013201.1, forward strand.
TTTCTCCTTAATTATGGACAACCAGAAAAGTGAAACAGGGTTACCATAGGCTTGGGAGATGTTAGTTCATGTCCTCAATCAAGCAAACATAGTTTTAAGCCAGTTACTCTCAGTCTAACTCTAGTGTTGGTAAGATACTCGGGATACTCAGATACTATGTGCAAATTAACCTGAACCCTCACAGAAAGGATGCAGTATGCTATGGTAGTAATAATTACTGTTAGTATGAAATATGATTGCTGTTATTTTTGTCAGCAAGTAAGTCTATTAAAATACATATGTTGCTTGGAGAAAAACAAATTCTAGCCATAACCATTCAAAAGGCATTTTTCCCTCCCCTAACGCACATCCAAATATATATAACCAGATAATTTATCACCCTGCTTTTTTCCTTTATTTTTACAAGTTAGTCTTTACTTTTTTCCCAAACAACTCTTTAGAAAAAATAAACTGCCTAGGAAGATGCCCAGGCTTTTGGATAAAATAAATACATTTGGCCATTGTTATAGAATCTTATAATCCACAAGTGAATTTAGAGAAAGAAGAGGGCTGGATGTTATTGGTAATAATATCCCTCCCCCACCATACAACAGACTACAGAGCACAGACTATCACTTCACTTTTAACAGATCAGGATTTTGTGTTTTATACAAACAATACCATTAAAAAATTAGTCCTTCTAATAGCTCACAACTAAAACACGAACGAAATGTAGAAAGAATTTTAAATTCTCAAAACCCCTGATTTATGAAGCAGCAAGTGGTAGCAAAGTGCAAGTGATTCTTTTTTCATGCGCTATTGCTATACATACATACATATTTTTATATATATCAGCAGGCAAATATACCTATATTGCACATTGTTTTCTTTCAGGGCACAATATAATGTGCCAGGCTCTACATATGCTACATTACATGGCTTGACTAATGGCTTTTTTTATGCTAAGCAATTAAGCAGGAAGACTATGTGCTAGCACATCGCATATGAGAAGGCCAGCATGAATTTTGCATTGCATTTTCCCAAAAGAAGTGTATATTGACAGTCATTTCTCTCTTCAAATTGTGGAAGGAGCCCCGGCTATAAGTTGCTCTAACAAACGAGTTGAAACTGCAGGAAAGGGTAGGCTACTAGTCACCTTTGCCTTCCCATCCCACTGTAAGAAGAAACTGCAGGACCAAAATGGAGAAAGGGGTTATGACAAAAAAAAAAAAGTGGGCCCAGAGGTAGGGGATGGGTTACTACTTGAGGAAAAATAGATATCGTTTTGGCAAGCTACCCAGGCACCAATTAAAACTTTTCATAAGATACAAAACATATCCAGTTGGAATCAGTTGAGCCATTATGGAAGTCCCATAAATGAATGAATAAACAGATAACTAAATACAATTATTCTGAATGAAATGGAGGGAGGCAGAAATATCTTTGATTAGACACTTGCCAGTAAGGACTTTGTCCAACTGGGAAATACAGCAACACCACAGGATGTGCAAGTTGAACAAGGCGAAGCACCAGGCAGTTCATTACGCCGTGAAGGGTGGAGGCAGAAATCAGTCTCCCAGCAAGTGGCACGATTGGCAGTTTGGGTTTGGTCTTGCCAAGAGGCTGCAGCCAGCACCAACGAGTAGAAGATGAATCCCTTAGGCTCCAGTTGGCTATTCTGTTTTGGACTCTTCCAGGATCTGTGGCAAGTTTTGATCTTTCCGAGAGGCAACAGGCTTAGCTGCAGGGAGAGTGGCAGGTTCAGCACTGCCACTGCCACTGCCCCTGGTACTCCCCCCACCACTACTACTTCCACCACTGTTGTAGTCCTGGATAGCCTTTGGCTCATTGGTGTGGTAGGAGCCCTTGTAACGGTGATGGTGAAGATACATCAAGAGAAGGGCTGCTGCCAACAGCAGAAGCAGGAAAAAGATAACTGGGGGAAGAAAGACAGAAGTACGGAAAGAAAGGAAAGAATTAGAATAACTGGGGGG
>WNWU01013201.1:104446-256394 GCA_012654045.1 Ptyas mucosa
GGGGGGGGGGGGGGGGGGGAAACCAGAAGTACTTGCAGATGGAACCTAACAGGTTTTAATCGAGCCATCTTTGGGCTCTTCCCATAGCTTTCACTCCCTTTTCACCTTCCATCTTAATAACTCACCTCCAATAATAACTGCAACCCAGCCGTCATCATGGATGTACAAGAAGTCCACTATAACAAGCATAAAAAATATACAATTAAAACTAGATTTGATATACTCCTCCATTTTCAGCTCTTTGATCTCATTGGATCAGTCCATCCATGGATGGTTTCCTCCAGCCAATCACTTTCTCTCAGCCTAACCCACCTCACAGGGTTGTTGCTGTGGGGAAAGTAAGAAGAGGGAGGTGTATGGGATATACTTGCTACCTTGAATTATTCCCAAATTTTGAGAGCTATCTCCTCTCCTCCTAGCTATCCTACATACTTTTCTGCTAAGGCATCTGGAGAGGGGCAGGGTGTGTGTAGCAGGTTCTTCTAGGAGGAAACGCTTTGCCTTCCACATGCAGAATACCTTCCACCTTCATTCATCCTGCCTGTTATCCCAAGATGATGCACATGTTTTGTTCCTTTTATTTGATGATTGCCACTATAGGAATCCCTCTCCCTTAGTGTGCAATATCATTGTATTTGTTTCAACAAAGTTCCACACTCAAAGGAAAAAACAGATGTACCCCTTAGTGAAGTCCTGGCCTCAAAAAAAAAAATTACACACTCTTCATTTTGGGGATTATAGAGTTGGCACTCCAGGATAATCTCAAAAATACTTTTTCAGCAAGCAACTGGACTTTCTGGTTTTTCTTTGAAGACGTTTTGCTTCTCATCCAGAAGCTTCTTCAGCTCTTGGATGAGAAGCAAAACGTCTTCAAAGAAAAACCAGAAAGTCCAGTTAGCTCTTAAAAAAGCACCTCTGGAACAACCATGACCTGGATGATTGAGAATCATCATAGACACTCCAGGATAGAAACTCAGGCCTAGCTTTTTCAAAATTGTCATGTTAAGCTGCCTTACCTGGATCTATGTACCATGGGTCAAGTTCAGGAGGCACCTTAATATAGGTGGAAGGCATTGAGGCGCAGTTGGATTCTACCAGCTTTCCATTGATGGTGTAAGGAGTGATAGGACTGTTGCCACTAGAGCGAAATATGGTTTTCAGGGGCACAATGCTGTTGAATTTCACCCCTGAGATGCAACCTGTGAAACCCGGTGTATTGTATTTCTGGATTTCAGGATCAATCACTCCTGTCTCTGTGGACAATGACAGAGAAGAGGACCAGATTAAAACTACTTGATTCATTCTTCTCTTTCCTTTTTAACACACAGAAAAAGCCTGAATTGAAACCAAAGGATGAGGATGACGAGATAGAAAAAAATATGGAAAAAATCCTCCCCCCTTCTACTCTTATAATGAGCACTATCCATTTGAAAACAAAAGGACACAAAAGGGCTGTGAAGACAGTGGGGGATGCTGTGATCCTAATCTGGAGAATACAGGGAAACTATATGATTATCTCTTCGAAGGCAAAGAGAGTGAGAACTGTACAGATTATCCACATCAGTGGTGGGTTTCAAATTTTTTTACTACCGACTCTGTGGGTGCAGCTTGATGGGCATGGCATGGCTTGTGTGGGCATGGCTTGGTGGGCATGGCAGGGAAAGGATACTTTAAAATCTCCATTCCCACTCCATTCCAGGGGGAGGTTACTGCAAAATCCCCGTTTCCTTCCTATCAGCTGGGACTTGGGAGGCAGAGAATAGATGGGGGCGGGACCAGTCAGAATTTTTACTACTGGTTCTCTGAACTACTCAAAATTTCCACTACTGGTTCTCCAGAACTGGTCAGAACCCGCTGAAACCCACCTCTGACCCACATGTGCAAAAAACAAGATTCAATTCAGAATCGGGGGGCGGGGGGGATAAGGTCCTAGAACTTGATTTCTTTTCATTTTTTTCTTTGCCTCTTCTCACAAAATTCTTCAAAGCTTTAGCAAGCTTCTTTTGTAAATCCAATATAACAAAAATTATCCAGGTCATTCTCTTGGTTTGTTATTTCTATATCTCTTTTAATTGTTAAGATATCAGACTTAATATTTACAAAAATAAGGCATCAGGAAAACAGGATCCCCATTTTTCTGAGCACTTTCCATAGCTTAATGTGACTGACACAACCAATGAAGCACAAACTGAGAGGATGTTTTTGTTTTTGTTTTAATGTTCCTTGGCTTTCTCAATTATCCAAAGGGCATCAGCAATAATGTCTTGTGTTGCTTAACATTTTCTAAAGCGAGCTTGAACATCTGGTATCTCTTTTTCCATTAATCCTTGGAAGTTCTAATTTGCGCGCGCACCTCCCACCAGCCACCTGATTTTTAGAATGTGCGGAGGGCGGGGTGCATGTGGGAGATGCATATGCATGCGCAGGGGGTCACGTGTGCATGTGTGGGGGGAGGGGGAAGCATGGGGGGGTGGCATACCCCCCATTGCTCATTTTTGGGCCCAGGAGGCTGCAGGGAGGCCTGCTAGGCCCAAAATGGGGGGAGGGCAGTGTGGCGCATCCCCTCTGGCCCATTTTTGGTCCCAGGAGGCTGCAGAGAGGCCTGCTAGGCCCAAAATGGGGGGAGGGCAGTGCGGCACATCCCCTCTGGCCCATTTTTGGTCCTAGGAGGCTGCAGAGAGGCCTGCTAGGCCCAAAATGGGGAGTGGGGGGTCACGTGCATATGCACGGGGGGATGTGGGGAGCATGGGGGTTGCGTGCACATGCGGGGGTGCGGGGGAGTGTAGGGGTTTATGCGTGCATGCACAGGGGGGCGCATTGCATTATGGATGCCGGCATGTGTGTGCGCTTTCAGCACACAGCGAGAAAAAGGTTAGCCATCACTGTGCTAGATCATTTTGGTTTCTTTATATTTTTAATTCATACTTTTAATCTGCCCAATAACAAGTTATCCTAGCAATAGATTACAAACATCATAATAACAATAGTATGTGAGAGTGTGACAGAAAAAGAGAGAAAGAGAATGTGTGTTACAAACTTTCGTAGACATGGCGGCATCTAATCAACTGTGCGAAATTTTGGGGGGAAAACTAAATAGGATCAAACTACCTAGTATATGGATGGGAAATCACCAAAAAAATCTCAGATTTATAGGCTAGATTAGGAAAATGCTAGGAAATTGCAAACATATCCCAGAAGAAGGCAGTAGCAAAGCATTTCTGGGCACTTATCAGTAAAACCACTATTGTCACAAGGTCTGTGTGGACACAATAGTATTGTCAGCATGTACACAAGTAGCCCTCAACTTACAACCATCCGCTTAAAGTTTGAAGTTACAACACTCAAAAAGATGAATTGATCCTTTTTCACACTTATGACTGTTGCAGCATCTCCATGGTCATGTGATCAAAATTCAGATGCTTGGTAGTTGACTCATATTTAGGACAGTTGCAATGTCCCGGGGTCATGTGATCACCTTTTTTCAATCTTCTGACAACAAAGTCAATGGGAAAGTCACTTAACAACTGTGTTACTAACTTACCAAATGCAGTGATTCACTTAACAACTGTGGCAAGAAAGGTCATAAAATGGGCAAAATTCACTTGATAACAGTCTTGCTTAGCAACTGAAATGTTTGGCTCAATTGTGGTTGTAAGACGAGGACTACCTTTGTGGAATCACATTTTTTGTTTGTTTGTTTTCTCTGCTCTGTTTTGGAACTGATATTGTTTTGCTAAGGGGACACCGGTATCCTGCAAAGAAGATAGGATAAGAAACAATAGGAAGAATACAGAAAAATGAAAGGAAGAAAATAATTCAAATTCGAAGTTGAAGGTAAGGTTGCACTGTGCTTTAGAAACATAAAAAGGATTGTAATAAGAGATAGGGATGCCATGAAGGATGGATAGAAATCCTAAGAAAATGGCAACAGGCCTCGGGGCAAGGCCTATTGTTCTTACTCACCCATAAAACGGCCAAGATAGAGTGCCTTGGGAGAATCAAGTTTGCTATCCACAAAGAGAGAAAACTGCTTTATCATGAGAGGATAATAATCCAACTAGATGAAAGAGAGAGAAAAGATGAAAGATATTAAGAGGATTCTCTAAAATCCAAAAGAGAATTATACGGACTTGTACATAAATGCTTTCAGTTCAAAGATAATCTACTTTCCACTAAAAAGAGAACTTTTTACTGCCCCCTTCTCTATTTAATCAAGAATTATAAACCTATCCCATCCTTTTTTATCACGCCCACATGATGGATAAAAAACTGTAGATACCTGTGTGTACAAAGTCCGATTGACACGAGTAATGTTGATTCTATGTGGCTGCCCATCAGCCACTGAGCGTGTGCTCAGGATCAAGCTGAAAGGGAAGATCCCCAGTTGATAACGTAGCTGTAGGGTACCTATAAGAAAAGCATTAATAGTACAACGTTCCTGCACCTTACGCAGCAGAGTCAGAGGAAAATCACCACCGCTGAGAGCACTGAGCAGACTGAACATAGTTTATGGAATTGAATTCTTCTACATTTAAGAGGCCAAGAACTCTGCTGAATCTGGACAAAAGATCTACCAAGTACTCCGTTTTGCTTCCAACATGTCCCACAGATACTTTTGGGAAATTAACACAAGACAGAACTATAATATTTACACAATTTTTAAAATTATCACTAACAACCACCAATAATTTCTTTCTTAAGCTTGAAAACAAACTATTTCTAAATGACCATCATTGTATCATATAGCACTGACTTCTATAATAGTGCAAAAATAGCAATGGCGCATTTTGCACTGTTGGTTAACAGTAAAATCCGCTTGGGTGGGAGGGATGGGGAGAAGATAATTTGTCCAATGCATCAAATTTGATAAATGTCTGCCATGTCAAAAATTGAGCCATCGTTTTTATGAAAATAATGTCCATGTTTTAAGGCTTACATTTTTTTATCCAGATGTTCAACCCTCTGTTCACTTAGAGTATTGTGTTTTCTAACTTTCCAACACTCTTTAAGACAAAATGACTAGAGGAACATATCACTGGCAGACCATAATATTACTGCACAGTTTCCTTTGTTTAATTTTCAATCTATTTCTTAATGTTTCTTAGGGAGGACACTGCCTTTTTATTTTTTCATTTACTCAACTCAGAAAGCTGTCTTAGTGAGAAAAATCTGCCAATAGTTCCCGGAGGAAAGCCATCATAGAAATAAAACAAAAAAATAAGCATTTGTTTTGGGATGATATTTTTATTACACAAACCACATTTCTTTGTGAATATTACAAGAAATGCAGATTTTTTTTCAATTATTTTCTTTTCAGAGAAAATCCATTAAGAAGCTGGTGAAACAGTCATATGTCAAATAGTCTTAGTGTTAAAGGTTGATCATTGGGAGTATCATGATGAAATGTTCCTCTCATTAAGTAGGACAACCTGACATTTTTAATTGACCTCTCTAAATCATCATGTGAAAACATTCTGAAAGGTTTTGGGTGAGACAGTGCGGATAGTGTCCCAAGATCCTGGAAGGTGAGAAAGGACTCCCATCCTTTCTGCTGAGAGGCAAGAAGGGAATAGAAAATAAGTGCGGTGCGAACCTCAGAAGAAGGAGGAGGTGTAAACTCAGAGGTAAAATCTACTTACCTTCCTTACCGGTTCGGAAGCATGGACATGCATCACATGTGTGTGCAGACCTTCTGCACATACACCAAACCTTCTGCGCATGTGCAGAAGGTAAAAGCACATTATTTCCTGGTTAAAACCAGGAAGTAATGACATCCAGGCGGGTGGGCAGAGATTTGCTCCGCCCTCGCTACTGGATCACCAAACCAACGGCCAAGATCGCTACCGGACCGGGTGATCCCATCCGATCCGGGAGCATTTCACCCCTGTGTCAACTCCACAAAGCATCTGGAAGCTATCCAAGTCATGCTTACCATCCTCACGGATCAAAATGGCCATGAAGTCATTGACAAAGGTGCTGACGTAGAGAAGGACTGCAGGGGCTGAAGTGGTGCGGAAGTTGAGCCCCACTTCCTCCCCTGTCACATTGTAGCCAGGGAGCGGCTGAATTGGTTGATGGAGTATGTTGGCAAACTCCTGTACCACATACAAGGGTGTTGTTAGGATATTGTAGCGCACCCACATGCCTTGCTCAAAATAGGCACCAATGTCTGCCAAAAAACAACAGAATAAAGCAACAGTTAAGGGAAGACAAAATCCAAGCCAGGAAAAAACTTATTTTTTTCTACATCCCTTGCTACTCAAGCTCTTTTGCAGCCTTCCCTTTGTTTCTGGCCTTGGTGGCTCTTGGGTTACTTTCCTGCTAGCATAGCCCAGTGTATCCAAAAGACATCAGGCCGGGAAAGGCTGCTGAAGCAAATTATGGCAGCCCTCCTGCCCATAGACCCAGCTCTCACCATGATTGCAGAAAGGTCCTTCAAATGCAGAGACTGTGCAGTTGCATGTGTAATGGCTGTAGTGCTCCCAGCAGAGGCCATGATTCTGGCATGGTACCAAGGGGTTTCGACAATGCCCAGTGCAGTTTACCAGAACCCCTTCTGTTTCGTTGGCTTTCCCTTCCAAGTTTAGGGTCACTCCATTCATATGTAAACCTCGCAAACACCCCAAGAATGGATGCAAGTTGTATTCAGCGGATCCTACAGAAGGAGAAATAAATGGCTGTATTTAAAAACATAGAAGTCTAGCTAACTTAATCAAGTCTATCTTGCATTGCAAACTATTGCAACAGGTTTTAACCAAATATTTTTGAAAAATCATTGGGTTGGATCCTAGAAGTTTCAAAGAAACCTGTTTTCTTCTATATAATCTACGTAGTAGCTCTTCATACTTCACACTTCATACACTATTGAAGAATATGCTTTTGTATTTCTCCTTACCTACTGTCACCAAACACATGGGGTGATTCCAATTCTAAGAACAATGATAGGACAGTGGGTTTGCTTTTAAAATGTTCCACCTTTCCCAAATTAAGAAAATGCTTCTGTCCAAAATCCTGTTAAGCATCTGTTATTCAGTTGATACAAGGTGGATCTGGGCCAATTCGAAGGGGTTTTTGGGTCTGATTTACAGAAATGATTTCTGATTCACTGTTGTTTAAACACTAATAAGCAGAACAAAATATATTAACTCTTGCCCTAAATATACTATTGAAATAGAAATACGCAGGATTAGATTTTTTAAAAAAGTAAAAGCTACACTGTTCACACAATAGAAGGAAATTCCAAGATTCAAAATTCTACACCCAGTACGCCATGCTCAGCATCTCTGAATATTATTGGCTCTGCTCTCCACAAACCCTAAAAGTTCCTATCACCACCATAAGCAAAACTGAGGTAAATTAATGGTCCAGTTATAGTTCTCTAATGGGAAACAGAGAAGAACTTCTCTTTTTAAACAAGTTACATAACAAGCCTAAGCCGTTATAGACCTAGAGGCTAATTATCCTCTGCAAAGAAGACCCATGTGCTTTAGTTTAGCTCAAGCATATTTTGTTTGCTAGGCATTGGATTTTTTCTCCCTATTTCATGGACAATTGAAGGGCTAGTAGTACAATAATAGGTTGTGTTCAGTTTTATATTGCTTTCAGAGGATTTGGGCTATGTTAAAAAGTGAACTAAAAATAGCCATTTTGGTTCAACTAGAGACTTGGCATACCTATTTTGCTCACTGTTTTAATACTGTAATCTATGGAGGAGGGGTGGAGCACTTATTTATCTACATGCCATCTAGCCTGCTTTAGTTCCTCATAATCCATAGCCTTAGTTCTTCTGCCCTCTACTGCTTTATCATGAGCTAGTTCTTTCAGTCTTTTTAGTTGGATGCCCAAAGATTATGTATTTTATTTATTTAATCTAGTTAAAGTATTTGTTTGATCACCTGTCTTAAAACACAACTTTGGGTGGTTCACAACAACAAAACCCCAGAACTACATTTTTTTAAAAAAATGATAAGCTGTAAAACAAAAATCTGGTGCCTCAGTCATTTCCTTGGGATGTCTTAACAACCTATCCACTCTATCCCAGTGCTTGGATAAAAAGCCAGGTCCGAATAGTCTTCCGGAAGACAAAGGAAGTGGGACTTCCAGATCACCTGTGGAAGGATGTTCAGCAACAGAAAAGGCAGCTCCCAAGGTACCATTACATTGGGTCCCTAACTCCCGGGCCTCAGCCTGTTCGGAACTGGGCTGCAGAAGTAGCAGGCAAATGTGCTTGCACTCCATTTGTGTGAGTGTGTGTGCCCACTGTTTGTGCAGAACTATTCTCCCGCCCCCTCCTCCGCATTACCACTGCCAGTTCACAAAGCTGCAAAGGTTGGGGACCACTGCGTTACACGGAAAAATGTATAGACCTATCCTATCCTATCCATTCTAGTGAGGTGGGCAATTATTCATAGAGAGAAGCAGTCCTGCATTCTATGCCATGTAGGGCTTTAAAGGTGATAGGCAGCTATTTGAAATGCACCCAAAAGAAAAACTGAGAGCTAGTGCAGCTTATGCAAGAGAGCTGTACATTCAAGTTATTTGCTCCATGACTCACAGATTTATATAATTACGTATAATTCATTTACTGAGTAATAAATACTGTCTCTTAGGAAACTGGACTCACAATCTGAAATATGATGTTCTATTAATCAAAAAATCCTTTATCAAGTTATTGTTTTGATTAACCTTCATAACTATTTCACGGGGATGCTTATTTTCCTCTCCCATACATATGCACGTGAACATTCTTACTCACCCACATAGAGAGGTTTAGTGAGGTTTAGATGGATAAAACTCTGGGCCGGAGCTGCCCGCATCACCCAAGGAAACCGGTCAACTTGTAGCCGAGCAACTTTGACGTTGATCTCTGCTTTCACTTCATGCCACTCATTATCATTGAATGGCATCTCTGAATGCACTGTTAAATTCTCATCCCCATTTCCAATGTCATAAGCAAAGACCAAGTCTTGAGAAGCTATGAAGAAGGGAAAGAATTGAAGAGTTACAGAAACATTTCAGGTCTGCCCAAAAAGAAATCTCTGCTGATTCGGATATTTATGCCAATGCATGAAAGCCAGCATATTGAGGAGTATCTTAGAGGTCTATAGAGAAATGTCTTAGGACATTCCTTAAGTGCAACTCCCCTTTTTCCTATAGTTTTTGGCCAGGCCTTGGGACTGTAATAAAATTGAACCGAATTGTTCCTATATCCCTAATCTCTCCCATTGCATAACCCACCACTAAGAACTTTACAGAGAATCTCCTATTTCAGCAATTGACCTTATTATCAGTGTCATTAACCCTCATTGAGGCAAAAAACCCCAACTGAAGCCAGCTTTACCAGCCTTTACGTTAAATACAAGTTGGAGAGGCTTGCTCTTTGATTTCCTGCCAGCCCACATGCTAATATGACCTAGTCAATGAAGTCCATGAATTAATTAAAAATAAGATGCTAGATTGTGTTAAAAGCAAAATATATGCCCCATTGGATCCTAAATTCCATACTGTTGAGCTCCATGCGGATATAGTTCCTCGGGCCCACATTCTCTAGGAAAGTGCCCGTTGGTGCAGAAGTCTTGAAGAAGAAACTGATATCCAGGCTGTAATTGACCTTGAAGGTAGGAAAAAGCAAAGCTGTTCCCCTGATGAAGGATACTGTATTCCAGGAGTTGCCTGCAAATCATGAAAAAAATATAGTGAGAAAACTGAATGAATGAATGAATGAATGAAAGGATGAATAAAAATGTATATGGCTGCTCAGCTCACTCTGTGACTCCAGGTGGCTTACAAGGATAAAAGCCTAATACAAAATAAAAAAGCAATATACACACATATCTGCCTTCATAATAACAATCAGATGAGCTTTATGATGGGCTCCATCCTACTTTGAGGTCCCCAGGTCTGTTGATAAAACCAGATTTTCAGGGCCTTGCAAAAGAGTGTCAAAGTGGACACTAATTTTTTCTCTGCAGGGATGATGTTCAACAAGGAGAGAGACACCATGGAGAAGGTCCTTTTTGATCCTACTACATGAACCTCCTTAGGAGAGGGGACCCATAATATTCCTTTCCTCCCCACTCTGATGGATCGGGTAGATGTGACTGAGAAAAGACAATCTTTAAATAACTTGGTCCCAAGGCATTTAGGACTTTGAAGGTGACAACCAGCACTTTGAATTGGACCAAGAAGCAAACTGGCAGACAATGCAGCTCCTGCAGGAGAGATGACACATGTGCACATTTAGGCCTGCATAAAACCACGCAGGGCATTGCATTTTGAACCAATTGAAGCTTTGGGATACTTTTCAAGGGCAGTCCCATATAGAGCATGTTGTGATAGTCAAAAAGGGAGCATGGGTGATTATGAGCAGGGATGGAGCACAAACATTTTTTTGGTGGTTGTTTTTATACCTTGGTTGGTGAGCTGTGATATAATGATGTTACTGTCAATTTTTCTTCTTTTAAAGGCATCGGGGGAATTTAAAAAAAACCTTGTAGAAGTTTTACACACTTTTGTTTGCCATCAAAAAGCAATAGCAATAGCAATATCAGCTTCATTTTTTAAAACATTTGTTGTTGAATTTCATCAGCATAATCTTAAGGGTTCCTGGGGGCTACAAAAATGGGGTTGAGAATGGTATACAACCCATAAACTTGAGGACTCCTACTCCAGGCTGAGAGATTCACAGAAAAAAACCATTATATCATCTCCCACTCTGTCCACTACTCACGGTCTCCATAGCAACGCAATGGACCCACATAGAACTGAGCCTCTGATCCAGAACGGTTTGTATCGCTCACTACAACCTGTGTGACTGGAAGATGGTCAACAAAATTCAGCAGCCCTTTATCTGCTCGCCTAGAATAGGGAATGACAAACGGACTCCCATCATTTATTAGAAATACTCAGCTCCCAATATATCATCACCTAGACCCCTTTGAGAGAAGATGGAATCAGATCTCACCACATCAAGTGTTCAGCATCACAGTTGCAATAGAAAAGGGGATTGGCACAACTCTTCTCCATGCCACACGCACAGCGCCCAAGGCCTGGAGGAGAGCCTCCCCAGTAATAATGACGTTCTTCATTTCGGCCCATCCAGAAACTTAATGGCATTCCAGCTAAGAGAAAATAAGGCAAAATACAAATTGGAGAGGAAAATCCCCTGCTGATTCAGACCAAAAGCTGCACCTAAATTCTACAGTAGTCATGAAGTTGTTTTTAAGATGATCACAAATTAGTTGAGAAAAAACATGTTGTCTCCTTCATTTGGTAAAACACATAATTCGCATTGCTTTTCTCAACACCACAATTGATTTAATTGCACATTTATTATGTTCCCTAACTCACCCTTTTCCCCTACATTAAAAACTTCCAACACTTAGGCCTAGCTGTTCAGATATGATGGGGACTCTCACTCCCAGAAATCCTAGCACATCTAGAGGGTGGGAAAGTGGGAAGGTTTTTTAGTAGAGAAAGATCCAGCTCCTTAGTGATTTTTTTCTATGACTTTCAGCTTTAGTTATTTATGTTTACAAAGGGCAAACAGAATTGCATAGGGCATCAATTTTTAGCTGATTAAAAATAGATGAAACATTAATATACCCATTATTTTGTTTCAGTCCCGTTCTTAGTAATTTCTAGCATGGAATATATTCCATATTTTCCTCTCTTCATACTGTGAAGAGCTATTCATCAGAATTCCAAGTTCTCTTTCCAGTTCTATTCTTTCTTACCCACACTGCCAAATTTTGTGAGTTACACTGCATGTATAGGAGATATATACATATGCTTTGAATGGCAACTTTCTCTCATCTGAAAAGCAAAGTAAGTTGTCCAAAATAAACAACTATAATCACTTCTCAATATATATTCTTAGCTCTGACAGGAGGCAATATATGCACCTCATGGTTGAACTTTGGAGTCTTTGATGCTCTTATCTGGCTAGTTTGCCTGTAGATGTTTGCTTGTTACCAACTAGATAACATCATCAGTGCTACTGAATGTTAGATTTGCTCCCTAGTGAGTTTCCTAGCTCCTCAAAGAGTAAGAGAGCAAACTCCACACTTACTACACTGATGATGTTATCTAATTGAGTAATGAAATGCCAAATGGAGGGTAGCAAGGAATCCAAATATATTCCCAGCTCTTGGCTCATAGCATGTGTGCAAATCCATACCATCCTTAGAATGAAAGAACGTTCTACATACTCACTTTGGGTGTTGAGTAGGCGAGAGAAGTAACAGTGGAATTCAATTTGCTGCTCACAGTACTCAGAGGCATTTGCCAGGGCTGATACTTCCCCCCATGATGCATTCCAGTAGTCAACTGTGCCCAAGAAAGGCCTTTCTGGGCTATAGCCTGCTACTTTTGTGAGCCAATGACGATTGTGACGAACAATGGTCCATGCACGGTCCTCTGGAAAGTACAAGTGGACAGGCAGCAGTTCAAACTGAAGATCAGCTCCATCTAGTTAAAAAATTTCCAGATGTGCTTACTTCAAATCCCAGAATTCCCAGACAGAATGGGCATTACTGAAAAATCTGGAAGTTGATCTCCACACATCTAGAGATTGCCTGAAAATTGGGCATCTACCAGATACAACTGCCTCTTTTCTCTTTCATATTTCTGGTGGCAGTTGAATAACTTTCCCAAATTTAATTAGAGCCAAACTCCAAATTTCTAGGAGAGAAGCTTCTAGAACATTTCAATCAGTGGTGGGTTGCCCCTGGTTCAGACCGGTTCACAAGAACTGGTAATAAAACCAGTGGGAGGCTCCGCCCACTGACCTGGACGTCATCATAGGTGATCTGCGCATGCACAGAAAAGCACGGACGCAAGCAAGCGAAGCGAGTGCGCAGGCGCAATGCGAACCTGTAGTAAAAGTAAGTAGAACCCACCCCTGATTTCAAGTCCCTGACACAAGGGGAAAGCCTGAATTCCCATCCATTACCCATACCTCTCATGTCACAATACACAGTAAAAGGTTTGAGGGGTCCACTGCCATCTGGATCAATGGTGTAGTTCCCAGACACTTTTCCCCTGATCCGATAAGCTTCACAGCTTTCCTTGTAAACGGCTAAAAAAGAAAGAAGGAAGTGAAAAAGCTATCCATGTTCAGAAGCCCTTTAAATCCTCCCTCACTCGCCCCATCAGGCTCACGAGTATGGCAGGTCTCTCCCATGTAACCCGTCAAGTCACAGATACAAGTGAAGTCATCCCAGGATTGGATGCATCGACTGCCATGTTCACACATGTTGGGGGTACACCTGGGACAAAAGAAAAAGCAAATTATCACAGGAACTCTTCTGCCAGCACAGATCTACGTTTTGAGAAATGTGGCTCCTTTTTTTCTGATCCACGTGCAGGACACTTCTTCAAAAATTTTCACATGTTATAAAATGTCCAGCTACCTGTGTTACAAACTTAAAATTTCCCCTACCTTACTGATTTTCAACTTTCTCTTCCCTTGAAGATTTAACATTAACCATTTTATAGATTCTGGTCTGTATTACTTCTAGTTGATCAATCATGGCATCATTAACTACATTTTTCTTGTTCTTTCTATATTACTGAATTTAGCATCTTATAGTTATTGATTTATCTTTTCATATATCAATTTATTTTCCATAATGTTCTATTATTAGTTAGAACTATGTAAGATCTTGGTTTTTCATGCTTTTGAGTAACTGAACAAGTCTCTCTATCCATTTTATCTCATGTGTCAAAAGGAAGTCAAGTTGTGCAACCCTCGATTTACTTTACCTTTACCTTTTTTGTCTTAGTGGCAACTGCGCTTATATCCACCCATAACTATTTTGAAATCCTGTTAATAGTAATCTTGTTTGAAATATTATCTCATTAGCAACTGAGCTGATGACCTATTACCAAATCCAAAAGCATTCTGCTTTGGACAATGCAGGTGCCTTCTGTAACTATCTGCCTTGAGAGCAACTATTATCCTAACACCCTAGGTGGGGAGCTCCATGGAGCATCTAAGTACTACATGAAGAAGTTCTTTAGGATTTCTGCAAAACTGGTACTTATTTGTCTCTTATTTGTCTCTTTAGTTCACCAACTCACAGCAGCATAGAGAAGGCTCCTAATTTTATTTATATTTTTTGGTCATTATTACATGCTCCTGACATACTTGGCTATGGGAACATTGGCAAGATTGAAACTTGCTTAGATTCAGCAACCTCCTTTTGACACATGAAGTGGACAGAGAGACTTTTCAACTAACAATGACCTACAGCCTATGAGATCACCATACTAACGCTACTAATTAGAAGAACTTTTTCGATCTCTCATTTACACCATCATTTAAGACTCAATTATGCCCACCCAGACTTTGCTTCTCACAGACATACCTATCCGTGATGCCACACACGTTGAAGTACACCTCAAAGTACTTGCCAAGCCGATGCTGACGAACCATGTCCAACTCTATCGGCTGGCGATCCACACTGACCATCTGCATGCAGCCATGAAAAGCTGTCTGATTGGACAGGCAGCCAGTTCGTAGTGCTGGCTTGGGGCACCCTACAGAACATCAACCCAGCCATACACGCACAAGAAAGAGATACAAAGATTATATTTACCTCAGTGGATTAGGCCCATATTAATTTGTATTTAACAAACAATGGGCCTCAGTGGACACTGATTATTATGGTTCTCCTCTAATCCCAAATCCAAACAATGAAACCAAATAATGTTTTGCAGAAGTGAAACATCATAATTAATCATTAGGGTTGTGCAGTGCAACTTCGTCTTGAATGCAAAAGGGTGCTTTAGAGTATGTGCAAATGCACATACCTATTTGCAACTCTTTAAAGAGATGTGCTTTTTCCTAGGAACAAATAACAGGATCATTTATCCTGCTCAGTTCACAATCCTGCTTTCCATCACCCTGAAATTATTCAAATAATGTACCTTCAGGCTTAACCATCCAGTAATTCCAATTTACAGCTTAAAATCAAATGAAGTACCCATTCTGAAAATCCAAATGCTAAATTGTGCAAAATTGACATGCACATGTAGTGTGGTTGCTCTCTATATCTGGACACCTGTGCATCCCAAGCTTTGCAGATGCTTTATTATTTCTTTTAATGCTTATCTTCGAAATCACTATATCTACAAAACCCACTCCGAAATAGAGAGAAGCTGCTACAAATTGTAACACATCTTAAACTAGCCTTCCCCATTTGAATGTTCAGCAGATGTACTAGATTTCAGGTCTCACAGTCAAACGCATCTAAAGGTCACATGGTTATTGAAGTTCACCTGAGCATTTTTCCCATAACAATTTACTACGTACCTCCAAAAAAGTACTGGTTCCCAGTACGCAACTGAATGTCTCGGTCAACACGGAAGCTAGCATCATTCTGGTCATCAATAGTGATAACAGCTGAGGATTCTCGTACCATCAAGGACACTGAGTGCCAGAAACCATCATTAAGACGATATCCTAAGAATGATAGAATACAAGAAATTAAGAACAAGTGATAGGATTATGAATAAATTGGCTGGACCTTAAGATTTCACCACCAACCCTACTGAAGCCACAAACTTTAAGATCCATAAAGTCTGCCTCCCCCCCCAAAAAACTTTGAGTTTGCTAGCCATTTTGCTTTTTGTCTATTATAAGAAATATATATTTTAAAGATTAGCTACAATGTACTATCCCAGGGGTGAAATGCTCCCGGTTCGGACTGGATCGCCGGATCCGGTAGCAATGGCGGCGGGTGGTTCGGAGAACCGGTAGCAAAAATCCCTATGGCGCCCCCATGCCCAGCTGAGCCGCGCGATCATCAGCGGCTGGGTTTTTTACTTTTAAAAGCATTTTTTCTACAACCCCTTCGGCCGAAAAAATGCTTTTAAAAGTTAAAAAAAAAAAGCCTCTGATGATCGCGCTGCTCAGCTGGGATCGTCAAAGGCTTCTAAAAGCATTTTTTTCTGCAACCTCTTAAGGTTGTAGAAAAAATGCTTTTAAAAGTTAAAAAAAAAAGTTGGCCACGCCCACCCAGTCACATTACCCCACCACCACCAAGCCACGTCCACAGAACCAGTAGTAACAAATTTTAGATTTCACCCCTGCACTATCCCCACTGAATTTGTAAGCCACCATTTTACACTTTCATTTCACAAGAACTGCAAAGATTATATGCAGTTTTCCATACCTATAACAGTATCCAAAAGCTGTTTGCCTAACGAGTTTAATCATAGAGAACTAGTAGTTCATTTAAACACCCAAACCCAGTCAATAGCAAGATCAAAAGGGATACATCTTGGATCCAAACAGATCTGATTTGAGTGGTGAAATTAATACTACAAGCAATTATAGTTTTAAATACCTGAGTTTTTTTGAGAACGTTAGCTCAACATTCATTTTATATTACACTTTCCATGGTCACATAGGATATATAGAAATGGGGTGGAAAAAGTCAAAGTGACTAAGACTCCCCAATTCCATCTGCAAGGTTAACATCCAGTAGACACCACAGATTTTTACAGAAATACACACACGTTTATGTGTGTATAAAGTTAAAGAAAAATTTAAACGAATAGAAACAAATCTCTGTTTGAAAGAGAAAAGTAAGGAAAGTAAGGAAAAGTAGTAAGTGAAAAAAGGTACAGAAAAATAAATAGAAGAGAGGACAGGCAGGGAATGGGTGGGAAGGGGAGGTGTGGGGAGGAGAGGAGAGGAAGAAAACAGTTTCTGGTCTTCTTAACAGCAGTTTCAAGTACATTTATATTTTACCATCTTTCTCTAAGATTACAATAATTTCCATCTTTCCATAGCCTATTTTTTCCTAAACATTAAAGCCATAAAAAAAATTGTTTTTAATTTTTACAGTCAAAAATCCAAAAGGGGTTTCTAGTCATTACTAAATGTAGTTATTGGCTTGGAATTACTACTAAATGTAGTTAGGTTCTGTCTTAGGCCTAGTACTCTTCTACATTTTCATCAATGATTCAGAGGAGGAGCTAGGAAAACTCATCAAATTTGCAGATGATACCAAATTCGAGGGAATAGCCCACACTTTAGAAGGTAAGCTCAGGATCCAGGATGGATCTTGACAGATTTAAACACTGGACTCTAATCAACAAAATATAATTCACTGGTGAGAAAAATAACACTTAGGCAAGAAAACCAAATGCAAAGGTATAGAATAAGTGGTACTTGGCTGAACAGCAGTAACTGTGAGAGAGATCTAGGAGTCCTGGTGGATAACCACTTAAATATGAGCCAGCAATGTGCATCAGTTGCCAAAAAAAATGTAGTCCTAAACTGCATTAAGAAAGGGATAGAATCAAGATCACATGAAATGCTAGTACCACTTTATACTGCTTTGGAAAGACCACACTTGGAATACTGCATCCAGTTTTGGCACCATGATACAAAAAAGATGTTGAGACTCTAGAAAGAGTGCAAAGATGATTAGGGGCCTGGAGACTAAAGCATACTATGAACAGTTGCAGGAACTAGGCAAGTTTAGTCTAAATTGGGTGTCGGCAACCCACGGCTCCCAAGCAACGTGCAGCTCTTTGACCACTCTTCTGCGACTCCCTGTCGACCCGGTCTCCGCCCCAAGGCACTGGCCCAACCCAGCCATGGCCAATGCCAACCTTGCTAATACGAGAGCTGGCAGGGTGGAAATGGGATCCGGGAAGAGGGTACGACAGAAAGGGGGACAGCCCTGCAGCTGAGGAGCGAGCACGAGTTATGGCGGTGACTTCCTCCTCCTTCTCCTGGCCGGTTGTTGCATGTCCAAGAGAGTGCGCACGAGTGGGGATACCCTCCTCAAGCGAGTGGCCAGGCTCGGCCAAAGTGCAGCGAAGGTGTGCGGAGCTGGCGGGTTGACTGGCTGAAGGGTGAGTGTCTTTGGCGAGGGCGCTATGGCTTTCTCTGAGCTTGATCCCTGGGGTGGGCGTGCAAGGTTCGATGGGGCCAGCCCCCTTTTCCTGCTGCCCTGCTCGGAGAAAGCTGTAGCGCCCTTGCCAAAGACACTCGCTCCTCAACCAGCCCGGATTTCTGAAAAGTTGCCAAGAAGAAAGAAAAGGGGTAGTGAAGAGCCCCAAGGATAGTTCGCCAGATTGGCTCAGCCTTGGCTTTCTGATAAAGAGAGAGAGGAGAGAGAGAGAGAAAGAGAGAAGAAAAAGAGAGAGAAACAAATGAGAGAGAGAAGGGGGAGAGAAAAAGAGAGAGAGAAAAAAAGAGAGGAGGGAGAGATTTGGAGAGGAAAAAGGAGAGAAAAACAGAAATGAGAGGGAGAGAAAGAGAGAGAGAGAAAAGGGGAGAGAAAGAAATGAGAAAATGATGGAGGGGGAGAATAAGAGACAGAGAAAAAGAAAGAAAAACAGAAATGAGAGGGAGGGAGAGAG
Source organism: Ptyas mucosa (assembly GCA_012654045.1). Classification (NCBI taxonomy): domain Eukaryota; kingdom Metazoa; phylum Chordata; class Lepidosauria; order Squamata; family Colubridae; genus Ptyas; species Ptyas mucosa. The sequence goes on from WNWU01013201.1 coordinate 122,831, forward strand.
GATCAGCTCTCTCTACCACAGAGAAGAGAGGACCAACTTATTTTCCAAAACACCTGAAAGCAGGATAAGAAGTAACAGATGGAAATTTATGAAGCAGAGATTCAACCTAGAACTAAGGAGAACTTTCTTGACAATGAGAACAATAAACAAGAGAAACTGCTTGGTTTCAAAAGTTGTGGGTGCTCCATCACTGGAGGTTTTTAAAAGAAACTGGGCAGCCATTGGTCTGAAATGATGTAGGGTATCCTGTTTGAGCAGGGGGTTGGATTACTAGAAGACTTTCCAAGGTTCCTTCCAACTCTGTTATTCTTTATGGTGAATTCTAATCAAACAAATCAGTTGTACAATCTTTGCTAATTCTGTCATCTACACCAGCCATTCCTCTATTGTGGGTCTTTCGGAATCTTTTCATTTTTGTACATATAACAATCTTGCAGCAGTTAACTTATAAAGCAGAGGTTTTGATGCTTTTTTTTTTCAAAGTGGAAAAAATATTAGGAAATGGCAGCCATTTTGTGCCATACCATTACAAGTAATTTGTGGCATTATGTGAACCACGTCAATATAACAGGGACAATGGGTACTATATATCTGTGGGTGGGTGTACACATATACACACAAAATCAATTCAAAATCTAATTGGAGAAATCTGCTTTCTAATTCCTAATTCAAGCAGCCTTGATTTAAAAATATGCACGTAACAGAACTTCTGTTTTTCTAATTTATTAAAACATACAACAGATTAAAGATTGTAATTGTTCCTGGAGAAATTATATTAATCATTTTGTAGCTTTTTGTGCTGCAGCTCTGTAGGGACAATAACTTCCTGAATTTCCAGTCTGCAGAGCCATTTTAAGAGTGCTCTAGAAATAAGGAGAAATGTTGAGAAAATGGTTGTTTAAAATATATTGACGTTTCTTTGTCATGTAACTTCATTTCCATTGCATATAGCAATAAGAAAAGCCCAGTTTGGAATATACAAATAATGGCTCAAAGCTAGAATGTGAAACCTGAAAATAAGACATCCCCTGATAATAAGCCCAATTGGGCTTTTGAGGACATGCCCTAAAATAAACCCTCCCCAAAAATAAGCCCTACCCGAAAATATTTAACCGCATGCACAGCCGGTCCCTGCTATTTCCTCTGGCTAGGGTTAGGGAGACAGAGCTGGAAATCAGGTAAGACGGCAAGAAGAGCCCCGTCTTGCTTCACATGTCCCAAAATAATAAGACCTTCCTGAAAATAAGGCCAAGCGCTTATTTCAGGGTTCAAAAAAATATAAGACAGTGTCTTATTTTTGGGGATACACCGTAAAAAAAAAAGTAGAAGGCAGGGACAAATTATTTACAAGAAAACTACATGGATATATTAATAAAATCCTCAGGATATCAATCTGACCTGAAAGATACTTTACTTAATAGTTTCCAGTTTCTCCCTTAAATTAACAAATGGCAGAAACCAAAAACCTGATCAGAATTAAATGCTAACATCAGTCATAGACCTGGTAAGCAATTACAGAATTGCCCACAATTTCTTGCCAACCAGACTCTTCTCTTCAAAATGCTTTTGTTTAAAAAGAGTCAATACAGGATGTTGAGCTATTAATTGCAAAGTTGTCACATTTTGTTGGCTTCAAAATCTGGGCAAGACATATTATCCAAAAGAGCCAAGTGATTTATTTTCATATTACGTTTATATATAGAAAAAGCAGAATCTCCCTTGCAGTGATTCATACCACTGATTCATCAAGCCAAACACTGAGGTTGGATTCAGATATCATCTTATGCCATAAAATTTTGAGCTTTGGGTCCTAATGGAATGGGTGAGCCCATTTCTTAAGTTGTATTAAATGAGATGATTGTTAGTATTATTTTAGGTTAATTGTTCAGCTATTATTTGCATTATTTATATTTTTGTGGGTTATTTTATTCTGTCTTTAATTATTAGCCTCCAAGGATCATGTATCATTCATAAATAAAATAAATAAAATAAATAAAATAAATAAAATAAATAAAATAAATAAAATAAATAAAATAAATAAAATAAATAAAATAAATAAAATAAATAAAATAAATAAATAAAGCACCTGCACAAAGAAAGTACTCATTCTACAAACCATCTATGATCCAGTTAAACATTTTAGTCAACATTTCATATTATTCACTAATGTTGGCTAAAAGCCTTAATTTAAGTTCAATGGAAATATTAAAATAAATAGAGCTTTGTTTCTTTTTTGAACTTTGTCATGAAGCTGATCTTGAATGTGTATTTATTATTTGTATTTTTCTTCCGGAGACATTACTGCTGACTGCCCATCATTCACTGCACTGTAATTGTTCTGCTATAAAAATGTTATTGTTAAATAAAAATTTGACCATATTATCACAGAGTCTCTATTTGGCAGTTTAGAAATTGTTATATTTTCTATACAGCAGACCACGTTCCATTCTTATATTGGTATTTTCATACTAGAAATGGACCTGCTAGAAGTTGGCCAAAGTTTGGGTGGCACAAATAAGCACCATGCGCTGACCATCCTGACCTAAATCTATATGGAAAGCACCAGCAAAAGTGCTTGAGAATGTCTTATTACTGCAGGAGCAGATAATTAACTTTTTAATAAACTTAACATTATTTATACATACCCATCTTTTAATGCTCTGCTTTTAAATTTTATCCACACCAAAGACACCTTTATTTTAAGATAACTCCTCAACATCCAGACCTCGCAGATTCTTCCCCATTCTAGTTAATTCTGCCACCAGAAATCTCCCCCTCACACACATACTCACACACTCTCAATAACTCTTTATTCATTACAATTAACAACCAGGGGGAGCTTGTTCACATAAAGCACTGCTGGCAGCCACCACCTTTCCTCTTTCAAAGCATAGCTGGTCCAGCCACTGATATACAAATTAGTTGGGGAGCAGACATCCATTTGTGAGAAGGTGAAATTAGCATGGAAATACCTGAGACCAGCCAGTAATTTTGGACAGGAGAGGAGGCAAGACTTCATCATCCTTAACAGCCTCTGCTGAAAGCTAGCATAAATACCAAGAAGGCAACATTGCAACTATAGCTTTCCCCATCATTAGCCCTATACCAGGGGTGGATTCTACTTACCTTTACTACTGGTTCACAATGGGAGCACACACACGCTTCTGCGCATGCAAAGATCGTACCTTATGACGTCTGGGCGGATGGGCGGAGCCTCCCACCACTTTTACTACCGGTTCTCAAGACTGGACAGAACTGGGAGCAACCCACCACTGTCCTATACTACCACCAAATCCAACTGTGAGGGTGAATTGGAGAATCTGCCCAACCAAGAAAGCTTACCTGCACCAAGGAGAGTTATAGTTTCTTATTGAACTGGAAAAGAAAAAATATCTGCCTTAGATCCCTAATTTGTCCAGTCTTTGGGCAAGAAGGAAACAATCCAGCAAGCTGTATTCCACCTTTAAGTGGATCCAGCACCACCAACCTTCCTTTTCCCCTCTCCCACAGGGCACTTTTCCAACATTAGGAACATACTATGTAACATGCTTTGGAGTCTTACCTTGGAGCCCTTTTACTAACTGAAATCTTTACCTTACTTACTGCCTACCTGCTGCAAATTCCAGCTTCTTGGTTTTGGTTTTGGTTTTTGGTTGAGCAATTGTGACATTGACTTGTCCATCACTCAGGACCATCTCAAGCCATCCTAGGTCATCAGCAAAGGAAGTGTACATAAGCAGCCCTACAACATCCCATGTGCGGAAACTGAAGCTGACTGCCAGCATATTGCGCCGAGGATATCCAGGGACCTGCAAGAAGTTGTTGACCCCAGCAAAGGTAAAAGGGAACAAGAGGTTGTCCCGGCAGAAATAGCCCACATGACCCTGCAACAAAGAGAGAAAGCACAGTGATATTCACAGAAGAAAGCAAAAGCAAAGGGAGAAGGCGAGTCCATTAAGGAAGGGCCGCATGCATTTGCTCCCATATCCACATGCCTTCTATATAGTGACACAATCTGCTGCCTTGGCTACCAAAAAGATCTCTGTTGGGCACCTTCTTTTAGCTAACTCTAGAAACATTTCAGAGACTCCACATGGCACAGTTAGAAAGGAATATTTATTTTACATTAAGGAAGAAGACATTAAAACAAAAGATATTGCTGTCTTATCACCTTCTGGAAGATGAGCTTTCAGTCCCTTCCTTATTTTCTTGTTCATGCTTAGCATTAGGTGGCAGTTGCCTATTGAAATATTCAGCAATCTTGCCCAATATATCCATCGAGCAGGCCTTGGAATGATAGAGAGCCCCATTCACATTTCTCACTAGCCAGCTGGATCATCCTGATCATTTAACCAATAGGAGCAGCTGGATTGTTTGACTGATTGCTGCTGCAAGAGGAAGTAGTCTGGTCCCCATCTGCCCATTCACTAGATAACTGATTTGCTAATAGCAGCAGGAATTCATCAATGTACAGCAAGTTGCTGGGAGGGAAGATGGAGGGAGGGAGATAATGAAGTTTGTGAGCAAGTATGGGGGCCACACACAGAGACACATACACACTTCTACACATGCAAAACTCATCGGGCTGTAAAAAAGTTACTCCACAGGTGAGCGATGTTATGAGGCATTCAATTTTGCACATCATAATATCTTTCCTTTATATTCAAATAGAAGGACTTAACCCAACAGAACTATTACTGCATGCTGAGAACATGGAAAGTCTTGGAAATAGAGGAGTTTAGTAAAAAGGCCAAGAAAAATTTCCCAGAGTTGGAAAGCAATTTCAGGTCTTTCAAAACATTTAGGTTTAGCATGGATCCACAGCAGAACTCAAATAATGCATGCAAAACACATACATTTCTGCCAGTAACTGGATCCATCAGACTCTTCTTTGAATTGTCATCTGGCAATAACTATTCCATCAAGGTACAGCAAACAAGGCTGGGAAGTAGGACCACTTTATGATCCTGAGCTGTTGGTTAGTAAACGTTAGAAAAACTACTATTTAACTATAAAAAATGATGCCTGGATTTGCTTTTTTTCTTTTTATTATATTTTATATAATAGGCTTTAGACTGTAAGTCCGCAGACATATCCTTTCACTTTAAAGGAATATATATGGTACTCTAGAAGTCTTGTTCATTAAAAATTGGAGTAAGAATACTTTACAGAAAAATAATATGATTCCAATCTCTCTAAAATATGAACCCTTTGATATTTTGTTAGTTTTCCTCACATATATTTTAAAGCCAATCTGAATATTCCAATTTTGTTTCTCCTTCCTCACCGAGTGGAAATATCAGGACTGCTTTCATAACATCAGTTTTCCTAGAGGAGATTGTACTGGAGTTTCCTGTCCAGGAACAGCTATGAAAAATCAATTCACTTACAATGAAATCAGAATGGAAAAACAGGTGGCAGGCAGTAGCAGGATCAATTACAGGACAAAAGCAACATCAGCTTATGCACAGATTTAGCAGAGATTAACAACCACAGGCCAAGAGCCTGCCTCCAACTACAAAAGAGCCAGTTTCTATCTTCATTTTCACTGACCAGCTTTTCCCAAAAATATCCTCCAGATGTGTGGAGTTCAACTTTCCACAGAGGTTGAGGAAGTCTGAAAGTTGAAGTCCAGATAACTGCAGGGTTTCTAAGTTGGTAAGGCTGCCATAGACCCAACCTACGTTAATTCTTACCTCAACCCGGATGGTGGGATGCCGACGTCTTACTAAATTAGTAATATAAACCAGGTTGTAGGCAATGTTTTCCATACAGCCACGAAAGTTTGGCCTGTAGACAAGACGCTGTTTCTCGCTGTTTCTCACTCCTCCAAAAAAGATCTGCAGAAAATAAGGAGGACACAACTCAGCTGGGAGCCAATTAGGTACCTGATTTTTAATGGCTGCACATAGATCATGTGGCCACAATGAAAGACAGAGAATGTAGGGTTAAAGGTCATTAAGGTTCCCAGCAGGTATCAACTCTATGGAGAATTAGAGAGGTACATTTCAGTTGGTTTCAAATTTCACATCCCAAATGAACATTATCACAGTGTCAATTCTTCCAACGCGTATCACCTCTGTGTCTAAGTCAAGCTGCTCAAATTCCCCATTGAGGCGCAATTGCAGAATCTCCCCATCCAGGCTGAAGTTGACATATTTTCTATAGCGATCAAGGCGAAATTGGTGCCAATGTTGGTCATCCAAGAGGCTCCCCAGCTTCATTGTTGTCTCCCCTCCGCTCATATTTAATGAGCTGTTACCTGATGGTAGAAACCCATATGAAAAAAAATCTTAGAAATAATGTCAACGAATACTAGATTCTGTCTGATTCATTGTAAGGACATACTCAGATTAGATAAACATTTATTCTGATTGATTATTCTTACCATATGGGCTGCATTTGCTAACTATCAAATGTTGATTTGATTTTAATAATATTTTAAAATATGAAATTGATATAAGATCATACTTATATGGAGTACTAATTGAATCAGTTTTATACAGTTTGTAAGTCTTCTGCTCCTTTTTTTATTCCCTTTTTTTCCCCTTTTGCTCGGTGCCATATTCAAATAGCTGTACAAACAAAAGAAAAGAAAAGAAATCCTGGGGCATTTCATTTCTAAGACTGTGCATTTCTGTCTAAAAAATTCATTAGACAAATCTAGCCTTCAGCAAAAGAGTACTTAGGGATAAGTGCATCATTTCACAACTTTAGGCAGTGCTAAAAAAAAGGTGTATGCTAATTCAATGCCAATTTTCTTTAAATAGACTTTACAAAATTTCAGCATTTTGCCCTGATACGAAACAGGAGGTGTGTAGAACAGACTTAGTCAAGGTCATTATATCTATCTGCCTTTACTGTAGTACCAAAAAGCACTCACATTTTTGCTGTCTATATGTATAACTTTGATTGATTGGAATGTTGCGAATGAGACTATCAATATTTCTGCTTGACTAATCTGACCAGTGTTCAAAGATTAAACAAAGTCTAACTGGCAGTGTAAGAGAAAATAAAGTTGCACACCGTGCATATTGGTAACAATAAAAGGAAAAGACAAAGTTTCAATATGCACTGGATGAGGAAAAGTGCAAAGGTTCTAAAAGTTCTCAACACAATTTCCTTGTTCCTATATTCCAGTAATACATCACTCCCACATTCCGTTCCTGCATGTAATGACATTGGCACATGCTGGTTGTGGGGAGGCTTCCTTCCACTACTTGATTAACACTTACTTGAAGTTATTTTCACCCCCTCCGCCCTGCCTTTTGGCCTTCCCCCAACACAACACCAACATTAACAATTGTGCTAAATCATGTCTTTAAGTAGGCTGTCACAAAAATGGCTTGAACACACTGAGTTCATACTGCCTGATTCCATTGTTACAAAGAAGCAGTCAATGAGTTACATGTTGGCATGGAATATTATATTCTGTACACACCTTAACCCAGAGGTGGGTTTCAGCAGGTTCTGACCAGTTCTGGAGAACCGGTAGTGGAAATTTTGAGTTCAGAGAACCGGTAGTAAAAATTCTGACTGGTCCCGCCCCATCTATTCTCTGCCTCCCGAGTCCCAGCTGATCGAGAGGAAATGGGGATTTTGCAGTAACCTTCCCCTGGATTGGGGAGGGAATGGGAGATTTTACAGTATCCTTCCCCTGCCACACCCACCAAGCCACACCCATAGAACCGGTAGTAAAAAAATTTGAAACCACGACTGCCTTAACCTGAACACTTCTGCTGGACCGAATAGGTGCTTTATCCCCCAATTTAAGCAATAGCCTTAGACTAAGTAGCCAAAAAAGGATTCAGTTCTATTCCTTCATTCATGGTATGGATGACATATTCAAAAGAGGTAAAGGGTTAAATTAACCTGGCATCTTTTCCCCTGGAGAAACAGCTAGCCTTTGGAGAATTCTCAAACGTCCTTTGCACCTTGGGATGAAACCAATTATAAACTCTACACTTAGTTAAACCCAGGTCAAGCCCCTTCATTACTCTATTTCCTTTCCCCTTTCCTAAATACTACCAATAAAATCATAGTCTGCCTTCTACTCATTCAGATGTTTAACTCTTGTTCTGAGTATTGATTTCAGTGGAAAGAGTGAAGTGTGCTTTGAGGTCTATCTAGTCTTTACTTTGAACTTTTACTCTGAATCTTCTCAACATGGGTCTTTCAGGTGTATTTGTACTCCCCCAAATACCAAAGGTTCCAAATTAAACTGGAAATTCTGGAAGTCACAATCCTGATACAGCTCCAGTAGTGCACGAAACCAGAGAAAAGATGTAAAAGTGTTTAAGAGGAAGAAAATGAGTCTTTAAAAGTATTAAAATCAATTTAGAAACTGACATACTGGAAAAACAGAGAATTAGCAGTAAAAAATATATATATAGTTGGGATGTAGTCCTAGCCTGATTTTTTGGGATGGGCCTAATATAAACCCTACCCCAAAATAAGCCCTTGTTAAGGGGGTGGGGATGGCAAGCACAGGAGGCAGTTCTTCCCCAGTCACCTCATGGAGGCTCAGCCCCTTAATTGCAGCCTGCGGATCAGCTGAGCCAGCAAGGGCCGGGAGTTGCCTTTCATTTTGTCTCTCTGGGCGCCTAGAGGTGTTTCCAGGCACTCTTGCCAGCCCCAGTCCTACCTGTGGTGCAAGGCACCCTCATAACTGAGGGCCTCTCTCTTCCACAGCTCACCTTGTGGCTCTGGAGCAGGAGGTGACTACAGTTTGCACTCCGCCAGACCTGGAGCTCGGGTCTTGCTCAGGCTGCTGCTACAATGAGGCAAAAAGCCATGCGGCACATCAGAATTGGCTCCCCCACCCCACCTCTGCCCGGCTGCTGGGCTTGCTGCATCTGCTATTGCTGGCCTTGCAGGGCCTCTTTGCCCTCCTGGCTGCGCTACTCTCAGCAGCCCTACTGGGCTGCTCCTGCCTGGCATGGGGAAACTCAGCCCAGATCTTCAGAACACATCCCCTCCTGCCGGCCTGCCAGGTCCCCCTTTGCCAATGGTCACACTGCCCTGCACAAGCTCCATGGGGGACCAGAAGTGGGACCTAGGAGGGAGGGGGATATCGCCCCTTCCTCCTTTGCACCCAAAACCCCAACTTCCCTGGCTGACGAGCTCCCGGGCTGCACCCCTCTCACTTGAGCAAGATGCACAACTCAATGTTACCCATGGAGGCCTCCCAGTGCAAGGCTCTCCTGCAGCTTTGGAGCAAACCTTTACCTTCCCTGTGCAGGATTGCAAGTCTGAAGGCTTAAGATGGATCTTAAGATGGGTCTTGTTACAGGTGGAGATGAAACTGCTTACAGGGGGGAGGTTCAAAAACTATCCACATGGTGCTTAAAAAATGACCTGCACCTGAACATCAACAAGACAAAGGAGATGGTGTTGGACTTCTGGAGGGAGAGAGAGGAACCTGCCCCACCTTACATCAAGGGGAGCTATGTAGAGAGAGTCTCTTCCTTTAAATTTCTGGGAGTCCATCTCGGTGAAGACCTCACCTGGAAAAACAACATGATCCAGGTGGCCAGGAAGGCCCAACAGAGACTCAATTTTCTCAGAGTCTTGCGTAAAAACAGGGTGGAACAACAATTGATGACCTCCTTTTACCGGTCCACAATAGAAAGCGTTCTCACTTATTGCATCATGTTATGGCATGCCGGACTGACAGCCACGGATAGAAAAACATTAGAGAGGGTGGTGAGCACAGCACAAAACATCGTGGTCTGTCCCCTGACACCACTAGATGAGATTGCTAGGGCCCACTGCCTTAGAAGAGTGAGGAAAATCCTCAGGGATGACTCATCCTGGTCAGCACTCCTTTCCCCTCCTACCATCCGGAAGGATATAGAAGCATAGCCAACCACACAAATAGGCTGAAGAACAGTTTTTATCCGTGGGCTGTCAGACTCCTGAGTGCGAAATAACGTTATAATTACGTAGTATGATGGACTTGCAGCGCCGGCGCAATTTGTAACATGTTCACACTGGTGTAATAGGACTGGGTGTTTGTTAATGATTTATTGGGTTAGGGATTTTCTGTTTCCACTGTGAGTTGTATTGTGTTGGGGGGGTGCACTGAGAGAGCTCCACCAATCTCATTGTACATATGTTGTGCAGTGACAATAAAGGTTATTAAGCATTAAGCATGGAGCATTTTTGGGATGTGCATCTATACAGGGCTTGTCAAGGAAAGGATGATCGGCAGGAAAATCCCTCCCCCCCACCCCCAATTTTCCTGCCGATCGTCCTTTCCTTGAGGAGCCCTGCATAGACGCACATCCCAAAAAATGTTCTCTCCGAAGCTTCCAGCCTTGCAGTCTTGCACAGGGAAAGCAGAGGTTTGCTCCAAAGCTGCAGCAGAGCGTAGCATCGAAAGACCTCTGCAGATAACATTGCTGAAATGTTTAACATCTCACTCCACGCGTCTTTGGCACAAGGAAAGGATGATCGGCAGGAAAATGGGGGGGCTGTGTGGAGTTCTGGGAATTGAAATCCACAAGTCTTAGTGGCTAAGCGGCTGCCCATGCTTCTGCTGGCCTTGCGTGGGCTCTTCTCCCTCCTGGCAGTGCTGCTCTCGGCTATCCTGCTGGGCTGCTCCTGCCTGACGTAGTGAAAGCCGGGGCATACCAAGAGTTTGGCCCGTTGCAGCAGGCAAACAGGCAGTGGGATGGAGAGAGCAGGGCCAGCGGTAGCTGCGCTCCCACTCCCATCAGCCCCCACGCTCACTCCCTCCTGCATGTCAAAAAAAATAAAGACCTCCCTGAAAACAAACCTAAATATTTATTTTCAAGCCCAAAAGAAAATAAGGCCGAGTCTTATTTTCAGGAAAACAAGGTAGGTTTGGTGGGTGTGCTCACTAATTTTGAAATCTACTTGACTGCGATCTGCAGCTGATGTAATAAAAAAATGCACAGTTCCCATGACTTCACCCATAAAATCCCTCAGAAATGTTGCTCCAAAACTCCTTATTCCTTGGGATAGAGATATACACCACAATTCAGAAGTACATTTAGCCTCAATTCAAACTTGAAAGAAAGGTGACTGTTTCTCTTCTGACTTGCTTATCAATTGTATCAACAATTTTCCTTCTCCTCTGGCATATCAACAAAGAATCCTGGCATCTACCAAGCTCATGCTTCTTCCTTCTGATCTCACCAAGACTTATGCTCAGAACCAGCTGAGCTTGCTGAAGTTCCACACTGATGTAATCTCCCTGAGATCCTGCTGCATACATTAAGATGCCCTCACGCTCCATTGTTTTGAAGTTGAACCCAATGATGTCTTCAGTGGAACGAACTTTTTTGCTGCGAAACTGGTAAGAAATGGCATCATCCCCATCAAAATATAAGATTTCAGAATCTGCAGGAAAGAACAAATATATAGTTATCACAAGTCAAGTCCTTTCCCCCAAGTGACCATCATTTTTTTAAAAATTTGATTTATATGCTGCCCTTCTCCGGAGACTCAGGGCGGCTTACAATGCGCTAAGCAATAGCCTTCATATTCTGTATATTTTACAAAGTCAGCTTATTGCCCCCACAAACTGGGTCCTCAATTTACCTACCTTAGAAAGGATGGAAGGCTGAGTCAACCTTGAGCCTGGTGAGATTTGAACTTGCAGTAATTGCAGGCAGCTGGTGTTAATAACAGTGTGCTTTAGTCCACTGTACTACCAAGGCTCATCTCATATTATGATCATCTTATCATAATAATCCCAAATGAGACTATTTAAATCCTGGCCAATGCTAAGCTTGCATGTCTGAAACTTCTGAAGAGGCTGCGATCAGGGATCAAGTTTTCCCTGTTCTCCATGATGCAACACAATTTCCTGAGTCCCATTTGCTCCCCATCTTACTTGGTCTCACTCTGACCAAAACACCCCACCTGGAAAAACACAACTTGAAAACAAGTTCTTTGTTTCACTCTCTTTTTTCACTCTCAGAGCTTAAGAAGAAAAATGGGAAAATAAATCTGGCAATCATAGTTCTACCTGTGGGCCAGTTCGCTCCCAGAGTGAGGGACTCCTCAGGGTGCCATCAGCCAAGTTATGTCGGCTGGCGACACCCAGGGGAAGGGCCTTCTCTGTGGGAGCTCCTGTCCTTTGGAACGAACTGCCCCCAGAAATACACAAAATCTCCGACCTCCGTGTGTTTCGTTGTGCCCTTAAGACCCTGCTGTTCCGTTAGGCAGGGCTATCTATGTAAAGTGATTTTAAATTGGGTGTTTTAAATTTTGGGTTTTAAATTTGGGCTGAAATTATTTAATACTTTTAATTACTTTTAAATTACTGTTTGTACTTTGTGTTTTTAACTGGCTGTACACCGCCCCGAGTCCTTCAGGAAAAGGGTGGTATATAAATTAAATTATAATAATAGTAATAATAATACCTCAAAACAAAAGGCTAAAAAGGTGCCTCAATAATTTACCCACATACGTTTTTTGCATTTCTGCCGTAAAAGACTGATGTGTTTCATGTATTATCTTAGCTACTCTCCTTCTAAGTGATATAAACAGAAAGTCAAGCACTTCAAGTTCCACTTGCATCCCTCCCACTCCACTTTTTATGAAAATTGGGGGGGGGGGGAGTTTGAGAATAAATTTTGCCTTACATCTTCCATTTCTTGTTTCTATACTTCAGCTAAAGGATATTATTCTCAGAATCACTTACCATAGTAGCATCCATAAAGGCCAACTCGTAAGCCAATAGTGCCCTGAGGGTTCCAAGCCACAGGAATGATCCGGAGATAGCGAGCCAAAATGGGGTGATGTAGGTCATGACTGACCACACCACTAGAATTTACATTGCCAAAAAATGTCTAGGTCAGAAAGAAGAAAAGCAAAAGTTGGAAATGCTACTTGGGATGTAACTAAGAATGCTTGGGCTTTTAATATTGCATCATTACAGCCTGTGGTGAGTTAAGTGATGCCATGTCCTCCCTCTCACAGTGCCTTGAGGCTGTTAGGGGCTGGATGGAGAGCAACAGGTTGAAATAAAACCCTTGCAAGACCGAGTAGCTCTGGGTTCGTTGGCTCAGGGAGAATTGCCACCTTTGGTATTGGATGGGGTGGCACTACCCCAAACAGGCTCTGTGTGTAATACAGGGGTTTTCCTGAACTCATGACTCCTGTACAAAGAGCAGGTGGCAGTCATGGCCAGGAGGGCCTTTGTGCAACTGTGGGTTGTGTACCAGTTATGCCCTTTCCTGGACCAACAGTCCCTACTCACAGTCACTCATGCACTAATCACTTCCAGTCTTGACTATTACAATGCGCTCTACATGGGGTTACCCTTGAACAGCATCCAGAAGCTCCAGTTTATGCAAAATGCAGCAGCCCGCATGATTTTGCACAGACCCTGGTGTGCACATGTATCACCTCTCCTGCGGGAGCTGCATTGGTTGCCCATTTGCTTCCGGATGCAATTCAAGGTGCTGGCTGTCACCTTTAAAGACCTTCATGGCTTGGGACCAGGTTATCTGAGGGATCGTCTCTTGCCGGTCACATCTACCCAACCCATCCAAGCAGGGAAGCAGGGAATATTGCGGGTCCCATCCCTGAGGGAAATACACCTGGTGGGACCCAGAAGAAGGGCCTTCTCCATGGTAGCTCCCTCTCTCTGGAACATCATTCCTCCAGAGATTAGAATGGCCCCCACTCTAATACTCTTCTGGAAGGTGCTGAAGACCTGGTTCTGCCAGCGGGCCTGGGGAACCCAGAGTGGGATGGAGCCCATTGAATGGCTCGTGTGATCTGATGTCACCAGGGCGGGGAGTGGGAGGTGGGGGTTATTTTGTTATATTGTACTATATTAATTTATTTGATTCTTTTTGTTAGTTTTTATTGTTTTAAATGTGGTTTTACATTCTGTGAGTTGCCTTGAGTCACCATGGGCGAATAGGCAGCAATATAAATAATAATAATAATAATAATAATAATAATAATAATAATAATAATATCTTGCTTTTCACAAATGGGGGTGGGGTGGGGAAATCCGAGACCAACAAGAGATAAGAAACAACACATATATTTCACATCCAGTCTCTATCATCCCTCTTATAAAAGATATGTATAGTCAGTTGGGGAAGGGCTTGTGCCAGCTCTTATAGCCATACACAATTTAATACAATGAACTAGAAGAACTAAAATTCTCACTTTACGGTATCTCCTTATATAATTTATTCCCATCACAAAAGTCTTTCCCGGGTTCTAAAATAAGTTTTCAATATGTAGTAAATTTATTATAGCAAAGGAACTGAATGTGTTTTGGGTTGAATAATTTATTTTAATAGATATTGGGTAAAGTAAAAAAGGTAAGGAAGATTTATCTTTAATCATTGCCTCTTCTGAAAATGATCAAACAGCAAATTAATATTAATCATTTACTTTGAGTTCAAATGAAAGTTGAAATTTTTAGAATTAATCCTGTCAATTAGTCTCTTCACACACAAACCAACCAAAAATCTGTTTCAGCATGGGAAATATAGGAAAGCACACATACATACAAGTGTGTATATGTATATGTGTGTATTGTATGAATATACATATACACATATATAAACATAAACATGTAAGAATGCAAGCCATCATCCGTAGTTAAAATTCTAGACTTTCTAAGAATTTTTAAAACTATAGTTTTTTGAACCACCTATAATGGATTGACTCATAATTACATTAAGCTATATCATGTTAGGGATCTATGCAATGCGAGAACTGGATTGCATAGTCTTCAATTTGTAATTATCCACCTCCCATTCTGAAGAAGACCAAAATCAGGGATGATGGGTAATTAATCTAACTGTACTCCTTTCCTTTTGTCCCTCCCCTATCATTTCTTTACTTCCTTGCTTCCAGTTATCTATCAGAATATAATATTAATTTAATTGTTTTAATGATAAACTTGGTTCAATTTATCATTCCAATTTATGATAGTTTTCTTGATGTATTGTTCACTCATAAATAAGTATATTTTTAACAGCTTAGCACTATACATTGTTTTTCAATCTTGGCAATTTTAAGGTATGATTGGGTGGGGAATTCTGGAAGTTGAAATCCATCCATCTTAAAAGCTGCCAAGGTTGAGAAACACTGGCTTAGTATGCTGCATCACTATGAAGTATTCAACAAACCATGATTCAAAATTCCAATCAAAATGATGATCTTGCCTTTGCAAAAAGCAGATGTAAAAGTTTCCAATACTTTTTCTTGCCTGCACAGAGTAATGCAGTAGGAAGCACGTGAGTCTGACCCCACTGTAGATTGTTTCTGCTAAAACAGGAGAATCAAAGGTTTTTCCCACAAGAATAAGGATTTCATCCTGGATTAAATGCCCCTGGGCAATTATTGGCAGAATGAAGTGGAACAAAATGTCCTTATTTTCTTTCTTTTCCAAGTCTTGTATCAAATAAGTCATAGGGTTTATCATGTTTTGCTGAATAAGTCAGATTTAGCTAGCTTCATATAACACCAAGCTATAAATCATGACTGAGAACTTCAATTGCTGTTTCATACAAAATGCTAAGCTAATGTTAATGCATGCCTGAGATCTATATCTAAAATAGCAGAGGAACCTAAATATGTTAATTGATAGGTCCATGAACATTTTTTTCCTGAGTTTTTCAGGAAGGTTTAGGAGTTCTTTTAAACACACACAAACAATGTCTACGGAGCTCCTCAGTCATCCAGATCATGGTTGTCCCAAAGGTGCTTTTTCAAGAGGCAACTGGACTTTCTGGTTTTTCTTCAGAAGCTGAAGAAGCTTCTTGGATGAGAAGCGAAACGAAAAGTTGTCAAAGAAAAACCAGAAAGTCCAGTTGCCTCTTGAAAAAAGCACCTTTGGGACACACACAAACAATACACACAAACCATGCGTTAAGCCTCTTTTACAACTTGAATCAAAGTTACTATAGGTTTTCTATTTCAAAGTGATTGGAAATTATATCATTATTTTGGGATAATTATAGTTAGAAAGCTGTCTGAAGTAACATACAGGTAGCCCTCAACTTATAACCATTCATTGAGCAACTATTTGAAGTTATAATGACACTGAAAAAATTGACTTACAACCAGTCCCCACACTTACAACCACTGCAGCATCCCCATAATTACATGATCAAAGTTTGGGCATATGCTACCTGTCTGTATTTACGACAGCTGCAACCAGCTAGGAACATGTAATCGCCATTTGCAACTTTCCCAGCAGGCTTCTGACAACAAATTCAATGGATGAAGTTACATTCACTTAATGATTTCATGTTTCTTTTAACAACTGCATTTAACAATTATGTCCCCCCAAAAAAGTCATAAAATCAGGCAGGACTCACTTAATAACTGCCTTGCTTAACAATAGAAAATTTGGTCTCAATTGTGATCATAAGTTGAGGACTACCTGTATAGTTCTGAGGTCTTAATTTGCCCTCTCCGTACTTAATAAAATAAACTGTGGATGAGAGATTTGTGAACTTTGTAATGAAATTTGACCCTAACCAGCGAAGACTTTTCTGTACATCTTGCCAGAAATTACTAGAAAAACAAAACCAAAAAGTGTTATCTAAGTTTCCTTATAGGGAAAGGAGATTATGATTACTTCACTCAGGCAGAAGCATGCCAATTTCTTGTTGCATCCTTATTTATTTTATTTGTGTACCTTATTATTTCTCTTCTTTTCTTTTCATTTTTCTTTTCCTTTCTTTTCTTTCTTTTTCTTTCTTTCTTTCTCTCTTTTTCTTTCTTTCTTTCTCTCTTTTTCTTTCTTTCTTTTCTTCTTTTCTTTCTCTTTTTATTATGCTTTCATTTGATTCCCAAGCAACATCAGAAGCAACTGTAAGTCATCCTTAAGAGTACATATTACAGTATTTTCACTCTTATTTTGAAACAGGATACAATCTGATATCTGTCAGTGGCATACTCAGATGATCCCAAAAGGAGTCCATCACTTATTCTCTCTCTCTCTCTCTCTCTCTCTCACACACACACATCACAGGCCCTGAATACTGTCTTCTAGGCTCAATTCACTTTGACAAGTATGAGAATGTGTTTTTTTCCAAATTGGACTGACTACCCTGTACATGTCTGGTCTCTGAAGCAATCCCCAGCTCAGAGAGCTTGGGCAGCCTAAATAGTAATTAATTGATGGTGGTAGCAGATAAGGGAGAAAAGCTAAACAGGAAGTGGGAGATGGAGGGACACCCCTATAGCTGACACCTGTGGTCCAGCATGTTTTTGAATATTTATTAGTTTACACTCTTGTAGAAATCACTCATATAGAATCATTCTTCTGTATGCTGTATACAGAAGTATACAGTATGTAGCATCATATGCCAACATTCTGCCTATGGCAAGAAAGCGTGCGTCAACTGTTATTTATTTATTTGTTTATTAAATTTGTTTGTCACTCATCTTGCTTCAAAGGGACTCTGGGTAGCTTTCAACATTAAAAGCAATAAAACCAGAAAAGATATTTCTAAATATAATACAAATAGAATTATTTAATAATATTATAAATAAGATACATTCCTTTTTATTATTACTTTTACTAGATTTTTGTCCACATAATAAAAATATTAAAATTAAAAGAAAAATAAGTAAAATGGATTTTTTCCTGACCAAACTGGCTAGTTTTGCCTTTCTCGTTAATTCCTTCAATTTTATAATCCTATTTTCTACTGTGGATATTTCATTATTCTTCCAGTAAAAAATTGCATTCTCATTGTTCAAATGACAATTTGAGGCCACCTTACAAAGGTAAAAAAATGATATCAGGCATCTAGAGCAGAATTTATAGCAGAATTCCGTTATGAAACCTGAAGGTCTGCAGTTTTGAGATTTAGCAAGATAAACATTTTCCACTCCAAAGGTTTGCTAATTTAGCACGTATTGATGGCCTGAATGGAAGCAGAGGTTCTCCTGCTGCAACACTGCTACCAGACTGAATGCAAAAAGAAAAATCCAGCTTATTATTTAATTTGAAAATTATCTGACTCCAAATTACCTTGGATGGTTTACATGCTTGAAAAGCAAGAACAAAACAAATTAAGAAACAAATCATAGACATTCAGAAGAGAACAGAAACCAAATCAAAACAAAAACCACATCCAACCCATCAGTCACTCTGTCCCACAGCCAGGTTTTCAAAGATTTTTAGAACATCACTTGGTAGAAGCTACAGAGATCTATGGGGAGTGGGGGGAGAGGAGCAGGTATCACAACAGAGAAAGCCCATTTCTTGGGCCCAATAAAACACATTATTTGAGTCCTCTCCTTTCTGCCATGGGGCCAGAAAAACAGAAGTTATTTTGAAACCTTCCACTTTTATGATGATGTTCCTCAAGACAAAATCAAATCATGAGTAAGTTTGTTTGCATTAAAGAATAGTGCAACTGAGGAACCTACTATGCCTGCATAAGGTAGCTGAATGAGAAAGATATGACTAGATTTCTATGACTTTACAGAAATGAAACTATCCAGGACACGGTGAATGTAGGTATCCCAAAGAACGTCAACCTGGAAGAAACTATGCAGATGATAACAAAGCTTGAGAGAGTCAGGGGCAACCCAGAGCTAAGATCAAGAAATTTGAATCAAAGACTAGCCACCCAAATTAATTTGAAAAAGGAGTGCAAGTAAGAACCCAGGCAAGAAAAAATTTACCTCATGATTAAGGCACTATATTCATCCAATTTAAGGGCATGAGGAATACTTATTGGGCAAAAGATACATAAATGGAGCAAGATATTTTGATAAGATTGCTATAAATGTAAGAATGTGTACCATAAATGTAAGAATATGGAACAAATTATGTTGTATTTGAACAGTGAGAGAAAGTGCAGAAAAAAATAGATCCAATGATCATTTATTTGGGGGAGTAATTGTATGCATGTATGTTTCTGCCAACTCACAGGAAGCATCTTTGTAAATCAATGACTGAGAGGTATGCATTAAAAGCTAAGTCAAAAACTCATAAAGTTTTGTGAAGAGGAAGGAAGAGAAACTTGTCAGAAATACCCAGGTGGTTTACTTCTAGGCAAAAGGGGCCAAAACCATTTTTAAGTCCATAAGAAGACTAATACTGCATTTGAAAATGACTCAGGCAGATACCTCTAATTCATTACATTATAAAGAGAAGGAAAAGAGGTAGAGCACATCAGACTTGCAAGATTCTGCTCTAACTAGCCAGTCTTAATTAAAAAGTATGTTTAGCTTCCTGTGGAGCTGGTTTCCTGCCCTGATCCACCTAGCAAGGCTGACAAGAATGGATTTAGAATCCATCTATAAATATTTCTAGGGCTTACTTCATCTCCTATTACACTGCCTGCAGATCAAGCAGCAAAGCTTGCTATTGCCAGTAGTACTTTAGAGGCAGTACTCAAACAATATTAAAAATACATGCTACTGACAGTTAAGCAATCTTATGGGCTCAGAGGCATCTATTGCAGTGCCTAGTGTGTCACGAGGAAGCAACTCTCCATGGTGCCATAAGTTTCCCTCCAATAAACTGCTCCCTGTACATTCTATACAGCTAGAATGTCATTGCTGTTCTTTACAAAGTGAACTCACACTAGAATAGATGTACTAAGAGTGTCGGCTGGCAAAGCTCAGGAGAGTCTTTTCTGCTATGATACCATCTTATGGAACATGATTCCATCATTCCACTTGAAATTAGACTACTCCTTCCTGGCCTTTCACAAGGCCCTAAAAGCTTTGGTTTATGCCTGTGCCTGCTGCTTCAAAAGTATGATTGAGAACATACTTTTTATTTTGTTTATGGTTATTTTCCAATGCTCAGCTTTTATGTGTTTATATTTCATATTTTATTTTACTGTTAAATTTTATGTATTAATTGATTCAATTTCTATACCTGCCCATCTCAGTCAAGTGACTCTGGGTGGCTTAGCTTACAATTCTAAAACTATAAAACGGTTAAAACAATAAAAACAAAAATTTGTTTTTATTTATTTTATTGTAAGCTGCCCAGAGTGACATATATGAGATAGGTGGCTATAGAAATCAAATTAATAAATAAATAGGAATGGTCAAAACACAATTACAGAACACAAACTGATGTCCAAAAATAGCATCAATGCTCAAGAAATGTGATATATATATTCATAGACCTATAAAAGGAGAGACATATGCTTGTAAATGAAATCCTTTTACATTTTGGAAATGGTCAGGTATTTTTACTACTTGATGCTACTTGTAGACTCTGGTAGATTAGAAAGGTCCAGATTTTCCTACATGGATTATGTTCATTAACTCCTATTGAAAGCTTTCATTTGAAGTATTATATTTTGGAATTTCTATTACTATCTAGTTGCTCCAAAAGGAAATGTCTGCACTCCTTGAATACTAGGAGGGAATTTCAGTTTTCATGGATTATATGTTCATCTATAGTTTTACTGAGGATTAACATGACCACTGATTGTTTGAAGCAACAGTTCTCTAGGATGAAATATAATCTTCACGCAAAATATCATCCAGACAAAACATGCTTAGTTTTTAAAAGAAGCAGAGATGTTTGGTCCAGAGAAGCAAACAATATTAAATTGTATATAAAATTATTAGCTCTCACACGCACACAGCGCTGAATTCTTTGCCTATGGCAGGGAAAGTTTAGTTCTTGATTGTGTCCAAATTGTTATCTCTACTAGAATATTATAACTACCAGAAAAAAAAGTCATGAGGCCAGATCATTAAAACAGAGAGCATGCAGCACTAGTTTTGATAGTCAAATCAAAGTTTTAAAATATTTGTAATTGGCCATGTTTTTTGCCCCTCAAAATAATTCTCATTTTAAAAAAAACACTTACAATAATCACACACATGCCAAATAGATCCTAGATAACAAATGAAATTGTTATTTATGAATTTGAAAGTCATAGTTATTATACATTATTTTTCCAGGCATCTCCGTTTTGAAAGCATGGACAATCTTACAAGCTACATAATATCATCATCATCATTTTAGCCATTGTCTGTCCACTGTAGGATGAAGACCTCTGTCACATATTTCCAACCAATATGGTCCTGAGCTTCCTTTTGCTATTTGGTCCCACAATACTTGCTGATGTCATCAATCCATCTTGTTTTACGTCTCTTTCGTGGACGCTTTTTATCAAGTGGGATCCATTCTATGACTGCCTTTGTCTACCTACCATCAGTTCTTCTTGCTATGTGACCACCCACACAAGCCCCTTCACCTTGTTAAGGCCCTGATCATAGAAGGACACACTACATATTGGCTATATAAATGTTTAAATAAAATAAAATAAAATATAGCTATGATATGTTTTTAGAATACAGTAGCTAAATGGCGAAGTTTTGATAATCTCTTAACAAGTAGTACCCTACATGAAAAGCATTTGCAATTTGCAGTGAAGCATCATTTTACTCCCATTACAACCAACTCCCATTTTCCACAATCTTCAAAGTTTCTTCTCTCACAGAAAGATCCATTCTTAGTTCTAATCCGTAATAAAGCAAGGCCCATCCATGCTATAAGTGCAGCCTGCTACAACTAATGATTGACAGCCTTAAATCTGAGTTATAACTTTTGAAAGACTGTGTAACTAGACTGATTTTAAGAAACTCTATGTCAGGTCTTGCCAATTCCTGCCAGTTCTCGCCATCCAAGGCTGAAGGGAGGAGAGGGTGGACAAATGGTCAGTATGATTGTGTGTGTGTGATGGGAAATAGGGAGGGGGGAATGACATGTGATGAAGACCAGAGAAGCCCGGAACTGGTTTGTACCAGAGGCACCAAGGCCATGCATCCCAAGAAAGGAATGTGAATTGCCCACAACATCTCAGTGTTCTCATAACATCTTGGTGAGCTCTGATTGGCAAAGCACGGATTGGTCACAGGTAGAAGGGGAGAAGGAACCTTTTCCATATCTTTTTCATGCGGGGAAACTTTAGAGTTAGCCTGACTTTACTGCAACCAACTTCCTTAGTAAAAGAACCTTTTGTTTCAACCTAATGGAGCTGAGGGTCTTTCTTTCCTAAGGGACCATATTGGGGCAGATCTGATACTTTACACAAAGACAATACACTTCAGTAACAATCATGGAATGTTTAATTTGCAAAATTATACCGAAGAACCCAAATGCAAATTAAATTAGATGATCAGAAGGATTTGTCATAATCAATAACTAAAAGGAACAGTAGCAAAAATACTATTGTGAACACTAACACAAGCTCCCTCAGTAAGACCAAAAGAAATTTCCAATTTCAGTTAAGTAACAGCCCACACATTTATAGAAAAATCCAGAATGAACTGAGATACACTTGCCAACAGATCAAGTTAGTATCATCCAAAGAAAACAACATTTGATCTCCTGAATCAGATTAATATTCTGTTGGGTAATGCAAAGCTAAGAATGGATCATGAGAAGCACTGGAAGGGAAGAGAGAATGGCAAGTGACACAGGAATGTAAACATAAGCAATGAAAGTTCCAGTGTTAATATTGCATGATAAAAATATCTGTGGAATAGATGATGTTAGAAATGTGTGTACAATTTTAGTATTGCCCAGGGTATTGTCACTAGCTTCAACCTAGTGGTAACATGTCATATAAAATAATTGTATGAAGTATAAGCCCCCTTTTTTCAGGCTGATAGGCTGACATCTAAATGGGCAAATTTTACCCATTAAAAATAGGGCCATGGATCCTCTAATGTTCCTAATATACTGAGGGAGGAAATATATATACAAAAGGGAGGTTAACCCAATCTCACAGCGACATTACCTCAGCCCCATGTCTTTGCACCCTTCAGAGGATGAATTTTTTTTTTGAAACTTGCAGTCTAACTAGGACTGAATGATGAAGCCTTGTAAAGATTTGTTTATAGATAAGATATGGGAACAACAAAACTTTGTATTTTGGGGGGAAATGATAAACTATGATATCATAATTGAGAAAAGATTAAGAAAGATGGCAAGTCATTAATTTGTGGGACATCATTTGAAGGGATTAAAGATTAATATTTTCAATTTGTTGCTTCTACCATAGTAGTTCTTGATCCAATTTTTCTTAATTAAGTTTCAATAATGAAGTTTTTAAAAATTGTTTATAATAGGTTTTTTTCTTTTCTATTTTTAGGAAAAAAATACAAGATATTGTGTAAAGAATTATGAAATGGATTTACTGGTTTATAGTATGTATAGGTAGTTCTTGATTTACAAAACAGTCACTTAACAACCAAAATTTTAAAAATGGTACTTATGACTCAGATTCAAATTTCCAACATTCCCCACTCACATGATTACATTTTAGGTACTTAGCAACTGGCCCACATTTTCAGCTATTGTCAGCATCCCAAGTCACATGATTATAATTTATGTCTAAACTAGCATTTAGGTCCAATTTGCATTAAAAAGCACAAAACACCAGATAATGGGTTCACTTATCAACTGTCACAAAAAAACTCATAAAATTGGTCAGAGCCACATGTTGACCATCTTAATGAACAGCATAAGTGTAATTTGGGGCTCCGGTACTGTCATAAATCAAGGACTACTAGTATATAATTATTGTTATAGTTATTTCTAGTAGTTATTAATGGGTTTTATTGATTAAGAATAAAAGATGAAGTTTTATTATTTGTAATAGATAAAAGATGAGGTATGTGATAAGGAAACACCTCCCCATCTTTCTTTCTATTTTTCCTTTTTGCAGTTTGTTTTTTCTTGTCTATATTTTCCTTAGCTTGCATTAGATTTTTATCTAATTTTAATTATATTTAATTTAGTTAAATTTAATTAATTAAATTAGTTAATTAATTGATTTAATTATTTATCTAATTTTATCTAATTTTCAATTTTAATCCACAATATTTTGAAAACAAAATAAAACATGCAATCTCAATCCCCAAAAAACTGTCTACTATTGTTCTGTGCGGCATTAAGCCAGATTCTAGAATCTCATTCTGGAAACAGAAAGGCAGGTTACAGTCAGTCTGGTACAGCCATTTTATTGAATTGAACCTGGAAGGAGAACCTGGGACAAAATTAAAATGTTATGCCTAACTGTCTCAAATTGTGTACCACTTGATATATATCAACAAGTGGTATGGATAGTGCTTCCTCTTCCAATTTGTTCCCATAACAATCCTGTGAGAAAATTGGCTAAGAAATATAGACTTCTGTGATGGAATCTCAACTTGAACGTAGGTCTCTCTTATTTTAGGTTCATAACCTAACCACAATATTACACTGTAGTGTGACTTGCTAGAAGAGCACTGGATTGATTATAAACTATAGTTCAGATTAGCAGGCAAATTAAGTGATCTTTTCTTGAATTAATTTTAAATGCTTGTACAATTTGCATGCCACTTTCTGCAAAAAATTTAAATTATACTTCATGGTTCCCCAACTGACTAAGTTTTGCACAGTTACTATGGGTGGCTTTTCTACTAATCCGGACTTATTGCATCCAGCCGGGCTGCGTAAAAGAAATAAAGGAAATTGTAATCTCAAACATATGCAGGTTATTAGCTTTCACATCTTCAGGTAGTGAAAAAACAACACATTTTATAAGATTAACAAGATTGGTTATACACATTTTATTAGAATATAATGTCTGCAAGTGTCAAATTAAATTCGTACCTCATCAGAAACTAAATATTTGACCCATCTGCCACAGAAAGACCCCAATGAGCCAGCTTGATAAATCTGATTATTAAAAAATTGCTAACATTTTTAAAATGCAGAACAAAGCAGAATAGAAAAATGTTCTAATATGGTTTTTAAAAAGCACCTTAGGCTAAGCCTGGGAAGAAAACAAGACAGGGAAGTGACACTCCCAAACAAAGCAGACAAACAGATAGCAGACACAATAAATGAAAAGTACAAGTAGTAAAAGATTTTTAAGAAAAGGATTAAAAGATGGAATACAAATTTATGTGAAGATAAGAAATTAGAAAGGTATAAAAAACAAAAGCATTACTGCTCCTGAAGCTTTAGTCCAATCCAGATTCATTTTCTGTCAAACATGATGGAATATCATTTTATCCTGGAGTGCCACAGAATATCTCTGAAGGCATCCAGTTCATAATAGGATTGCATCCCTGCTTGGAACAGATGATGAATAATGCATATATATATATATATGCAGGAATATCTGGAAGCAGCCAGTTATACTGCATGCTAGCACCCCTTTCTCCATCTGAGGGCAGAAGCCACAAATTCTCTCTTACCCAGTTGCTTCCCTGTTGGAAATAAGGCTTCCAATTGCTGGGATGATCACCATAGAGGACAATGTAGCGTGTCACCCAATTGTAGGTATTGAAGGTCCCCTGAGTAGCAATGGTTTTTATATGTGCTTTCCTTGTCAGATCAATCTGGAGCCATGGATGCTTGTCTTGAGGATCTGGTGACCAACCACCAGCACCTGTACAACATAATATAAGTAGGGAGATACAGAAGCAACAGCTTAGAATAGAATAGAGGAAGCTTTATTCCTGATACAGTACATATATGCTGCCATTCAAAACTCTCTGCCATGTTTGTGCACTCTGAAGAATTACCCAGCAACACAATATCCCTCCTACCTGAAAGAGCTCAGAGCAAACACTAAATTCTACTTCACTGTTTAGCAGCACAAATAATGTATGAGAGACCAATGAAAATATATAATATATTGCTTTTCCTCTTAAAAAAAAATCAGATAGTTGTGTCCATCCAATCCAGAAAGCAAACAGAGGATGGAGAAAAGTTTGGAAGAATCTTCCTGGATTTCTACCAAGTGCCATGGAAGTATGGTGTATAGTAAAGTACCAAAGTCATCATTATCCACAAATGAATGATGTCAAAGACACCATTGTCTTAACCCCATCAGGTTCTGGAAAAGAGTGTCATGGCCACAAAGTGATTCAGTTGTTGTCTGGAGGTTCTGGGTCAATAGCAGGCAATCACAATATAATGATTGATCGAATATGCTGGCATCTTCTGCTTGGCTGCTCTTGCTGTAAGCAAAGCAACTAACCAAACCAGAGAACCTTTATTTATGGCTTGTTTTTCATTAATTCCAGACCATGATGCCAGGTTCACATCTCCTCACAAGGCAGATTTGCCAAAGATTTTACCTTGGTTCCCAATTCAGGTTTTCTAGGAAAACAATGGAGTCAGTTTAGTATAGTGGTTAAGGCATCAGGCTAGAAACTGGGAAATCATGAGTTCTACTCCTGCCTTAGACACAAAGCAAGCTGGGTGACCTTGGGTCAGTCACTCTCTCTCCTCTAGGAAGGAGGCAATAGCAAACCACTTCTGAAATCTTGCCAAAAAAAGCAGCAGGGATTTATACGGGCAGCTGCCAGAAGTTCACACTGATTTGAAGGCACCAAAAAAAAAAAAAGAATAGCCATACATCTCCATCTAGACATAATGCTAAAAAATTGTAATTCAAGGATGGAGGCTTCCTGATTTGTTTAGCTTTGTCAGAAGAAGCAAAGCAAAAGTAGCTAGAAAACAACTGCAAGGAAATTGTTGTTGGAAGCCCTCAATCCTAAAAGGCTATATTTTTGTCTTATTATCATGTTTCATTAGCCCCATGTGGATTTTGACTTTTGCACATATATGAAATTAAAAGGATAGATTATGTCATCATGCTCTCCTTGTGAACGTCCTTTGAACTTTCTGAAATTTGTAGTATGTAATTAATTTAGCTGTAGTTAAACTAGAGAGAATTGGTAGCCGGGGGGGGGGGGGGGGGGGGGCATGAATTCTGCCTGTTGAACTTACCATAAATCCGAGCAAATGTAGCAGCACGGAAGATGCTAGAATGAGAGGATGCTCCAAGGTTCCAAACATAGAGAGGCCCAACCAATTCATAATCACAGCGACCTACAGAGGAAAGTGGGAAGCCAGGAGCCAGTTAAGCTGGGAGTGGTGAAAAAACTAGGCTACAAGCAAGATGGGGAAGTTTTAAAAAATCCCAGAAAGTGGCCATGTGTTCCACTCCCATATTGTTGCCAAGAAAAATACATAAATGGGTCCATGAAATCAGTAGGTGTCAAGCTCAACTTGAAGGAGACTTTATTTTTTAGTCTGTCATTACATTGCATTAGGATATAGATTTCCACAAGAAAGAAGCATGCCCCTTATAATACTTTTTGAAGAAATAAGTGGGAAGAAAACCAAAGTAATTTGGTGTAAAAGCAAGGGTTTGTGATTGTCAGAGATGGTGAAACAACACAAATATAACAGCAGGCTGAAATTCCATCCAGCTATTCAGTACTGGTCCCTCCTTCCCCCCCCCCCCCCCCCCCCCCCCCCCTCCCTCCCTCCTCTTCCCCTAGTTGTTTTCCCTCGTCCTCTCCCACTGCAGAGAGAGAGAGAGAGTGGCTGACACGCCCTTGCAGGCTCTGCTCTTGCCTTTATCTGCGGGAGAGCAAAATGAGGAATTATTTTCTCATCCCTCCCTCCTGCTCATCTATGAGATATCAGAATAAGGAGGCAGCAAGGAGTTATCATGGAGAGAGAAGGAGAATAATAGGAGATGGACACAAGTGAGGGGTTCAAGCAAAATGTGCAGTAAATGAAGGACACAAGTAGGTGGCCATCTGATTCTTCTCCCAGTCTCTAGAAATCTGCTTGAACTGCGTAGAATCGAGTCCTCTTCTGCAAAAATGGACACAGAACTCTCCTCCTTCCATCAAATCCCTTGAAAGTGAAGTAATGCAAAGTCAACAGATGCTTGGTAAAGGGAAGAAAAGAAATGGCCCAAGAATGTTTAGCGTTTCGCAGAGCTTGGGGAAATGAAAAGAGGATGGAAAACGGAAGCTGCCAACCGAGGCTCCAGAATAGGCCTAATACTTTAAAAGATCCTTTGTAACCAATACTGATAAAGAATTCACAGCCCTCTTTACCAAGCCAAGTTATTTTGGGATTACACCTAACACTACAAGTACCACCCTCCATAACTAGCACAGGTGATGAAAATTATAGCCCCAGGCATTTGACAGACGTCATTTGCTACAAAAGACTGGAGTCTAATAGAAACCGATAAAAGGTGTGCCCCGACATTTGCAGGAGACCAGGGTCTTGTAAAAACCAGACTCTTTACGTCTTGTAAAAGAGAAGGAAGGGTGAGGGCAAGCCAATATAAACCCTGGTCTCCTACAAATCATCCCTGGAATGTTGGGGCAAACCTTTTATCAGTTTCTAGTGGCACAGGAGAGGCCAAGGTGAGGAGGCAGCATTACTGGAAAAGTCTCCAGGCCTTTCCTAACGTTTGACTAGAATGTATCAGCCTCATCCCTGAGTCCCACTCGGTCAGCAATCAGGAATCCTCCCTCCATTTCCCCGCCCCGAGATCAGGCTCCTTGCCTAACTCTTTGGCAGAAGACGTTCTTCAACGGGAGCCTCGACAGTATTTCGGGTCCCTTCAGCAACCTAGCGAGCAAGGTCTCTGAGGAGCATCCCCCCAGCTGGCGGAAAGGCAGCATTCCCACCTGCTTCAAATGCGCCGCAGTCACCCCTGCGCTAGGGAGGCTAATACCCTTCCCCATCGCAACATTTCTTCCTTCCCGCCCGGCCCGATCCTTGCTGCCGCCGCAATGCAGCTAAAAGCAGACGCGCCT
The DNA here is from genome assembly GCA_012654045.1 of Ptyas mucosa. Classification (NCBI taxonomy): domain Eukaryota; kingdom Metazoa; phylum Chordata; class Lepidosauria; order Squamata; family Colubridae; genus Ptyas; species Ptyas mucosa. The sequence goes on from WNWU01013201.1 coordinate 151,415, forward strand.
CGTCCCGGGACACTCACGCTTGAACCAACTGCAGTTGTAGAGATGCAGGGAAGCCGCGAAGAGCAGCACGAAAAACTGCCCGCTGCCACCCATGGTGAAGCTGCAAAGCCGCACGACTTGCTGTGCTCTCAGACGCCCGGCCGCCTGGCCGCCGGCCCACGTGTGCTCCGCCAGCCGCCGCCTGCTGCCCCGAGCAGCCAGTCGCGCGCTCCACTGCGGTAGTGCGCCTGCGTATACCTACCAAGAGATACCTGGGGAAGTAGGCTAGATGACGATCGAAGAGCACTCTGCGGTGGCTCAGAGGCTCTCTTCGTGAGCATTATCTTCCAACCAGCTTGTAAGAGCTTATTCATAATATTTATTTCATGTACTATTTTTCTCTACAAAATTAAACTTTCCCAGCTTCTGTGTAAAGTGCTGAGCTTAATGCTCTCCCAGTAAATTGCATTTTAACTGTCACTAGTCCAATCAATACAGTATTATATTTGGAAGCAGAGTATTATGTGGAAAACTGGAAACCTATATATTTTGTCCCTGCCTTTCATAGAATTGCTCAAGACGGTATATAGAGCCAGTTTGGTCTAGTGGTTAAAGCACCATGCTAGAAAGCAGGAATCTACCAGTTCAAATCCCACCTTAAGACGTCAAAAGTCAGCTGGGTGACTCTGGACCAGTCACTCTCTTAGCCCAACCCACCTCACAGGATTGTTGTGGGAACAATATGAAAAGGCAGGTGTGTGGAGAAAGTTTACCACCTTTTGAGTTTATTTGTAAAAATAATAAAGGTGGGGTACAAATTAAATAAAATAAGTTGTGTGTCTGCCTCCCATTTGTCTCACAATCCCTACTGGAGAGAATGAGAGTGATCCAAAATCACTTGGTGAACTTCTATGGATGCATTAGGATCTGATGCCAGTCCAAAAGCTCAACTATTATCTGGTGTACCATCACCTGTCAACTCATTATTAATTCATTGAAAATGATAATATAAACATGGAACATCCCTCCTGACATGAATAGTTTAAGCCAAATAAAGGGTCCAATCATATCCTAGCTTCATCAGCTACATGTGTGTGTGTGTGTGTGTGTGTGTGTGTGTGTGTGTTCTTTTTCGTAGGTTTTATGTGTATTTCTCATTAGCCAGGTTCTACCTATGTAAACCAAGATTTTATGCAGCCCTAGTTCTGTGAAATCTCATTCACAAGTTTCTGGGCTTTTTTTCTTCTAGCAGCCAGCACTCTTTGCTGCCCATCTTATTCAGCCATCACAAATACTCTTTCCAGGTAGAACGATCTATGTCCCAAAGGTGCTTTTTCAAAAGGCAATCAGACTTTCTTGGTTTTTTCTTTGAAAACATTTCTCTTTTTATCCAAGAAGCTTCTTCATTTCATTTCAGAAAAAAAGTCCAGTTGCCTTTTTGAAAGCACCTTTGGGAAAACCATGACCTGGATGATTGAAAATCTCCACAGTCATACAAAGTCTACAAAGATGTTCTATCTGGCTGTGTACACTTGAGTCACCATGGTTTGTTGAGTTAATCCAGTTTTCTAGGCTTATACAACACAAAGGATCATTATCTAAATGTAAAAGTTCACTAGTGTTGAATACATCATGGAAGTCCAGTCATATTGATAGACATCAATATGCAGTCATATTGATATATATTTCAAACATGATCCAAAAATGTTCTCAGAAGTAAATGGCACTTACTTCTGAGTACATTTTTGGATCATGTTTGAAAGTTACTAGTATATCAAGTAAATGCCACTGAAATAGATTGGATTTATGACAATTGAAGGGATTGCAGCCTGCAGTTGGTTTTACACACTGTGCTAAGCCATGCTTTGCTTACATGCGTGATCCAAATTGAAAGGTTATTCAATTTAGGCAGTCCTCAACTTACAATTGCCCCCAAAATTTCCATTGTTAATCAAGGCAGTTGTTAAGTAAGTTTTGCTCATTTTACAACCTTTTTGGCATAGCTGTTCAGCAAATCATTGCCGTTGTTAAGCAAATCATATGGTCATTAAAAGAATCTGGCTTCCCCCATTGGTTTTGCTTGTTGGAAGCTGTTTGGAAAGATTAAAATGGTGATCACATGACTCCAGGACAGTACAACTATCATAAATGCATGCCAGTTGCCAACACCCAAATATTGATCACGTGACCATGGGGATATCACAATGGTTGTAAGTATGAAAATCAGCCACTTTTTTCAGTGCCGTTGTAACTTTGAACAGTCACTAAATGAATGGTTATAAATTGAGAACTACCTGCAAACCACATTTATGATGAATCACAGTGGACATTTATATCATGATAAGCTAAAACTCAAAGTCTATTTATGTGCAACATGTGAACCCAGTATTAGACTCTGACATACTCACATTTTCCCTTCATCTTTTCATCAGTCTTTTCTGTCTGGAAATTGAAGGATTAGGGCATAAACATGTATTATAGATGGATTGGTTTTTTCTTCTTTTTGACTGAGATAAAATTATACCAACTAGCTTGAGAAGGGTAGATAGATGATGCATAAGGGACTCAAAACATTCCTATTCATGCAAGCCAGCCTGACCTAACCTCCCTTAAAACCACTTTTAAATTCTTTAAATCTGAATCTACCCTATAAATTTGAGATGTTTAATTTAATTCCATTCTAAATCAAACTATTCAATTGTATTTTTAATCGGTTTCTGAATATCAGTATTCTGTATTTATCGTTTAACTGTTCACCGCCCTGAGTCCTTCGGGAGTAGGGCAGTATACAAATCTAATAAATAAATAAATAAATAAATAAGATTGGAGAGACAAGCGATTCTTGACACAAAGATAGTGAAAGGAAGGAAAAGATGTCCTACAATTATAATTGGCTTTCACTGTTGTCTGCCTTTGTAAATTAATTTTAAGCAGAGAATAGAGAACATCCTCCAGTTTTCTACGCAATATTGTACCCTGCAACATAGAGTTAGATATTCAAAAGTTACTTATCAAATTAGAATATCTACAGTATGTTATTAAGAATTATGTCTGAGTTGCTGACCCTAGTGTTTACACTGTTCCTCCAATCTGCAGAAGAATATTGGTTCCCAAAGGCTCAAGGGTTTATGGAAGTTAAGTTGTTAAGTAAACAGGGTGGCTAAAATCAAACCTGGACTGTATGATAAAGGAAGCATGTATTGTAGTAAATGTGACAAAAATCCATTTTAAAAGCTTCAGACACAGAACAAGTTAAAGAAAAGGGATGACACATTCATCTAAGTAACAGGCAATAAAAAGGGTAAATCAAATGCTAAGGATTGCAGGGGTGGAGTTCCAATCAAGTGCAAGGGCCAAGCTCTCCTCACCCCTTCATCTTTTGTTGGCTGGAAGTTTAGCCAAATCAGATTGAAGCACCAGCCAGCAGCATCAGGAATTCATTAGTGCGACAGCACATTAGGGTCCGTGAAGCTAGTTGCAGTATAGATTATTTTAATTTAATGTGTTATTGTTTTTTAATAGTTTTATTGTTATATCATAATTGCAGTATAGATTTTGCTTTATTTTTATGGGCTGAGAGCTTGGTCATGTAAGTTTATTCTGGGATGAGTGTTTCTTATACAAGTTCCTGGGCTGGAGGGAACAGATGATGGAGATCAACTCCTCCAGAAAGATGTTTTTCAGCCCTTCTTCCTTTTTTGCCTCTTCAACTTTCTTTTATGCTTTTGACTTTGCTACCTAAGATAAAGGCCTAACGCAGTGGTGAAATCTGAACCAGTTTGCTACAGGTTCGCTGGCTACGCATGCGTGTGCACAGAACAGCAAGGGGGGGGGGGGATCAGCTGTGCCGCATGATTTAGTTTCACTAGAAAGCAGGATTTCTAGCGAAATCCCAATAGTTTTTATCACTTACCGGTTCACCTGAACCGGAGCAAACCGGTAGCATTTCACCCCTGACCTAACACTTTTCACAAAGCAGATCAAAAGCAAAACAGACTTTCCCAAGGATCTAGCCCTTGGCATATGTCCTCCTGCCAGATTTGGCTACCCAGAGCAGAGGGATTGCTCCTTCCTTTCCTAGTAAACCAATTTCAGAGAGAGGTTTCTCTGGAGTAAGGTAGCTAGGTAGACCCAGACCTAGTCTGCTTTTCCCAGGAGATGTGGACAGAGTACAACAATGTCATGGGGAAAAACTGGTATAGTGTTTCCTGCCTGAGTTGGAGGTTCAACTAGAAGACTTCCAACGTCCCTTCCAACTCTGTTATTCTGAATCATTGGTGCCCAAGGTACTATATCAGTGATATAGTACTTTTTGTCATCATGTGCCAAGAGTGGGGGGCTGGGGAGGTGTGCGCATACGTGCCCACACCCATAATTTTATGCATCCTGCCCTCACGCATGCATGCACGACTCCTCTCCCTCCCTCCTGGCACGCAGTGGCCCAGTAGGCCCGTTTTTCTCTCTCACCTGGCTCCAGAGCCTCTCTAGGAGTCTGGGGAGGGCAAAAACTGCCTTCCCCAACCCCCTGGAGGCCCATTTGCCAACTTCTGGTGGGCTCAGAAGGCCTGAAAATCAACTGGCCGGCATGCGCATGTGCACCAGAGTTGAGCTCGCGTGCCCACTGATATGGCTATGTGTGCCACCTGTGGCACACGTGCCATAGGTTCGCCATCACAGTATTATATCATATGCAAACTTGCATCATGCCCCATTTCATGGCAGCAGGGACAGGGTGGATTAGAACAGCTCCATCTTATGGGGAACAACAGTTGGTACTAACTCAAGCTAACTGAAGATTTTTTTTAATCCATTAATTTATTTGAAGTTAGAAAGTTTGGTGGAATCCATCCTATTCTCAAACTTAAGTGAAAAAGAAAAACACAAAAAATCATAATCAGGTTTATGGCTTTTTCTTTCCTAAAATCTGGTGAATGATGAATATTTATAACAGAGTTAGAGAAGTAATCATCTACATTATATATTTTCAAGGAGAAGTAAAAGTACATAGAATGCTAGCGCTAAAAATGTGAGGACATGAAGTTTAGAATGTTTGACCCAAGGGAAAATTTCAACAAAATCCAACTGCAGTTTCCTGAGAACTTGGAGATTGGAGAGTGACAGGTAATGGAGGGCGAGAATGAGCTGCAGAAGCTTGAATTTAAGCAAAAATGTGCAGCTTGACCCGTAGAGAGAAAACACATTACTGCAAGACTTCTCCATGGATCTTACGGAAGGAAAGATGTCCAAGGAAACGGAAATGATGTGGATAGAAAAAAGATTGGCTCCATTTCAGTTTCTTTCTTTAATACAACACAAAGATAAGAAGACCTACATAGTCAATTCTGAATAAACATGTTGGGGACATAACATTTCCTAAGCGCAATATGCGAACTGCACCTGAAATTGGCATCAGCCATGGAAATTAGAGCCTTTAGCCAGCATAAGATGACAATATCAACTGAGCCATAGAAAATAAGAACAACTTTTAAAATGTCAGAATACTAGATAGTAAGAAAGTCTTCAAAGAAGAAGCCATTTGAAACAAGAAATAAATATCTACCATAGTAAACATTTAAAAATGTTTTTAACAGTAGCTATACAAATTAAATTAACTTCGGTATTTCCATATCAACAAGAAGGTTTATTTGATGGTACTTTGCAAATCTTACATACTGCTGTCCCAAACTTGGCCAACAGTTAAAAGGAGTTGCCATCAGCCAATAGCATTGGGTTGAGCAATCTGACATCCTGGTCAGAGGTAGAAAATAAGAAAATATAAAAATGACAATATAGGAAAAAACATGTTAAATTGACTCAGTTTATCCATTACTACAGGGAGTACTAAAATACCTTTATTGTATCTTTCTTCCAATATAGCTGAAGGAAGAGCATCACCCTGAGCTAAAGCAAAGTCTCTTCTCTAAGCCAGGACTGTTAGTTTTATAAGATATGTACTGCTTCAAAAGTGATCATCTTGTTAAGAGGTTTGTTTATTCGTGTCAGAAGCATCACAATTCAAATAAGGCATGCTATATGACATAAAATTTAAAATCTTAAACACAAGATTAAAATAACATACAAGTTAAACAGATCCTGCCCAGAAACTAGCAACGCTAAGTGTGTTCTATCATGCTGCCATGACAGGTCCTCAAATGTACACAGAATCAGGACACAAAGGACAGGTATACAGATGTGTTGTTGTCTGCATGTCAACACAATAGCAAAATAGAGAATAGGTTGCAACTAAATCAAGCCAGAATAAATCACGCCCCAGGAGCTTTTTCAGATCTCAGATGAGAAATCAGACCCATAATTTTAGAGGCTTTCATTGTTGGCCATTGAGGGAGAACCTTTGTATTTTAATTGATTACATGTATCGTTGTTAAAAAGACCATCCTGGTTCCCTAAATGGAGAACTACCTGAATAAACCATTACACTTCAAGAAATTTGGATACTGAAAGAGTTAAAACAAAGTGGTCACCTGGTAATCCAAGTAATGGATGAAAAAAAAATAGAAGGTCAAGAAAATCAGATCCTGAGGAGTCATTCAGGAGAGTAGGTTTCCCCTGCCAGATGGACTTTTAAAAGGAGTTAGGCCCTGTTCTTTTGGGCATTTGTTTATCTTTTCCAAGATTGTCTGGAAATCACATACTGTAAAAGTAAAACCCCCAATACTGAGGGTTCAGTTGATTGGGGGGGGGTCCATCTATGTCCCTCCCATTGATTTTTCTTTCCTTCCAAGCTATAAAAAGATAGGAACATCTTTAAATCAAACTTTATTTCTTATCACTGCATCCATTAAATCATCTTTGATAAGGTTATGGCAGTTTGCCATTATTTTCCTTTTTTTCCTCCTAATTAACAGTTCTGAAAACCATAGGAAAAGTTCATCTGGGTACAACAGGGACATACGTAGCTTCTAAAATCAGCCCACTTTAGCTAGTCCCGCCATCTACAAATATTACTTTCAGATTTAACCTGATGAAATTAATTTGATGCAAATTCAAGTCCTAGTTCAGTTTTCAAGAATAAAATCCATAACGGAAGGACACTTCGATTCCTACTATGGACGAATGGTTGCAGAAGTTGATGGAGTTAGCTGAAATGGCAAAATTGACTACTTTGATTAAACGTAAGTACTTTTGTTTCCACTTGGAAACTTCTTCAGAACTTCGTGCTTGAACTGGAAAAGAATGAAACTTTGATTTTGGGTTTTACCAAGTAAATTAGTAGATCTTTACAGAAATGGCTGGTTCATATTATTATGAAAAAGCAAAAAGTTGTGATTTGATGTTAATGCCTTATTTTACTGCAACAGAGAGAGTCAGAAGTCAATGTTTCTTTTTCTTTTCTTTTTCTTATCCTTCCTTACTTCTCTTCCCCATCTCCTTCCCCACTGTTTTTCTATTTACTTTTGTATTTTGTATTTTACAATATCCTATAACTCAATAAAAATGTTAAACCTAAAAAAAAAAGAATAAAATCCATAAGAATGATTGCCCTGCAAAACAGAATCCTGAAACAAAATACTAAATCACACAAGGTGTTAAGCCATAGCTTGTTTAATCATATCTTTTAATAAACTGTAATTGGCTAAATTTTGAAAATATGGTATGCCAAAAATAGACAAACTACATTTTTATGTAAATTGAAAAATTTGCTAGTGTTCTCTATCAGGCTCTAACCTTTTTTTCTATCTTTGGTAACATATGGTGGAGCAGATTCATTAACCAGACCGTAGTGAAATATGAAATAACATTTATCCCAAATATTTGGGATCCTTTCAAACGCATTAAAACACATATGCTTTAGAACATTCTTTTCATTTCAGTACAAAATGAAAGATCGTCTCTAAGGAGTCATTTGGAATGGAGCACTTTTGCCTGAATGTTCCCCAGGAAATCAATGGACCAAAGAAATGACTTTCCTATATATTTTACTTCTAGATGTACTAAACTCCATGCATAGGCAGCCAATGGTATAAAATGCCTAAAAAGTTCTATGAAAATGATTTATTCTGAAGAATGTGGGGGGTGGGGAAGAAAATGGGAACAGTTTGTCTTTGAAACACCACCTGTTCTCATTCCCAACACTTAACTTTCTCATATCAAAAAACACACCCAAAAAATGGACTCATTTAGTCCAGTTAGTGTCACCAAGTTGCCAGATAAATTCTTGTGACTCCCTGATATGGTTCCAACCCCTCGGATCTTTCCCACCCCTGCAGTAGGTAAAGGAAATCTTATCTACTTACTGATAAGTAAGTTGTAACCATTTCCTGACATTTTATCTTAGAGCAGGCAAAATTATAGTCATGACGTTAATGTACCCATCATGTGCTTTAAGGAAGTAGTGACTGATCAGCTCTAGCTTTAGTTATTCAACAGAATCCTAGTTTCAGCTTATCCTCATTGTGTAATGTATGTTACTTGTCCCAGAAGTAGTGTCTTCTGTGAAGGTTTTGAGAGGAAATTCTACTGAGATTAGAAAGTTTTGATTGATTGATCGATCGATTGATTATAGGCCATCAATTGTTAAAACTAACTTAACTGGGTTTTTTTAAAAAATCTGAACTTGAGGAGAACAATTCCCACAATTAAAAATACTGTTCAGCCCTAGTTAGTCCTCTCTTAGTTTTTTAAATATATTTCTTAGTTTAGATTTAGGGAATAGTGTCTTACATTGCCAAAATTCCTTACATTAGTATCTAGTTTTATTGAATCTGGGGCTGAAGAGTGATGAGGATGCATGCTGAGACAAGGGAGCAGTCCCTCAATACTCTGGTACTGTATGCATTTCTGCCTTCTATAATGATAGAGCAAACCTGAACAAACCTTTTACTTAAAAACATAAGAAACTAGTTAGGGCTACAGTATCTGTACCACAAAAATCCACATGATTCTAGATGGCAGCAAAGCAAAACAGAAAAAACTTCATTTAGAGTTCATCTGATTCTTATAGCCCAGAAGTGGCGGACTTAAACTAGTTAGTTAACTATTTCATTTAGCACAGAGAGATTAAAAATAGTTCAGTATTATTCTTGCAACTGAAACAGAATATAGGATAACAGAGTTGGAAGGGGCCTTGGAGGTCTTCTAGCCCAACCACCTGTTCATATAGGAGACTTTATACCAGTGATGACAAACCTTTTTGGGACCAAGTGCCTAAAAGGAGCGCACACACACGCTAGTCTAGGTCGCAATCCAGAAAAGGAGCTGCCCTAAATCAACTTCTGGTTTCCGGCACGCACATGCGTGCCGACCAGCTAGTCTTCTGGGGTTCTAGCGCACATGCGCATGCGACGATCAGCTGGCCAGCATGCATGATCACACAGAAAAACAGAAGACCAGCTCTTCCAGTTTCCGGCACTACTGCAACGCAAAAAGGCCAGCTGATCGTCGCACGCGCATGTGTGCCAGAAATCCAGAAGAGGAACGAACCAAACTGTGCGTGTCAGGCAACATGGCTCCATATGCCACTTTGGGCACACGTGCCATAGGTTCGCCATCACGGCCTTATGCCATTTCAGACAAATGGCTGTTTAATCTCTTCTTAAAACATCTTTTTTGTATCATGGTTACCAGAATTGATGCACTAGTCCACGTGTGGTCCTACCAAAGCAGTATATACTTATGATCTTAATACTATTTCTCTGTTGATGCAACTTAGGACTACATTGGCTTTTTGGGCAGTTACAGAACACTGCTGGCTCCTACATAAGTGATTGTCCACTATGACTCCTAGATCCCTCTCACAGTTACTACTGTTGAACCAGGCCTATTCTATTCTTATGCATTTGGTTTTTCTTGCTTTTCTTGTCACTGAATTGCATTTTATTGAATAGGACCTGCTGTTCAAGTCTGTCGAGATCTTTCTGGATCTTGAGACTGTCTTTTAAAGTGTTGACTTTTCTTCCTAGTTTGATGTCATCTGCAAATTTGATGAGTTCCCCTTCTATCCCCTCATTTAAACCATGAGAAAGAACCCTAGGGTACTCCACTGCATACTTCCCTCTATGTAAATGTAATTCCATTGAGGACTGTTATCTTGAGGGTGTTTCATCAGGAAGTCAGCCCGAAACATATCTATTTCTTGCTCTTAGGTGTAGCTGACTCAAATTTTATATTGATATATGTCAGGAAATATAACTCTCCAACATATTAATCAGTATCAACAAATAGGTTTTCTTGAAGGTGTCCTCACTTTATTTGTTCACTTGCCAAGTGACTTTGAGAATCCTGTGCATTGATGTGTGGGTTAACTGATAGACTTTGAGGATGAAAGTGAGAATAAAAAGTTCCAGGTGTTGTTAGATGAAACCAAAAGTTGTTAGTAAAATAATAACTTTGATTAAAAGACCGTTACTGAACCTCCTTCTACCTAAGAGTAGTGCTTCAGTTGTTGAATGTTAACCAGCTTTGAAATTTCTAAAGATATAAGAACCATAGCAGGAAATACCTGAATTTGCAATCAGTGTGAATTCACATAGTAAATTAATCCATAACCATTGACTATTGAAGATTCTAGAGTAGGTGAGTTTATATACTAGGCTAAACTACAATTTTGATTTACAGACCATAGTTGGATGCATTCCATTGATAGTACTTTTAATGTACTGTTGTCCTTCAGCCTAAGAGGTGATACAAATTAAGTCAGCATATGATTATAATTGCCAATTTGTAGTTCTCAATAATGAAGCCAGTGAATGAGTAGCATGAATACTGTGATTTACTACTGTTATGGGGCAAAAAATTGTAGGGTTATATGTGGATTTCTCCGACAGTGGCAAGAACATCTACCAGCTGCTCTTGTTACATGGGCCAACAGCAATGCAAATTCAGATAATGATTAAAGCAGTGGATTTAGATATCTTCAAAACCTAATTGCGGGTAGGGAGTCCTAGTACAATAAAAGCCAAAGAGAGTCTCCTCTCCTGTTTTACCAGGAGGCCCTTACTTACCCCTAGATCCTCTATAGTGCCTAATGTTGGTGGGTGATATAGAGCAGTGGTGGAATTTAATTTTTTTTACTATTTGTTCTGTGGGCGTGGCTTGGTGAGCATGGTGTGGCTTGGTGGGCGTGGCTTGGTGGGCATGGTAGGGGAAGGATACTGCAAAATATCCATTCCCACCCCACTCCAGGGGAAGGATACTGCAAAATATCCATTCCCACCCCACTCTGGGGCCAGCCAGAGGTGGCATTTGCCGGTTCTCTGAACTACTCAAAATTTCTGCTACCGGTACTCTAGAACCTGTCAGAACCTGCTGAATTTTACCCCTGATATAGTCTAGACCCTCTGTCCTCCCACATCCTTGTATCAGGACCTGAGAGTGGGTCCTAATAGAGCAGAAGGTTCAACTTGTCCCAAAATCATCTAGTTTCCATGACAGTTGGCTATATTGTCCCTCATATTTAAAACAAAGAAATTTTAAACACAGGAGGGTTTTTATTGTTGTTACATAATGTAGAAAACAGGTACAGAACATTACCCCCCTTCTTTTTCTTCTCCAAAAAATAAGGGACAAAAGATTTAGTTTGTAAAGCTAAACGAGGAATATTTGTGGAGCCAGAAAAAGGGGAAGATATTCCAGGATTATATATGCTGAAATCCAAAAACCTATTAAGACTAAAGCCAAATTGTTTTTTTAGCAGAGATGAAGAATGTTCTCGTCCCCACCCTCTTTTAATTTGTTAATGAAGAAATGACTCTAATTTTACCAAAATAAAAATAAAAATTAAAGCTTGGTTCATGCAGACTAGAAGAGATTGGAAATGAAATCTTAAGAGGCAGGCCTTACATTTGTTCCCCCTCACTCTAAAAGCTGGGAAAATATGTGCTGCTTCTTCACTGCCGTCACCTCTTTCATGCTGCATATTCCTATATTTTGGAGTCAAGATTTAGCCTACAGATAAGCTGCTTTCTGTATTTAGGTCAAATTAAGAAAGAGGGCAAGTAAACATCTGCCACCAACATTTAGAAATATTGCATATCCCAATAGTTTAATGCAGAAGAGTTGCACTGCTGCTTGGAGCTTAGAGAATACCTTTTTTAATTTTCACTTATTCTATGCTATATATTTAATCCCCTGAGTTCCCATATTAATGAGAATAAATATAATGACCAATAAACCCTGGCAGGATATTCCTTTTCCTAAGACTAGCACTCCAGCCAGCCTCAGGCAAAAGGGTCTATTTAGATCTCTTCAGATCTAAACACATAAAAATGTTTCCCCCCCTCTTTTTGTATCCAAATGCTTCCAACTGTACACTAGAGTTGAGGATCTGTGGATGCCCAGATGTTGTTGAGCTACAATCCCCAGCATTCTTTTTTATTATTTTAAAAAAGTAAAACACAACAGAGTTATAATGTAAATACATACAAAAACTATACGTAAAAAGGGCTTTAAATTGAAAGCATACAACAACAAAAAGAAAATAAAAAATATAATGTATTATTACAGCAACTACAGTCCTATATATAATTATCTAAATGTAAATACCGTATTATTCAAGTACATGTACAGTATATTAATTTATAACACTCATTATTTAACCTACTGTATTTTTTATAAATGAGTTCCATGTTTCATTATACTTGTGTATACAAAATCTATAGGTAATTCACTCATAGAGGGCAAGCATAATCAGATCTTTAATCCTTTGTGTGAATGGATTATATATTTATCTTTCCATTGTTGCAACATCAATTTTTAAACCATAGTAACGACATGGGGAATCCATTTACATTGTCCAGCTGTTAAATATGTACTAGTTATATAGTTCAAGAGAATTTTATCTTCTGAAAAAATTACAGTAGCTTTTGCTGCAGTCATGTTTATCGTCCACTATTTTCTCTCCAAACCTATTCAGTATAGGACATTGTAAAAACATGAGTTTTAAAGAAGCATTATCTTTGTTACAACTACGGTAAAGTGCTTTCTTAGACAGTCCTTTTTTGTACAAATGTAATGGTGAAAAAGCCTTCAGCAGAATATATATATAAACAATAAACATTGGCTGTATTAAATAGGTTCAGATCTCCTTTGGAATTCATAAAATGGATCAAGATATTACACGAGTCGCCTACATCTAAAGTAAGGGTTAATGGCTTTTCCCCCCCTTGTATTCCCGCTATTTAGATAAACTAGACAAGAATGTACACTTTTGTAATCAAACATCTTCACATTGTCTTTTTAATATCTGCACGGAACCCTTGGCTGTGCTGTTAGACAGTGTAGAGAGATCTCTAGAGTACAGACAGTCCTCGACTTATGATCACAATTGAGGCTAACATTTCTGTTGTTAAGTGAGTTTTGCATCATTTTTTGACTTTTCTTGCCAGTTGTTCAGTGAATCACTGCAGTTGGTAAGTTAGTAACCCAGTTGTTAAGTGAATCTGGCTTCCTCATTGACTTTGCTTGTCAGAAAGTCACAAAAGGAGATCACAACCAACCTGGGACACTGCAACCATCATTAATACATGCCAGTTGCCAAATATTTGAGTTTTGATCATGTGAGCATGCAAAAATCATAACTGAAAAATGGTCATCATTGTAACTTTGAATGGTCACTAAGTGAGTTGTTGTAAGTCGAGAACTACCTGTAGTACATAACCCAACTGAACATAAACTGCTTTTTTTTCTTTTTGCAGGCAATATGTTTTGTTTATTTATAAACCTCACACTATTATTCCAGGGTTGATGTGAATGATAAATGCCTTTAGTAAAATAGCAAGATACTCTACTCAATTGGAATCGATGCCAATCAATGAAAATTTGGTTACCTATACATTTAAATATCAATTCCATATTTATACTGCATCTATTAAATATTTAGGCATGTATATACTAAAAGATATCTCAATTAGTGACATATAATACAAATAAAATATAGAGAGAGGGTTGTTTTTTTTCAGATACTAACTCCCAGAATTGGCTATGCTGACTGTGATTTTAGCTCAGTAAATGGCCATAAATTCACCTTCTCCCTAGAGGATAGTAGCATTTGGCAGTTAATTTAGAATAGAATCAGTATAGGGAATGGCAGTGGAAATGGCAAATTGTATTCTCTATCAGGATGGTATATGCACTGCAGTCTGCCTCCCCTTAAGCTTTCAGATCAGAGAGATTTTGCTGCTGTATTATGATGTGGTTCCATATTCAAGGTTTTATATAACTTGAAATGAGGGATCTCTCTCTCTCCCTCCCTCCCTCCCTCCCTTCCTCCCTCCCTCTCTCTCTCAGTGCATATTCTGTACTAAGGTTATTACCTAGTCGGTAATGAAACATCTGAAAGCAAACAACAAGTTCAGTGAACACCAAGGAATCCATGATATATATATTCTCTGTTTTCAATTTTCACCAGGAAGCACCATGTTACAGTAGCAATTTTATCCTTACTAGGAATCTTGAGACATAACAGGACCTGCATAGTTAAGCTAATGTCCTATATATAGTCATCTAAAGTGCAAAAGTCCATGACTTCAATTCCTGACAGATAATTTGAACTCAACAGAATAACAAAACCTGGCTACCAGCATCTGAAGTAATACGATGCATTCTAGTGGTCACTTTAACTGATATTCCATGCTGGCTTCGGGTGGTGCCTAAAGACAGAAGGATATTCCTCATTCTGTTGAGGAAGGTTATGTAAGAATAGTTGCACTTGCCTGAATCCCAGTTATATTTACAAAAATATATGATTTTGCCAGTGATGGGCTTCTCTTGCTTCTCCTTCTGGTTTTAGATAGGTAATAGAGTGGTTGTTTTTATTTCACTCTACTACAGTGGACATGGTCCTTTTTAACCATTCGCTCCCACATTTTCTGTTCTTACACCTACTTTTAATTCCCCCCCCCAATCCCCTCCTCAGTTCCTCCAGTTGTCACAAGTGAAAGAGCAAATCTTGTCTGTGCTACTATCTCTTGTGCATGAGCAGTGTTGTTTTGAGAAAACATGAAAGGACCGTAGAAAAATGGTGGTGATTGCTGTCCAAAATACTTGCTTCAGACCAGTAGCTTCTGTAAATCTGACATTTACAGCCAGAGCTGGAAATAAAGGCCTTCTAGGTCTTGCTTGATGTCAGCTCCCGTCAAAACCAACTAGCATAGTCAGGGATCAGGAGAGTGGAAGTTATATATTGAACTTGAAGTATCTTCAAGTTCAAAAATCACATCAAAGATTCCATCTCCTTGTGTTTAAAATTACCTTATATATAAGATTGCACTCAATTTTTATACATTGTGCTATCCATCAGATTTTGACAAAACTAAGTAACATCTATGGTTCATAATCTCCATGCCATAGCTACAAATAATTTGTCTAAGAATAACACAGCCCAGCTCTTTCACTATCAAACAGGGGAACTGTCCTCTCAGTATCAGCCACATCAGTCAACAGAATTGCCAACTTATAACAAGCCTTAAATAATATTTGTAGACAGTAAACTGATGAGAGACAATAATTTGACGATGGATGAGCAGCTCCAATTTCAAGTAAGTAGGAATATACTTGTTATTAAGAACGGCCAAGAAAACTCCATCCTTTGGAATCCCAGGTCTTGCCTTCAGTACGATTCAAAAGATGATCAGAATAACTGTTTTTTATACCTTTGGGGAATCTCAGGCAGCAAAGGCTCCTTGAACTGTTTTTACATTGAGTTGTTGGCAGCATACAGGTTTAATTAAATGTGAACTCCCCAATCTCTTCTGATTTAAGTGAATTTGGAATATCTGCCATTCAGTTTGTATTTGACTTTTGTATTTGTTATTATTTACTATAAGAAATGGGCATTAAGATTCAACCAGTTTTATAAATAGATCTCTATGTGTGATTGGTAGTAGATAAGGATTTAAACCAAATATTCAAACCTTGAAGTTTTACAGTATGCTTTATTTTACTTTTCCACTATTGTAATTAATGCCATTAAAATGCATGTGTGTGTGTGTGTATGAAATGAAAAAAAATCAAAAGCAATGTTAAAATAATATCTTTATGATAACAACTCAGCCTTTCACAAATAATTTGTAGGCTTTTGATGCACAAGAATTGATTACATGACAAGAGGAAAAACAAGCAACAATGACTGACAAGAGCCAGGCATTCTGCATAAACCAGAATTAAAATCTGGTCTGAAAATTACACTTTACAATCTGCACCCTGATAGTTTTTAGCTCAAATTGAGCCTTGCTCATTTTTTAAAGGTAAGAGAACTACTGTTCAAGGATGGGAAGTATACATTTCTCTTAGAGAACTCCTGTTGGGAACTCCTTCACAGGGGTAATATTTCCAGAAAAAAAAAGCTTTGTAATAGTGGCAACAAACTGAAAGACATAGCAATGCAAGGGCCACACATCACTGAGGAGTTTATGTCACTACCTGTATTTTGTTTAACACATATTGAAGAGCAGCATAGAGATGCTTATTTTCTCCCCTCATTTGCAGGAACAAGCTCCTTGGACCGGTGAGCCTCCAGTCAGCACAGAATGGTATCTATGGGATTTTGAGACATTCCCATCAGACCTGCCAGAGTTATGTGAAAAGGCAGCTATCCGCATGGTGGCACGTATCTATCTTCCAGTCATGGTCATCCTGTTCTGTGTTTTGGGCTTCCTTGGCAATGGGATTTTGCTGTTAGTTCGTGCCCGTTACCATCGAGTCCAGTTCCTTGGCGACATCCTCCTCTTACATCTGGCTATCTCGGACTTGCTATTGCTCTTGACTCTACCAGTGGGTGTGGCTGGGATGATGGGCACTTGGTACTTGGGCATGACTGCGTGCCAGGTTCTGCAAGGGTTTCATGCCCTGACCTTTTACAGTGGCTTTCTTTTCCTCATGAGTCTTACCTTGGACCGCTACATAGCCATAGTGTGGGTACCTATTGCCCGCCGCATGCGCCCCACTGCCAGTTTCTGGGGCAAGCTTTGCTCGGGGCTGATGTGGCTATTCTCAGCAGCTCTAGCAGTGCCCAATGTCATGTATGCTCATGTGGAGGACTACAAAGGCTTTCAGCTCTGCAGGGTGACTGTTGTCAGAACTACTGTTTGCTTAGTGCAAGTGGGCTTTGGTTTTGTGCTACCATTCGCTATCATGGTAATCTGCTATGCAGCCATCACACGTACTATTTGGTCCTCTCCTTATGCCCAGTCACACAAGGCCTTGTGGCTCATTTTGGCCCTGGTTTTGCTGTTTTTGGTTTTGCAACTCCCTTATGCCCTGCTCACCTTATTAGATGCAGCAGATTTAATAGGCCAGCAGGCATCAAGCTGCGCGGTAAGCCTTCAGCGTGATCTTGCCCTCCTCATTACCAGTGGCTTGGTTTTTGCTCGCTGCTGCCTAAATCCTGTGCTTCATACTTTTCTGGGGGTGCGGTTCCGTAAGGACCTGCAAAGGTTAAGTAGAGAGTTTGGCTGCCTGGGGTATTGGGCATGCTGTAAGGATAGACCCAGGAGTGGCAGCCATCGTGCTTCATTTACTACCCATCTGGAAGGACTATCATGAAGAACCTCATGAAAACATCGGCACTGCCCACCTCAGAAGAGTCTTCGAATTCTGGAAGCCTGGCTTTTGCATTCAGGAAAGTGTGCAACTTTAACATGGTCTCTACAACTTTTGACAATAAAGCTTCAACTTTGGATAATGCTAAAACTTGTGTTTTGTTTGTTTTTACATTTAGCACTACTTCTGTCCTGGGCAGATTATTTGATCTGTGTGTCTGATTGTGTGGAATGGGAATATTCCACAATTGAGACAATTAATGGTTCTGCCCAAATCTAGACCCAGATTGGAGAGTATCTTTGGTAGTTCAAATCCATGTAGTTAGTACCAATGGATCTGGGAAGGAGAAAGAAGATTATGTTCTATTGAGCATGTAAAGGCTCAAAAGTGGGCTTCTGAGAGATTTATAGAACTACCGTATATATAAGACAGTGAAATTAGTTTTTGGACCCAGGTTCAATTCTGCCTTCAGCAATGGAGATTCACAGGGTTAAGTTTGGGCCAGCTACTCTCTCTCAGTAAAACCTACTACATGGGATTTTTGTGGGGAAAAATAGAATGGGGGTGGTGGGTTTGTATGAAATAAACAAATAAATACATCCTAATCTTCCTCCATTGACCATATTCCATTATTCTCCTCTTAAAGAGAACTCAAATGACTTTGATTTTTTTTATTCAATGGCAAATCAGTATAGCAATTAAATAATACGCATTCTATTTAAATTCTAAACTCATTCTAGCTCTTGTTAAAGAGCAAATTTAATATGATAAACATCTCTAGTAGGTTAATGGTTTTGTATCAGTGGTGGGTTTCAAAAACTTTTACTACCGGGTCTGTGTGTGTGGCTTGGTGGGTGTGGCATGGCTTGGTGGGCGTAGCAGGGGAAAGATATTATAAAATCTCCATTCCCACCCCATTCCAGGGGAAGGATACTGTAAAATCTCTATCCCCTCCCCACTCCAAGGGAAGGTTACTGCAAAATCCCCATTTTCTCCAGATCAGTTGGGATTTAGGAGGCAGAGAATAGATGGGGGCTGGGCCAGTCAGAATTTTTACTACTGGTTCTCTGAACGACTCAAAATTTCCGCTACTAGTTCTCCAGAACTGGTCAGAACCTGCTGAAACCCATCTCTGTTTTATATGTACCATCATCTGATTCTGACCCTTTGTAGTGCTCAGCCCTTTGTATTTGTTCTGATGCTATGTCTTAAAAATGGGTCACTTGCTTTTGTTGATTTAAGAAAGAAAGTTTACAATATTTAGTGTTTCTTAAATCGGTAAAGTAATGGTCAAGGAGTTATGTATATTCTGCAAAAAATTAGTAGAGGACATGAATGATAGGAATTTCCGGTTGGGGAATGTGCTGTTATAATTAATTTAGGCAGTTTTCCAAAGACACAGTACAATTCATGGAAAATAAGACTATGAGATTAATGATCTCTGGTATTACCATGAGTTTATTTTCCAATTAGCTACAAGTAACAGAGCAAGAGGCTGCTCCTGCACTTACATCCAGATTTTGGACTTTGCTTGGGCATCTGATGACTACTGAGGGGATAATGTTACATTTGTCAGACAGAGCACAGCTCTTCTTAGGTTTTGCTTGTTTTAATTCTTTAACAGATAAAAATTTTTTTTATTAAAAATCTATAGAGTAATCAATAAAGGGTTTAATTTCTCTATATTTCTTTTCAGTTGGCAGTGGTAGATTTTCCACACTTCAATTTTTATTTTCGCAAAACATGGGATATGATCTTGGTCAGAAGTGTGCCTAGTTTTGCTTGGCATGTATGCTTTCAGACCCAAATCAGAGCACAAATGCTACCTAAGTATTTAAAATATTCCTTTTTGAAACCATAGGTTGTTCTTGTCTCATCATAGCTCAGGGTGTCTTCCACACACAGATTATTAGTTTATGGTAAGCTAGATGTTTTCTGGAAAAATAAGGCAAGATGTAGGAGCATCTGCACAGCAGATGGGATTCCTTCTGAAAAAAAGAAAAGGAGCTGAGAAGATTAAGCTCTAGAGCCCACCCAGAAATGCTGTGAGCCCCACAGAACCAGTATGCATCTGGTGTTTTGATTTCTCTTTTTGCACTATACTTATAAACAGACAGTCACAAGTTCCCACAAAGTCAGTAGGATTCAGCCTGGCAGCAAAAGAAGCCATAAACTGAAGGAGCCACAGCACCTTCAACTCATAGTTCAAGTAAACATGTTCACTTGAGGTAAAAAGGTAGAAAATGTCTCCTCTCAGAAGCAGAGTGTCAACTTCAAACTGAACCCGGCCTGTTTCATTGCCCATTGTGTTATGGCCTATATAATGAAAAGTGATAGATGTGTGCCAAAATAGCACAGTTCCGCTGCCTGTCTCACAGTATTTAGTCATTTTTGTTCTGCTCTTGGGTATTAATAAATGGGTCTTATTATGTGGTGAAAGTTTTCCTGTTATGACTTATTCTGTGCACCAAAAAGCATAGTAATGCGTAGAAATGACTGGTTAGTTTCAGTCTCAGCTCTGCTTTTTATCTTTATTTTTCTCTTCTTCTTTTGCCCTACCTACATGATCCAAATGACTCTCTTAATTACATCAACTTCAGAAAAACTAAGATATAATTTACTTTCTGTTCAAATAATGTTCATCAAGAGCTAGGGCAAAAGACCTTATTCTAACCATACCATGGGGGGGGTGGGAGAATCAGTAACAGGGGGAACAAACAGGGAAAGATTAAAAGACTCATCCAGAACCTCAACCATCACAGTGTATAACTTATAAATCTGAACACGGTACTGTTGCAATTAACCCTTCTGTGTGCGAGGGATTGTTTAGTCCAACAAACAATCAGTCCAACTGATGGGATTTGTCAGATGAGCTGTTGAGGAGGGAACAGAACTGAGCCAATACGCACAGGTAAGATCCAGGTACTATCGTAATTCGTTTTCTCTCTGGAGTCTGCGGAGTATTCTCTGGGGACTCTCTCCATTCCCTTGGTATTATGTGATCATTGCTGTGTAGCATTGTTGTGTAAATGATATTAGTCAGGTCTGGGAAGCTAAGAAATGAGAGTCATATGCAGATTTAATTCATTTTCTGGGCCTACTTGATGCAATAGAAAGTTTTCTTTCTCTAGATAGAATAAGGAAATTTGGTTTAGGGGTATGCAAAGGCTTCCGAGGAAAACATTCAATGTTCTGGAATTTAATGCCAAACTTAAAACAAAATATTTTGTGTTTGTCTAGATCTTAGGACCAAATGGTACATTTCATTTCATATTGTTTTGATTATTCTAACTTCCTATGATTCCTTTCTTTTCAATTCTTCCCTGGAGATTCATTAAGCAAAAGAAGAACAGGCAGGATTCCAACCTCACAGACATTGGCTTGAACTAATGAAGGGGAGAAGTCAACGACAACCAAACTACATTTTAAATACTAAAAAGCATTATACTGTAAACAGTTTGACAACTGTTTGCAGACAAAAGGTTGTTGCTTGCCACTTAAGTGAATGCATTTGTTTTACTATGTGAAAGTTACAAGTTTAAGCGTTAAAGTGTATGCATTGCATTACAAGTATGAAATGACTTGCATTATAGGTATTACACTGTTGAAATTTCAGATTGCAAATGGTGAAGTTACGTTGCTTTGTTGAGCTTTGCAGATAATTTGTCAAGTGGAAATTGTGCTTTTTAATGCATATGCATTAAAGATATGCTGTGCAGTTGAACTTCACATTGATAAAGGAATAAATTTGCTTCTTTGTTGGTTCTTGTAGGCTGAGATACTAGTTTTGCTATTATGGTAATTGTTCATGGTGTCGACACAATCAACAAGGATTGTGTTGAAATGGAACAATCCATTGGTGTTATTTATTTGTTAGATTTTTATCCTGCCATTATTACTTTATGCCTCTATTACTTTATACATATAATCGTCAATTTATAACCATTCATTTAGCAACCAACCAGAGTTACAGAGCATTGAAAAAAGTGACTTACAACTGGTCTCACACTTACAACTGTTTTAGCATCCCTATGGTCACATGATCAAAATTCAGATGTTTGGCCACTGGCATGTATTTACAAAAGCTGCAATGTCCTGGCGTCAGGTGAACACAATTTACAAAGTTCCAAGTCTGCTTCCCACGAGCAAAATCAATGGGGGAAGCTGAATTGGCTTAACAACCCCATGATTACTTAATAACTGCAATGATTTGATTAACAACCATGGCAAATGTTTTAAAATCGGGTGCAACTCATTTAACAACTACCTTGTTTAGCACCAGAATTTGTGGTCCCAACTGTAATCATAAGTTGAGGACTACCTATAAGTAACTCAAGGTGGCAAACCCTACATAATAAACCTTCCTCCTCCTATATTCCCCGTAACAGCAGCCCTGTGAATGGATTGGAAGGAAAGAGAGTGACTAGCCCAAATTCATGCAGCTAGCTTTCATGGCTAAGGTGGGACTAGAACTCACAGCCTCCTTATTGCTAGACCAGCATCTTAACTATTACGCCAATCTAGCTCTCAGGATTCCCTGTTCTTTGCTGGGCTCACTTCTATGACTGTTTATACAGGCAAATCAAACCATAAAAGATGCTCTTAGATCTTGTTTTCATTGTTTGGTATGGGAATTTTTTTAATAAAAAATTACCCATGTCGCAAATTTTTAGACTGAGTGATAGATGGCATTCATCAAGGATTGCTACCTTACCTAACTTTATGGCCATAATGTAAAAAACAAGTTTTTTTACATTGTTTTTTTTTTAATTTTCACTGCTTTCTAAGAGGAAAATAGCCAAGTTTGTTGTAGTTTGGTTCTATTGGAACACAGGACACATTATAACGTCTAAAGCAATTTTCTAAAGAGGGGCATTTTTTTCAAGGTTTCACAAATTAATTCTATTTCATACGTATGTCTGATTCAATTCACTTCCATGCATGCAGAGAATTGTGCATACTTCCTGTGCATACTTCAAATGATAAATTTGAAAGTATTGTAATTTGTATTGTAAGATAGACGTGATGAAAGTGCATAAAAAACATGCTCTACCCATTGATCTTTTCCATCAAACACATCTTAGGCAGAATATGATTGAAGATCAACGTGCCAGATTGTAAACTGGAAATGATCCAACTGTATTTTGTATAATTACAAAAACAATTTAGAATCTTCAAGTATCTTCTATCTTCTATCAATACATCAAATATATAAGCAGTTGGGGGGGCTTCATTTCTTTGACCCTTATGTTTTGAAATAGAGGTAGTTCATTTGTTTAATTAATAGTTTTAAACTAATTTTCTTTTTAAAATTTATTTTTAATTATCCTCCTTCCTGAATCCTTAAATCTCTTGTAGTAGAGTAAAATGTCAAATACATGTTATGTCTGGAATGTAGAAGAATTGTTGTTTTCTAAAATCACCTGCAGGAGGCAGCAAACTATAAATCATGCCAATTATTTTCTGCTTTCGTATCTGAAACCAAAAGGCTACATGTAATTCGTATACAGTATTTTTCAGACTATAAGACACACCGAGATTTCGAAGAGGAAAACAAGAAAAAAAATAGTTTTTGGCCTCTGTGCGTACAGTTTTTGCCCTCCCCGGCTCTCAGGAGCACTCTGCAGGTCTCCAAACCCTCTGCATGTTTTGCAAAAAACAGGATGCACAGAGGGTTTGGGAGGCCTGCAGAGTGCTCCTGGGGGCTGGGGAGGGCAAAAGCACGACGCATAGCAGGTTTGGGAGGCCAAAAATAGTGGTATTCAGTGTATAAGATGCACCTCTTTTTTTGGGGGGGGTGCGTCTTATACTCCGAAAAGTAGGGTAATGATTCTTTTAATATTTTACATAGTGATTCTTTTAATGTTTTTAAAGTCATGAAACTTGTACAGTTTTTTTTGTGTTTTGTTAGGAATTTTGACAATTTGCTTTATCCCTCTGCAATACTGTTGTGCTACATTAATGCATAATAAATATATATATAGTATAGCAGTCCACTTGTCTGAATTATAGCTCATTTCATCAGGCCTATAAAATACCCTATTATATATATACAATTTCACATAGTTTCAGGGAAGAGAATTAAATATACATTCCAAATAAGTGATAAATGCCTATATAAATGGGACATTCACAAGAAAGATGTTACATGTAACAAATATTCTTGTACTAAATATAGTGTCTCTGTGTGTGCTTTTAATAAGATATACTATTCTCTATTTAATCTATGAAAAACAGTGCTACATTTTCTTATGAAATCCAATCCAGCTGTTTCAGGATTAAAGTGATACCTGCTTTCCTGTCTCAAATCTCTAGCTATCTCCCTGATATTTTTGTTTGCAAGCTTTGTGATTATCTGAAATACAGTATGTGTATGATATTGATTGCTTATTTCCTGGACCCATTCATCAGTCAGTGAGGTTACCCATTATCCTGTTTGAACAAGCAAGATAGACTGGTTTTCATGACTCCCCTTTATCCTTTGCTGCTCCAATCACTCAGTTGTGCTCTTAATTATTATTATTACTAAAATAAGGTATTTCCTCTGTATGCCACAGGAATAAAGTACTATTAATTGCTAGAATAATCCAGCAAATTAATATTTAATGAGCAAATGTAATTTTAAGTTTTTTTAAAAAACAAATCTGTGATCTATTATTCTAAGATCTTGCTTTGAGTAGGAAATTAATGTCTATTACTTTCCTGCACTAGTTAGAATAGAAATTGTTGCTGTATTTTTCAAATATTTCCAGTCAAGATTTCTATGGTCATTAACAGCTACAATTCAAGTGACACATCATTCCCTGATCGTTTAGATTTTTTAAGTTATATGCAGTTTAAAACACATAAGGCTGGTCGCTCTGGGAAAGCAAAACGAGCTGAACTCCTGTTTGCCAGGCCCCGCCAGAAGATAAAAATGCCAGTGAGTTGCTCACAACCATTGTGCTGTTGTGCCTCTGTCCCTTCTTTGGCTGAATGAACACTCCAGGCCAAAAAGCAGAGATAGCAAAACCACGGAGCCAGTTTGGCTGCTCCTGCCACCAGAAGCCAGAGCAGGCCTGGAGTCGTCCTACACCAGATCGAGACTGCAAGGGTTTCTCTTTCTTTCCACAAAGTCGCAAAAATCCAACAGGGAGGGGGATCTACACCCAGGCTTTAAAAGAGTACAATTGAAAGGGAGAATGTCTTGAAGAGGAAAGGCTAAGACCAAAAGTGATGTTGAACTTCCCTACTGTTGTAGAAAAAGAAGGCCAGAGCAGGCACCTCCTCACTCAGCACCACCGTGATGGGGCTGAAACTTCTACAGATACAAGGGTCACAGCTCTGCATACTGGAAGTTCTTCTTAACTCTTTTATGTCAGCTGACAATAGTTATTCAATAGAAGAGAATATATGTAACTCCAAATTGAACTGAGGGTTTGTGAACTTGATTGGGGTACAGTGATGATGTTACCTTGTGGGATGATGGAACGTCTGCAAGCAAAAACCAAGCTCAGAGAGCACCAGGGACTCCAATAGTTATTCCGTGGTGAGGGAAAGCCCTCCTCCACATTGCCAAAACTGTTCTTTGATCTACATATATCTTGTACCATAATTGGAAAAGGGAGATCCTGAGGTAGAAGAATGCAAAGTAATATCTCCAGGAGTTCTTTTCTGGCTCTCTCACCTGAAAGTTTCTTGGAACGTTGCCATTCCCCATAGCTGGCACTTAAGTGGCAATATTTGCATGATGCTGAATGCCTTGGTTTATGTTCTCCCAAAATACAAGAGAACACTTGTAGGCAGGCAGAGGCACAGCCAGCCCAGACCACCTTGTTCATGGGACACTTTGCAGCATTCTTCTTTCAGGCCATAAATCATGCCAGGTTCTGAAGCAAAGTAACAGCAAGTTGTTAGATTGTGTGCTAGATCGTTTCCTCTGCTTCCATTATAAATTCAAATATAGTGAAGGATCTAATCTTCTCCCAAGTACCAAAAATTAAAGTTCCTGAGCAGTTGATCTCTAATTGTAGCCACAGAGTGGAGATGGATATGATCATATTCTTCATGTAGAATAAGCAAAATATTTTCAATCAGTTCTGGCATTTAAGACAATTCTTAGAAGAGGGCAGTTTTCAGAAAATTTCTATCAAGTCAATTGTAGAAAAACTGCTCTCTAGAAGGAACTTTTTAAAAAATAATTGTGTGGCAAACCAACTCAAGCCTTCTTAGGGCCATTTTCCCACTTCATTGCAGTGACAAATCCAATCAATCAGAATAGAGATGGAAAGGAACTTGGAGGTCTCCTACTCCAACCCCTTGATCAAGCAGGAGCCTCTATACCAGGGGTGTCAAACTCAAGACCTCTGGGGTGCTTAGATCTGGCCTGCAGGGCTGCCTTGGAAGGACCAGCCCACAGTGCCTCTGCCAGTGAAAATGGAGCTCGGGAGGGCTATGCACAGCCCTCCTGAACTCCATTTTTGGCTGCAATGACCTCCTGCAACCCTCTGCCAGCGAAAACGGAGCTCAGGATGACCACAAGCACTCAGGTCACCACAAGGGCCCCTGACACGAGTGACTTTGAGCTGGCCATGCCCATCCGAGGTCAAACACAACCCTGATACGGCCCTCAATGAAATTGAGTTTGACACCCTTGCTCTATACCATTTCAGACAGGTTGCTTTCCAGTCTTTTCGTAAGAACCTTCAGTGATGAAACTCCTGCAACTTCTGAAGGCAAGCTGTTCCATTGGTTAATTGTTCTCACTGATAGGAAGTTTCTCCTTAATTCCAAGTTGCTTTTCTCCTTGATTAGTTTCAATCCATTGTTTTTTAGCTTGTTTGCTCGTGGTTTGGAAAATAAATTGCCCCCCCTTCTTTGTGGCAGCCCCTCAAATACTGGAATACTGCTGTCATGTCATCCCCTAATCCTTCTTTTTTTCTAGACAAGCCAAACCCAATTCGTGCCACCGTTCTTCATATGTTTTTGTCTCCAGGCCTTTAATTGTCTTAGTTGCTCTTCTTTGCATTTTTTCCAAAATCTCAATATCTTTTTTGTAATTCAAAGCTGGATGCAGTACTCCAGCTGGATGCCTTACTCAGGATTAATAAAGCGGTACTAATACTTCCTGTGATTTTGATTTGATGTCTCTGTTTATGCAACCAAGGATTGTATTAACATTTTTTGGCTGCTGCCACACATGGCTGGCTCCTGTTTAAGTGATCATCAACTAGGACTCCATGATATCTCTCTGAGTTACTGTTTTTGAGCCACGTTTTGCCTAATCTGTACTTGTACTTTTGGTTTTTCCTACCTTCGTGTAAAACTTTACTTTTCTCCACATTAAATTTCACATTGTTGGATAGGGTTTATTGTTCAAGTCTGTTGAGATCCTTTTGGATCCTGAGCTTGATTTCTGGGGTGCTGGCTATTCCTGACAGTTTACTATCATCTGCAAATTTGATGAGTTCTCCTTCTATTCCACCTAAGTCATTTATGAAGATAAGTTTATGCAGGTTCAAAGAAAAGTTTCCAATTCCATCTCCTTGAGTATAGGTTCCCCACAGGGCCGTGTTTTGAGTCTGTTACTGTTCACCTTGATGACCCATGACAGCTGTGCCAAGTCTGCTAGGAATTATATTGTGAAGTATGCAGATGACATAGCAGTGATAGATCTTATCCAGGATGACAATGAAGATTCTTATACGGAGAAGGTGAAGGCTTCGGTGGACTGGTACAATAAAAATAACCTAGTTTTGAATGTTAATAAAACAAAGATCATTGTTGATTTTAGAAAAAGCTGACAGTCATACTCCACTTAGTATCAAGGCTGCAGCTGTAGAGGTGGTCAATATATTAAGTATCTGAGGGTGCAATTAACTAACAATCTGACTTGGCCTCTTCGTACGTTATCTTTAGTAAAGCGTGCAAACCAGCATTTGCATTTCCTGCGACAGATAAGGAGAGCACATATTTTTCCTTCTGTCCTGGCCATTTTTTACAGAGGCACGATTGAGAGTGTTTTAATAAACTGTATCACTGTTTGGTTTGCTGGCAGCAGCACCTCAGATAGAAGGTGCATACAGAGAGTGGTAAGGACAGCTAAGAAGATTATAGGAGACTCGCTTCCTGTCACTTGGGATACTGCTTATAAGCACTATGTGCGTAGAGGACAAAGCATTGATAGGGACCCCACACACACACCGCAGTCTGGTTCTGTTGCTGCCCTCTGGGCATATAAAACATTAGCAATACTGAAGTATCAGCTGGAAAATCAAGGTATAAAGATAAAGTGTTCATGATAAAAATGGAATATGAAATATGAAAAATCATAATTAATGCCCTTTTGCCTCAATAGAGGAGTTAAAATAGAGTTAAAAGAGACTCAAAGAACAAGAAGAAAATGGTAAAAACTGTATATTTGATGAGGAACAAAGAAGAAAATAGCGAGTAAAAGACATCGGAACTTGTTTTCCAACCGTTTCCAGCCATTTGTCAGAAATAGTATAGGGCCGTGATGGCGAACCTATGGCATGCAAGTGGTGCTAAAGATGGCATGCAGAACCCTCTCTGTGGGCACATGAGCTGTCACCCCAGTTCAGCTTTGCTGTGCATACATGCACGTCTCCTAATGACCAGTTGGTCTTTGGGTCTCTGCTATGCATGCGTGCAGGGGCCATGCACACATGCGGGGGGCATGCGCATATGCACAGGGGGCACACACATGCATGGAGGCAGGGCACATATGGGGGGCATACAGTGGTGCATGCAGGGGGCACACGCATTGCATTTTGGTTTGGGCACACACTTTGGGCACTCAGTCCAGAAAAGGTTAGTCATCACTGGTATAGGGTCTCCTACTTGAGCAAAGTGTTGGACTAGAAGACCCTCAAGGTCCCTTCCAACTTTGTTATTCTGTTAAGTATAGAATACAGAGAAAGCAATACCCCTGAATTAATTAATTAAATGTATTTATAGCAATCATTTCTATGCTACTGTTTCTAGATGTTATTAATGTCTTTTTTTGTGTGTGTGTCCACTCCACAATCTCTTTAGGATGTGCACCAGTGGTGGGTTCCACTTACCTTCGCTACTGGTTCGCAACTGTGACCATGAGTGCATGTGCGCGCACTTTGCATGTGCACAGAGCTTCTGCACATGCACAGCCTTCTGAGCATGCGGAGACCCTCCGTGATGATGTCCAGGCAGGTGGACGGAGCCTTCCGCCACCACCGCTACTGGTTCACAGGAACTGGGTGAACCGATAGAAACCCACCACTGATGTGCATCCACAGCATTGTCCCCTAGGAAAGTTATGTAAGACTGTGGATTCTCTCTGGAGAAGGCTGTCCCAAAATAACAAGAATCCAGATTATATAGGACTTTATAATCTTCAACAGTTCCTGGGACTGGACTGTCCCATCCATGCCAGCAGAGGAAGCAAATTGTGGATCCCAGATCCTGCTCCTTCCCTCCCCATCTTTTAATTGCAATGTTATTTTTGATTGTAATTTCTGTTTTGTTTAAGAAATATTTATTTTATTATTTAAATGCTTTTAATGCTGTAAGATTCCCAGAGTTGCTTTGAAAGGGAATGGAGGGAGGGAGGGAGGGAGGGATGGATGGATGGATGGATGGATGGATATAGATAGATGGATGGATGAGAGGATGGATGGATGATGGATGGACAAATGGACAGATATAGAGACATACAGATGGATGGACAGACAGACAGACTCCTCCACCCTAAAATCACAAACTAGATGCTTCCGAGATGAATTCCAAACCAGGCTATAGCTGCCTCTGAGTTGTGACTGTGACTATTTAAAACACAGACCATGAGTGGTCATAAATTCCCAAGCCGGTAACCTGTGATCATGCAACCAAGGTATGTAGGTTGAAAATCCTTAGCACAAAGAGCCTGGGGAAGTAAATTACCAGTATAGTAATTAAGTTGAGTGTCCTGGAAAAGAGCTATTTAGGCAGCAAGTGAGGCACCAGTCTAGCAAAACTTCCAGATTCTAATGGAACTGTGTGAATGACCTTGGGGAACAAGGGGAAGGGATGTTGCCTAGGAAACAATCAGACACAAGAGGCAGAGATCCCAGTGGCTTAGTTGTCAGAGAAAGAAACTTAGAAAGGATCTGCCTTAATGGATCAAGCAGTTAAAAGTGTCAACAGGAAGTCTGTACTTCAGACTTCTAAGATTGTGTTAATATACCCTTACAATAAGGTAAAATTAGTTCATCTAGTCATGTTTCCTGTCTGGTTTAGCTAGGACAATTTACACAGATTGTTCCCAGCACCCAGAACACATAGGATCTTAATCTTGCAATCTGTGAAACAAACACCAGGTCACCCACCACATTTTCATGGAATATTAACATCAGCCATCCTCTCCTGCTCTGGAGTTGAGTTTGGTGCAGTGGTAGGTTGCTACCGGTTTGCACCGGAGCGGGTGAATCCGTAGCGGCGGCGGGAGGCTCTGCCCACCCGCCCAGATGCTTCTGTGCATGCGCAGAAGAGCCACGCATGTGTGCACGAACGAACCGGTAGCAAATTAGTACCTGCCCCTGGATTGGTGTACCACTTAAAACCTAATTAAGCAGATTTCGGACAGAGGAACCCTCTATCCATATCTAACCAAGCCTTAATAAGATATTGCAGAGCTTTCTGCTCCTTCAGCCCTAATTATAGAAGACCATTCATGCCAGTAGAATGAATTCTGCTCCTTCAGACTTAAAACTCATTGGCCCCAGCCAAGCCCAAGGCCACTGCAATCTCTTTATTGCAACAGATTGATCCCTAGCTTCTATTCTATTTTTCTCTGTGTGGAAAATAGGAGGGACTGAGAGGAACTACAATCCTCCCCAATTTTTTTTTCACACCCTCAATTT
This sequence comes from Ptyas mucosa, assembly GCA_012654045.1. Classification (NCBI taxonomy): domain Eukaryota; kingdom Metazoa; phylum Chordata; class Lepidosauria; order Squamata; family Colubridae; genus Ptyas; species Ptyas mucosa. The sequence continues at coordinate 181,765 of WNWU01013201.1, forward strand.
GCCTAGCTCCTTGATCACTCTCCAACTGCAACAACCTTATAATAGTGATCCTTAACCCATTACTATCTAACCAATAGAGAAACTGAGCTAACCTACCTCAACCAGACTGCCAAGGCTTTGTCTTGTCTGGTCCTTTCCCCCTCACCTTCTTGGGAGATGGTTCAGTCACACCCTTCAACTCTTGCAGTTCCTATCCATATGTCTCCTCATCTCTCCAGTTACAGCTGCACCACTCTACCTCTCATATGGCAGGGTGAGATATATGGAAAAAACTACCTCTCATATGGCAGGGTGAGATATATGGAAAAAACTACCTCTCATATGGTAGGAATATATGAAACTACCTCTCATATGGTAGAAACACACCTAATTTCACTGAGATGCTGCTTGACCCAACTTGTGAGCCAGTGCAAGCTCAAGCATGTTTGGCATCAGCTAAACTTTAATGTTGGAAACTGCTAGATTCAGATGTTTGAATAATGCCGGGCTTCTAGTATGAATAGGGCAATGTTATTTCTCAATTTGTTGTGCTCTGACAGCCTTTCATGTTTTTATTTAAAGATTCAAAATAAATTGTTCCCTTCCTCCTCATCTTCTGCTCCTTTCCTCCCCATCTTTGAGTTATAACCTGTATTTTTTATTGTACTTTTATGGTGATACTATATGTTTATATAGATTTAGATATAAATGATTTTATTCTGATATTGTAAACTACCCAGAGCACCTTGCAGCAATATGGAAGACAAATTTAATAAAAAATAGTGAAATGTTAATATTGATGTTTTATCTCAAATTTGTGCACAGTATTATTTCTGTGGAAATTATTATATTCCATCTAGAAGTATTGGCAAGGAAGTCACAATTTTTCAAATTCTAAAAACACAAGGAGTGTTAAACAAAGAAGGAAAGACAGAACACAATTTCTCAGTAGAAATTGTCCATTTAAAGATAGAAGAGGCTATGCAATGCTAAATGTAATGGTAAAAATTAATATTTCAATTATGGGAATTTTTTTAGCATCTCATCTCTAGTCCAGAATAATGATATTAGTTTTTAAAAAACCAACTTCAGTGATTTCCAGGGAGACAGATGGTAATTGTAAGGCTAAATACTGATCATGCTAAAGGATTTTTCTGAAGTGTTAACTACTTCTACAAAACCTTTAGAATCAAGTGCTTTAGATTAATTTTCTTAACCTACAGACCCAATTTTAGGAATCCACCTGGCCATGACTATTTAATCTGGATTGTTATCTGTTCCCATAAATTAACAACTTCCCAGATAGGCATCAAAAAAGTGTGTGTGTGTGTGTGTGTGTGTGAGAGAGAGAGAGAGAGAGAGAGAGAGAGAGAGAGATTGAGAGATTGAGATTAAGCAATTAAGAAAGCAGGTAATTTTGGACATACCAGTTGGTGCTCTGGCAAGCTCCGTGAAAAACAGCCAGTATCTGCTGACCAGGAGACCCTACAGAGTCAAAGCTGCCTTGGAGGGGTGGTGAAGAAAGGAGAGTCGCTTCATCAACCATGAGGAATTTGCAATTTCCTCGTTAGATCTGAAGAAAGCTCTCCTAAATGGCAGCAGGAACGACGAACATTTTTCGCAAGTAACAAGCTGTGACAACTGGGACAATAAGATTTGTGCTGGAGCAGTTTGTGGACAGAGCATTGAAATTTTGAAAGATAACTCCAACTTTTATTCTAAAGACTTAAGCCAAGTAAAAGTATTTCAAAAATAATCTCCAAGAGTTAAGAAAGTGGCAATTAGATACATGGAAAAAGACTAAAGCTGGTGTCAGCAACCTGTGGTTCTGGAGCTGCATGGGGCTCTTTGGGCCCTCTGCTGTGGCTCCCTGTCGGGTGATCCCACCACTGGCTGGCCCCGCCCCTCGCCCTCCCCTCCTGGTCACTCTTTGTCTGGCCTGAGAAGATAAGGGCGACGGCGGTGAATGGAGAAGCGGCTAGGGCAGAGACAGAGAGATACAGAGAGAGGGGGAAGAGAGGGAGAGAGGGGGAGGGAGAAAGAGAGAGAGATGTCAAAAGGGTTTTATGGTTCCCGGTGTTTTTTAACAACCGGTTCTCTGCCCTAATGACTGGCTGGGTAGGCATGGCTGAGGGGGGGGTGTCATGTGACTGGTGGAAGTGAATGACATAGAGTTGGCCACGCCCACCCAGGTTTTGTGGCTCCCAGTGTTTTCTTTTCTGTGGGAAACACTCAACGCTCTTTGAGTGTTTAAAGTTGCAGACCCATGGACTAAAGGCTAAAGATTAAGAGGTGAAAGAAATTCCCAATGGAAACTTTAAAATATAAAAAGTCTGGAAAAGAGCTAAAAATAATTGGAAAGGTATTTATTGGGAGCAATCAGCTGTTTTGAGAACAGTTTATGGTGGGAATTTGGAGCAGGGGAACTATCTACTGCAAGAAGAGCAGCATTACAACATGGGAAAGTAGTGAAAGTGAGAATGGTTTAATATACATAAAGGAATGAAGAAACTAAACAACACCTGGAAGGCGGCTTGACCTTGACTCCATTCCAGAAGGCGTTTTGGATGTTTGGAAATACTTAGTGAGTTTTTTTAAGATCCTTAGGACAAATTAAATTGCAAAGCACTAAAATTCTACTGAAACTGTTTAATGGATGGTGGATTTGAAAGATCTGAGGAAATTTGGCGGACCAATTTGGACTTGGATTATTAAGGTTATTTGACAGAACATTATATGAGGCAAAAGAAGAAAGGTGATAGAAGAAAAGGGAAAAGAAGAAAAGCTAAATAAGATTTTAAAATCTGGACAATTGGGAAGGTGAACAACTGGAAAACTATAAAGACTATAAATTACTAAAGAACTCCATGGACTATAAATGTAAGGGATTTGGAGGTACAACCATAGGACTGGTTAAATTTTATTAATAATTGACTTTGTTAAGAGTTTTTAGATATTGGGACATTGGAACATCAGAGGTATATTGAGTATTTTTATTATATCAAACAATTATAAAATGACTCAACAGGGGATAATAGAGGTGCATGAAGAAATATTATTGATGCTTAAAAGTATATATGAAACAATAAAGAACAATAAGGAGATAAGAGGACTGTCTAAAAATAAAGAAGCGAATGTAGAAGCTCTTCAACAAACAGGGAGAAAAAAAAAGACGAACATAATATTCAGAAAATACATGAGAAACCAGAGGAATTGGGGGAGGAGACAAAGCAAAATAAGATACAAGAAGATAAAGATAATAGGACTTCCGGTTGACGTCGTGGCGATTTTCAGACATAGGGAACATTCCCTTTGCGGAGTTCTTCCTGTTAGTGGACTCTGAGAGGAGCCAAAGCTGCCCTGAAGGGGAGGTGGAACAAAGAGGGGCGCCCTGTGACATCGAGGAGAGTTGCAGCTCTCTTGTCTGACCCGGGTTTTTTTCCCTCTCTGCCACAGCAAGAAGAAGAGGCAGCCTAAAGATGGCTGCCACAAAGCTGGGACAACTGAAGAATAAGAACTAAGACAGGTGCTGAAGCAAAGTAGGTGAACTGGGGAAGAGGATTTCTTTTTGCCTTAGCTTAACCCCAAGGAATAATTTGCAACTATTTGCTCAGAACTATTTGTTTAAGCAGCATCTAAGCATTCTGAGAAATACCAAACCAGAAGGCACAAGAGAGAAAAATAATATATTTTGAAGTGTATAGAAAATTGGACTCTTAAATTGGGAAGACAGGTACTGGGGAGGCATTTTAAAATGCTGGAATTATTTACCTACAAAACTTATTCTTTTATAATTGATTTATAACTAAAATGATAATTGCCAAGTAGTAATACTGAAATTTAAGTTGAGAGCATCACCTGTTGACAAAAGGAAAACTACAAGCCTGGAAATACTTATGAGAAAGACTGTGAAAATATCTATTGGATTATTCCCAACTACCCCAGAATTACTGGAGATTTAAATATGAAAATAAGTAAGCTACTTAATTAAAGGGACCCCTGAAATACTTCTGATAACCCTGGGACTATGCAAATAGAATTGACTGTTTACCTTTGGGATATAAAGAACTGTGATTAGCTCACATCTTGAAGGGCAACCTAAGGACTGAATAAATAGCTTTTGGACTGTTGAACAAAAATGGAATTCTTTTTTAAAAAACAAAATAATATGCTTTATAAGGAAGAAACAAGTGAAACATCGAAGGAGATGGTGTTATTTTTTCAAAACACAAAGGACATTATGGAGAAAGGATTTAAGGAGATTATGGAAAAAATGGAAAATGCTGTACAAGGGATGATGAGCAGAAATCAAGATGCCCAAGAAAGGGAGGAGCTAACAGTAGAAATGGAGGAAAAGACTGAGATGAAGAATCAGAGTAAAAGAAGAAAACAAAGAGGAGACAACAAAGAAAATAACAGTGATTGATGAATTAAATAAGGGGGGAAATATATTAAGAGAGTCGAAAAGAGAATTGGAGATACAGGAAGGTATCTTTGAAAGGGAGATAAGAACATGGGCAGAAATTTTGGAAGCCAGGCAGTGGAGGAGGGTAGAGGTGGGAAAAATACTCAGATTGAACAACCAAGAAGCAGATGTAGAAAGAGATAAAGATCTTAAGAGAGAAATATGGGAGACAAGTCAAAGAGGAAAAAAGCATAGCAACTAAAGTATTGAAGCGGGCAAGAGATGATGGATAGATGATTTTTTGGTTTTGGTGTTTTGTTTTGCTTTGCTTTGCTTTTCCTCTCTCTTTCCTTTCTCCTTTTTATAGGTAGGTGACATGATTAGAAGTTAGATAGGATAGAAAGAAAATGTTTCTTAACAAACGATGGCATGATTAAAAGTTAGAATAAGAGATAAAATTAAGAGAAAAGGGGAATATTAGTGTATACACCTTTATATAATAAGAGTAATAAGAAAACATGGAATAATTGAATGATTGCAATTTTATATAAATATGTATTACTATTAAAAATATATACGTTGGATTGAAAGTAATAATTATTAGTAAAGCCATTAGTTTTATTTGTATTAGAATGTATGACACCCAGGTGCCATATTGTTCATGCATTGATGTGTTTGTAAAAAAATTAAAAAAAATAAAAAACTTGGGGGGGGAGATAAAGATAATGAAGACAATGAAGAGAATAATAAATATGAATCAAATAGATAATTCCCTTAAGAGTTTACAATAGAACAGAGAGAAAAAAGAAAAATCTCCTCAAAAAAAAAAAGGACTATGGGTGGCTCAAAGGATGCAGCAGAAGGAGACAAGAGGTAAGATGAAGGGAATATTTAGTGGGTATAAAAATGTTAGAAAGAGATATAAGATTCCAAGAGAAAGAAATAAAATAGTGACCAAAAAGTCAATAAATGATGGAACTTCAAAGAGGGTAAGAGATGATGGATAGAGATAAAAGATAAAAAGTAGAAACCACAAACTGGAAAATAGTAGTATACATGTCGATAGATAATAGAATTTATTATAATCATAAGAAAATTAAGGTTAGAAGTTGGAAGTCTAGGCAACCTAATTGTATTATTGTTATTAACAGTGTGTAAAAGCTATATTGGAAACTATAATTAGGGACTAGAAATTTTGGGGACTTTGAAATATAATCCCAGGACTGATTAAATTTGGTTAATAATTGACCTTATTAGTGTTTCTAGATATTTGGGATATTGGAATTATGATGGAATTTAGTAATTTTTTAAAATATTAAAGATTCAAGAGGGGACATCAAACATTGTATAAAGAAATGTTATTGATGTTTAAATGAAACAAGTGAAAAGAATCATAGAGAGAATGGTATTGCTGAAGTTGGAAGATTAGGATTATATATTTTTAATCGTATTATTACTGTAAGCATTTTGTAAAAAGGATATTGACCCAGTCAGTCCGCAAAATATGTATGATGTTAAAGGAAAATTACAAATAAAACATATACCAAAAAAAGGAAAGAAGGTAATTTGTTTTTTGCCCTTACCTCCCTTAAAAGCAGCCATGTGGGGTGGAGTATTGGGTTTTGAGTTTGGTGATGCAAGAGAATGGTAAATTTTATTCTTTTTCCATGAGACTTTCTGGGGTGAAGTCATACTTTCTCTAAAGCTATCTTGTCTGCTTTAAGTTTCTGGAGCAGCTCCTTAATTGGGAAAATCATGGAATTAATTGCCCTCTGGCAACTCCACAAAATCCCTTATAGCTGCTGAAGACTAGTTTCTATCTTCAAATATTCTAAGATGTTTCAGATCAATCTAAAGAGTAAAGCAAAGACTACATTTGCTTTAGTTAAATCTAGATGGTAAACCTCAGGGGTGAAATTCAGCAGATTCTGGAGAACTAGTAGCAGAAATTTTGAGTACTTTGGAAAACTGAGAAATACCACCTCTGGCTGGCCCCAGAGTGGGATGGGAATGGAGATTTTGCAATATCCTTCCCCCAGGAGTAGGGTAGAAATGGAGATTTTGCAGTATCTTTCCCACCACACCCACCAAGCCACACCACACCCACCAAGCCACGCCCACACAGAACCAGTAATAAAAAAAATTGGAATTTCACCACTGGTAAACCTATAGTTTTAAAACTGCACTGTTTCACTTTTAAGAAGAACACAGTATTTGTGATACTAATGGAAAGAAAGAAGTTGAAAAGTTTGAATGTTTTTCAGTTTAAAAATACTACTTGCTTATTATCTGGCAGAGAAAAAAAAAGATTTGCAGAAGAGAGCTCTATAGAGCTATCCATAACCAAATACAAAATCAATAATGAGATAAACTGGACAGAATGCCACTTTCAGTAACTGCAAATCTCACTATTCAAAAATAGCTAAGGAGAAACAAGAATTAACAGCATAACAAAAAGCTGAAAAAGCCCCAAAACCCATCCAGTCCACATCCTGTTTCCCACAATGACTAACCAGAAGGGAAGCTCCAAGTCAGGTCATGAAGCATGCAAACCCAGGCACGCACGGATGTTCCTTGTTACTTAATAATACACTGAGTATGAATCTGCAGGCTCAGTGCATGTGATACTCAACTACAGTCTTTGGTTATTGAGAGCTAACCTACATATGTTGTAAGTTGCTAAATCCAGTTTCCAAAATGAGTTATTTCAGATCAAGGTGGCAAATTGCAAACATTAATAAAACTGTATATAATCTAAGGAAGGGGATAACACGAGGTGAATGTATATTTGTAACTGAAAGCATTGTATGAATATTGCCAGAGCAATATTCTTGGAGTTGAAGTCCACAGACCCTAAAGTTACCAACGTTGTAGTAGAGAGACTCCAGGAAGCCTTATTGATAAAGGAATTGGTACATTTGCCCTTCAATCCAAAATGAGTTTCAGCTTCACTGTCATCATTGTAAAAAACCTGGCAACTGAAAGTGCCGGTCTTCAGCTCTGCAATGAAAGAATTTAAGCAGTGTTGTTTTTAAATTTAAATTAACCTATCTACCTGCTATCTGCTACTGACCTAGCAATCTAGAATCTGTAAGTGCTAGTTGTAATCATTCAGAGAGAATAAAAACCTTTTGTTTCTTCAAAAATAATTATTTTTCACATACATTGGGTGCCACACACTTTTGATTTTGCTTCAAAGTCACCTGGAAACCAAGGCGTTCTTTTCAAGTGATTCCTATCGGGAAGTACTTCAACTTATTAGCAGCGTTCTCATGATATCTTAACTTAGATCACTTAACCCCATTTCTTGGAATTGCAGGACAAGCCATCATTACTGTACTTGGATCTGCAGTGATTCTCACAAACGCTAGTCGAAAATATAGTTGGCCAGTCAGTAGATGGTGCAGACAACCCCAATGATTTAAGAATGGTGCTTTTTATTGTCCCGGGTTTCCTGCTGCCCTGCAAAGTTTCAGATCTCTTGCTACCCGTTCCCATTCCAGCACTCCGCTTTCCATTCTCCGGGAAATAAATGCTACACCATCCTGTTCCAGTGACGCTTTTGGTACATACTTTATGCTTTTCATGAAGCATTTCAATGTTGGCAGCCAACTGCAGCTCCGTTTCCAGCCAAGGGAGCGAGGAAAGAGAACGCTCCAGAACTGACCGGCCGTCCCGGCCAACCCAACCCACGTGATGAAATATGCCGCCGCCGCCCCCACCCCCCCGCCCGGAAAGGGTGGCACTTTCTTGGGCAACCGGCAGGGCCTTGCCGTGCCCCTCCCCCGCTCCTGGACTGGGGCGGAGAGATCGGTGGCGGGGCAAGAGCCCGGTTAAGCAAGCTGAACAGACGGCTAGGTCAAGGCGCCAAAAGGTTTCTCTAAGCTTTCTCTAAGCGCGCCCTAGGCGTCTCAACCTACCCAGCCCAATCCTTCCTTCCTTTCCTTCCTTCCTTTTCTTTCATTCCTTCCTTCGTTCCTTCCTGCCCTGCTTTTACTGCGCAGTCCCAAGCTACGGATGCCATTCCCCGGCGGCTTATGGTGGCTGCTGTGCTGCAGGCAAGGTTTCACCTTGCTGCGACGTGACTACTGTGAGGCAAGCAAGGGGGTAGCCAGTGAAGAAGAAGTTGAAGAATCCTTTGAATTGCGCAGGCAAGGCGATGAGGTGAGCTGTGCGCTGGCGGGAGCAACCTAAGAACTTCGTTCCATTCTTTTGGGAGTTCTTTCGAGAGCTAGAAGGAAAAACTATCATTTTTGTGCTCTGGGTAGAAAATGCGTGCCTCGATGCGTTTCACGCTTCTCTGCTGGAGACTCAAAAGATTTTATGTAAATACTAAAGATGCAATAATAAAAAGAGAGTAAAATGGTCGATGGAAATTTTTACGGTTTGGAAGGTCTTCTGATACTACTAAGCATCAATTTAGAACCTGCTCGCTGACTGGATCGAGTCAGATTAAATGTGGGCCAACATTCTTCTTCGATTGCTTTATTTTAAAGAGTTGCAAAGGAACATGCCTTGTTTCTAGCTTCATGTCCTTCAAATGTACTGGCATTACAGTATAGCTGTCATTAATAAAATAAGTTCATATGTTCAGATTCATTGTTGGAAGAAATGTTATTCTGGTGGAGGAGTTCTATCTGTTGTTGTTAGTTTAATTCTCATCCTACTTTTTTCCCCTTCTAATTTGAATTATTTTCTCAGTGTTAATCCACAAGGATTTTATTATATCTCCGTAGCTAACTGCCTTCCTTCTAATCTATATAACAGATAAATTGAGAATTTTAAGTGCCAAAATCAGGTTTGGATTATCCATGAATGGATTTATCCCCAAATATGTGCAGTACATTCTCCATTTTCAAACTTCTTTAGATAAATCAAATTAACCTCTAAATGGGGAACCTGTGAGCTTCTAAAGTGTTGCTGTATGGTAACTCCCATCATCCATTAAAATGGACTATGCTGACTGAAGCTGTTACAACAGTAAAATCTGGAAGGTAGATGTTCTTCACCTTTCAATTAATCCAATTGCAGGAGTGGTATGCTGATCTAGGTGAGCAGAAAAATTAGTGTTTCCTCATATTTATGCAATGCCTGTGCCATGAGTTATATAGGACAAGCTGTTGTCTTGGATGCTTGGAATTTCTTCCTTGTTTCCTTTTAATTATGACAGAGGGGTCAAAGAGCTCAGACTCAAAGTGATGGAGAACAAGGCTGAGTGTTCATTGGCATGAACAGCTAGCATATAGAGTCCATCAAAATGTTACCAAAGTGTTCACAGTAAGGCCTTCAGATCTCTCACCTCATATTTTGTTCTGCTGTTATTTTCCGCTTAAGAAGCAGAAAGAAAATTCCTCTGCCACCGCCATTTGAATCTGGTCATTCCCTTCAGAAAAAGTAGCCAAGTTAGCAAGATGAACTGTTTCTTCCATTCTTATTTACCAACTGTCTGCACAGGTATGCAAGCAAGGACTTCTTGCGCTCTTTAAAGCAGTCACATCTTTTTCTAGAGTTCTTTTCTAGAGTTACAAACAGCTACTATATTTGCACTCTGCTCCAAACTGGATTTAGGGAATCAAGTACGAAGCACATAACAGCTCTGTGTATTTCCAGAAATTACGTTCAGGTTTTCTTGGCTACTGCAAGAGACAATTAGATTTTCATAGATACTTTTTATCTACTTAACATTGGCTTTACCCCATATCTAAAATCTTTCCCATTCCAATCAAGTTCAGATTGCTGAGCTCTGGTTCAAATGTTTTAAAGGCATGATGATGCCTATACTAGGGCAGAAAAATTTCAGCCCCCAAGGAAATCTTTCCTTTGTCTGGATAATCTTTTTCATGGCGTCACTTCTTGGCACAGTAAAAAGGCCAAGCTGTCCTCTCTGACAAAACTAAATTGAGGTGTGGGTGGCTGGCTGGAGGGATAGCTAGTTTTAAATCCCCAAGGGATCTTTAAAAAGTTCAGTTTAATTCAGAACTCAGATGTGCTGGATACATTTTCTTTTCTGGGAGTTTATCTTTCAAGCTTGCTTTCTTAGGTAAAAAATGCATCGTCAAGATGAACGAGATATAACATGTTGAGGCAGTTCAGTATAGCTGCTAGAAGAAACTGGCCTAGAGTTCTTTTGTTTTCTACAAATCTGCTATTAGAACTCCAAAGGCGGAAGGAAAAAACCCACCTGGTTTTCAGAGAATCATCTGTCTGGTGATCGGCCAGCCTATCCCATTACATTTAGCTGTAGAACAGATTTGTGCCCTTTTACTTTCACCCTTGTACCCCAATCACTAATTAAGGAGAAATTATGAAACTATATTTCGATGGTAAGTTGGGGATGGGGAGACAAAGATGCCCTGTGCTATAAAAGTATGCTACAGGGAAACGCCAAATGGGAGGTGGGATATTTAGGTGCCTGTTATTTTTGCAGCATTTCCTCAACCCCACATTGTCTTGCAATAGCCGAGGAGCATTTGCTGCTTAATCCTTCTGAGCAAGAACATGGGAAGCACATGGGATCAATTAAAAGAAAAGGATAACAAATGTTCCAAATCTAGTCTATACCCACCACAACAATAGGATTATTCTGAGAGTTGAGAATCTTGATATGGCCCATATCAGGGTTGAAATGAGGAATGATTCTGGATAAGCTCCCAATCCATACTCCTATTTCCAAATGATCAGATAAAACATTCTGGGAATCAACAGCCCTCCTTCGCTTTTCCTTGATATGAAAGGAAAAGATTACCTTTCAAACTACCGTTTTGATTTCACTCTAAGACCCTCTGATAAGACTTTTCCCCCCATAAATTGCTCTGTTTAAAATCAATGACTGGCTGAGGATTACAGGAATAGTATTCTAGAGTGTATTGTAATTGCCAAGTTAAAGAAAACTGATTTTAAACCCATGGCTAGTGCATCTTCTGGTGCGTCTATGCTGAATTGAATATGCAATAATTTAAAAATCTTTTTTTGCTACTTCTGAATCTTTTGCCAGTTTAATAAAAAGATTCTGAATATTTCTCTCTCCATATCATGCTTATTATATAAACCTCTATGACTACCCCACTGTTATCTTTTTTGATTCCTAAATTATATGCTCATACTCTGCTATCTGCGGATGACTTTTGCATGAAGCTACTAGGATCTTCTGGTAAATAGGAACTTACCATTTGTCAGGTTGGAGAGATCAGAAACTGAAGTCAGTTGTTCAGTGGTTGTCAACTAGGTGTGCTTAAGTATCGCCTATTCAGAGGACATCTGCCATGCTTGGGATAGGATAGATCATTGGCTCAACCCCCACATTTGGGTGGGGGGCCGCAGGAAGCAGAACTGAAAAATGGAGCAAATGGAAACATAGATTCTTAATTTTAATCTGAAAACAGAAATTTGGAACTACATTGACGTGTATATGCTATTTCAACCAATACTAATTGCTTAAAAGGGCAGCTTCTATATTTTTGTACTTTGGAGGCTATTGTACCCTTGGAAAATTTCTTCCTGCCATTGTTTCCATTGTAGAAAGGCAATACTCTATAAATCTTGAACATTTGAAGTTTTGGTCAAGCATTCCCTTTCAGTAGTTTTTACTTAAGCTTTATGTTCTAGCTATGTGATATAATCAGAGGAATTTTTTTCCATGATAAATAGAAGTTCTTGGATTTTACAGCCCATAGAATTCTACTTGACAGTTCTACCAAACAAAATTAGTGTCGTGGTATTGCATACAATTATGTAAACGTAGCCTTTATCAAGACTCAGGAGCAACTCTCCCACTTGAACTCTTTGTTCTATATTTATTGATAGTTTTCCTCACAACTGATTTTTTTTAAAAAGTACATTCATCTCAGTATTCCGCATAGTCTTTATTTAAATTTAAATGCATTATTTTCATTCCACTTTTCCTGTGTAAAATTCCAAATAATGGGAATATTGATTTGAGGTTGAATGATGTCTATTTTAATTTCCTGCTCATTTTTTAAAAAATCCTAAGAATGACAGGTTTTTCAACAGAAATCTTGGTTCTAGAGAAGTTATGGTACTTTAAAAGTAAACATTTTTACACCATAAGTCTTTATTATCAATAAACAATTTTCTATCCTGGATCACTAAAACCCTCTGCCATGGGTATTTGGATAAGCTTTTCTGAATTTTATAAATCAGAATTCATAACTGTAATAGAATGGCTAAGCCTGTGAGGAGGCTTTACTATTCTTCCCCTTAAGCCCTTTTGTCTCCACCTCCTATTTTGGGGTAGCAGCTTGTCAGTTCCTGCTGTCACCACTTCTTTTTCTCTGGAACTTCACCTGTCATGTTACCCCCTAACTTTGTTGTAGGAGAGAAGTAGGGCTCTCACAATCTGTGCTGCCTTTCTGGCGACTGAATGATAAAAATACAAGAAAGCAGCATGATTTCATAGCACGACCTCCTGGCCATGTAGCCTAGAGGTTTGTGTGCAAATAAGATTCACTCCTTCTTCCTTCTTTGAGACTAACCCCATTAAATACAAACACAATCAAATTTAACTTTTTTTTAAAAAATGAAAAATACAACATGCACATTTTTTAAAAAAATTCAAATATAAAAATGCAAGTATTCATTGCTATTAACGATAAATAACAGCTGTGTCAATGCTATGGTCACCAATTTAAAAGTTACAAAGAAAATAAAGTGATCCCAGTAGACCATCAGATGGTACTGGGTTGTTACAACTTGCACATTCTCTCCTTTTCTAGCTATTTTTTGGTGCCATACTAAGTCAATCCTGATGTTCCCAGTACAAATAAGGAAGCTGAATGTGTAACATCAGCCGTTTGTCCATGTCAGGCTGGACATGATGATATTTATTTTATTTATAATCTGTATGCAACCAAGAGTCATGCCTTGAAAGGTGGATTGTATGTCAGAGCCTGAGAAAATGTGTATTGTATATCTGAACTGGCAGCTTGTGCAGGCGACAGTCCCAAACAATAAATATACTTTTGTCAGGCAGGTATCTTCATTTAGGTAAGAACTGGGCAACGGCTGTTTTACCAGTGGGCAGGAGCATTATCTGTTCATTTTCAGTGTTGTTGAGGGAACTGCACATAGAGAAAGAATTGAAAGCAAATAATGGTAGTGGCAAGGGTGAGGAAACTGCTCTGCAAGTGGTCAGATTTTTCCTTATCCACTCTTTTCCTGCCACACGTTGTGTCATTGTTAGCTCTGAGTGTCTCAGAGGTATGGTCCATATCATTCATTGTTTTAATGAAAATCTGTAGAGCATCCTAAAGATTTAAAGTTTCATATTTCTCTTTTTAATTGATGGGAATTGAATTCCAGATAAGTTACTGTACATTTCTGACAAAAGCTTTTTTAGGGATATCTGCCTCCTAAAATAAAATGGCTGCCAACCAGCTGCAGCAGGAAGGTAGCGGGGTAATTGAAGGAAGCATATATTTCAACCCTCGTATTCTACAAGTTTTAAGAACATGACCAAATTTTAGTAGGATATAATGCTATACTCTTGATTTTGATTCACTCTGTTATAAAATTGAAGAATTGTAAAGTTGTACATATTCAGCATTACTGAAATGTCGGATTTGTTTTGGTCCACTTACAAATTACAAATTCAGTAATTAATTCAAAGCTAGCCTGTTGCAAAGTTAATTTTATGAATGTTTGGATATGGTTTGCTTTTTTCAGTATTTTTTTCACTCATGATAATAACGACATTTACATCATGCCTGTTTTCAGAAGTGCATCTCAGTCTTTTTTCCCTACTTTCCCTCCCTTCATGTGCATGTAACTGTCAATAGTAATGCATGCCATTCTTCCTCATCTAGAATGAAAATATTGAAAATCAGTTAGATGGAATTAACAGTTACAAGCTCCATGGTGTCTCTGTGTTCTGGGGTACTGGAACATGATAATAGTGGCTGAGAAATGTGAAAAGCACTATATAACTGCAAAAGCTAGGTTTCAAGCAAGAACATCATGTGAGAGTATAAAATGTTTTATAATCCTTGCTAAGTGCCTCAGACATAATTTAAACCATATTTTAGAGTTTATAATACAGCCATATCTGCAGTCCAGAATGCGATTTTTAGAAGAGAATTATGAGGGGAAAATTAATTTTTGCAATTGTTTCCTAGATATTTTTATTTTTTTCAGTTCTGATGTTGCTTAATCTTTCCATGGTCTGTTGATGGTTGCTAGTCTCTCTGTCTTACAGGATCATGATGATCTATGCCAACTTGGGCCAAGTTACAACAGGTGTTAAAATGCCACAGGACAGTTGGTGTCCTGTCCATTACTCAATACCTGTTGCAGTAGCCCCCTACTTTTTGCCATTCAGTTTGACTTTATATATAGTCTCATTGTCTCTCTCACCCCCCCCCCCCCTCTTCCCTCCCTCCCTTACAGCTTACAACAAATCCAGCATCATTTTTGGGGGCACCTTTTGGGGACTGTGTCTAGACTGTACAAAGTTTTAGATCCTACAGTTCCACCAAACTCTCACAAATGCATCTCAAACTTGCTTACAAATTTTGCCAGCATTTAGGGAATTTGCATGAATTAAGTGCCTGAGACTATAGCTTCCTGTCTTCTGTTAGGACTTGTCTGCTCCTTCCCCCTCTTCCCTTGCAGGGGAAGGGAGCTTTGGCTACAATAGGATTTTTTTTTTTTTTTTGCTGTATCTTGCCCAACAGAGTGCTTGTGCAATTCTGAAGAGACTGCAGCCCAACACCGAGGTCGGCTGAGGATACAGGAACTTGTTCAGCTGCTGCAATTTGCAGGATGTGAGAAGGTTGATTAGCCAGACTCTGGCTTGGGAGGGGCAATAGTGCAGACTAGGCAGCCTGGGAAAGCTGCAAATTAATAATTTACTTCCTTGTAGGGTTGGGAGGCGTCCTGCCTATATGAATGTTATTTATGCGTTCCCATTTTCTGTTTAAATAGCCTCTTACTTTTGAATACATAAATGATGAAATTACAGGATAACATATTATCTATCTTGGAATTCTAATTTCTAAGTCTTCCAGAGTGTCTTCTGCCCTCATTTTCCTTAAATCTAACTCTCATGCCTTTTACGTTCAATTCTGAATGAATCCTGATGACCTTCTTCTTCTTTCTCTTTCTCTCTCTATTCACCCCATTTTCCCCAGGACTCTACCTTGCAAGTGAACCTCACTCAACCCAGTCGTGCTAGCAGTTGTTCTGAAAGGTGAGCATAAAAGAGTTGTATATGAGGCAGTAGGGAGTAGAGGGCAACTGGCATTGCAGTGGGGAAGATACTGTGTTTCATGGGAGAATGCTGTATGTTAGCCAGTCATATTTCTGGCTATTGTTCTCATAAAAGAAAGGGAGATTCTTAACATTCTAAATTGTTAAAACTTCCCCTGTAAAACTTCCTCTGTTTCAGATCAGAAACTTCATATCCCTCCTCTCCCTATGGTTTTCCTCTGAGAAAGGTTTTGTCTTCAGGCTTCAGTTGGTTAAACTGAGTTTGTTAAACTGAGAAGCAAAAAGAGGAGAAAGAAATGGAAAACATAATGTTCATGATTATTTTGCACTTTAGGGTTCAACCCTAGTATTGAGTCTCCCCTAAGACCAAATTAATACCTTCCAAGTGTATCTGCTCTGTTCGATCCTGATGTTTTCTGTTTGTTCTTGGCTGGAAAGCCAAAAAAATCCATGGAAAGAATTCTGCCTGGTGACCCACACATCTCCAACTCTGCTTTAGAGCTAATAGTTCCCAGCTGGAATCAAGCATAGCCAGGCAGGAAGTAACTATTTGGGCAAGTGATTCTTGCTTCTTATCTGTTGCCAAGGTAGGCCTGGGAAAAAGGAGAGGAAAGTAGAAGTTTCTTTTGTGAGGCTGAGGCAGTGGTGGGTTGCTCCTGGTTCTGTCCGGTTCTTGAGAACTGGTAGTAAAAATGGAAGGAAGACCCACCCTAATGTCATATTTGGTGATCTGCACATGTGCAGAAGTGCACATGCTCCAGTTGTGAACCGGTAGTAAAGATAACTAGAACCCACCCCTGGGCTGAGGCCACTAGAATTCTGCTCCAGGAGGTTGCTGGGAGAAAGGGATAGGGAGAATGAGACAGAAGAAGGGAGATGTTGAGAAGGGAGGACATAAGAACCTGGAAATGTACTTAATTCTTACTTGAGCCCCAAAGCCTAATTGTGGTATTAGGACATTTAGGTAATTGTGGTAATAGAAATAGAAAAATAGTCAATAATGCCATGAACGCCTGCAGAGACAAATTTGCTTATCTGCAGTAATTTGTGGGGTTGGACTATCTGCCATGTGCTATAAGGAAACATGAATAGGGAGGACGAGGAGGAATTATCTTCCCGTTATTTCCTCCCCTCCCCCCCCCCACTTTCTCCGATGCACAAATGCCAAGACCTCGCTCTTTCTGTATCTCTTCCCCGCTCATCTCAGGCAATCTAGCCAGCATCCTCTCCTCAGCTGAGCTCCTTCGTTTCCCAAATTCTTGGCAGCCCTTCTATATAAACAGCTTATTTTTAGTCTGAGGTTAACAGTGCAAAATCTCAGACCAGATTCCCAGAACTATGGAAGAAAAGGAATGGGGGGGGGGGGAGATGAGGAGAGGATGCTGGCTAGATTGCCTGAGATGAGCGGGGAAGAGATACAGAAAGAGCGAGGTCTTGGCATTTGTGCATCGGAGAAAGTGGGGGGGGGGGGCAATATTCTCTCTCTTTCCTTATAAAAAAGGGGGGGGAGACTTGGGAATTATACCCCAATATAAGAATAGAAGTGTACAGAAGTAGGAATCCATTGAGAAAGCACCTGAAGGTTTTCGAAAAGTTCTCAGGCTCATATTAGTAAAATTAGGTGTGTTGGTAATACAGTGCTTCTGTTATGACTTAAAATATGGCTGTAATCAGTGGTGGCTCCTGATCCATCAAATGAAAATCCATATATTGAGATAGATAACATCAGGATCCCAGCAAATTGGATTTTTTGGGGGGAGGGTGGAACTGAGATGGGTCTACTCTTAAGGGAAGATCAATCAGTCTCCTTTCATTTGTATCAATGTAGGTCTGACTGATGCCTGTTGTTTCTTCTCTGTTTGCTGTCTTCAGGTCTTTGCCAGTGACTGAAGAGACACACAGTCTTATCACAGAGAGCTGTGGAAGGATGCAACATGAACCTGATGCTATTGTGAAAGGTGGGAACTTAGATTTGTTTCTCTCCTCCCCTTCTCTTTTAAATTAAAAAAAAATCTAATCTAACGATCTTAAATCTGAAGGTACTCAGCTTTTTTTTCATCTTTCAGGCTGGCTGCAGAGAGAGGTCCGAGGAGGTATTAAAACTCCCTGGCTGCGTCCTCGCAAATACTGGTTTGTGTTGACAGAGGATTCTCTGGATTACTACAGTGGGTGTGAAGTGAGCGCCCAACGCCTTGGATCCCTTGTTCTCACCAGCCTCTGCTCTGTGCTGTGGCCTGACAAGCAAACCTATAAGGAAACAGGTAAAGATTGTCTGCTGTTGCATGGTTAAAGAATTTTGTGCTCAGCTTTAATACCATTGTAGTTTCTTTGTGGCAACAGGAATGAATGATTTCAGCAAAGGCTTGATTTTTGAGTTTTCTTACCAGGCTGTGGTCAGCCACTAAGATATCCATAATCCATAGATTTATTTAAAAAGCATTTTTAATTTTTACCCCCTTTTTGCATAGTAAAAATATAACCCACACATTTTAAGAAAGTAGGTCAAATTTCCTTTTACTTATCTATGATTATCTTCATGTTAATTATATATGAGTACTTCTCTCTCCCATTCCTGCAGGCTACTGGGCAGTGACAGTTTTTGGCAGAAAGCACTGCTACCGACTCTATACAGAACACTTAAATGAAGCTGTACACTGGGTTTGTGCTTTGCAGAAGGTTATCATCAGCAAGGCCCCTTTGCAGACCCCCACACAGCTCCTCATGAGTGACATTGAGGTGAGGAACCAAATGAGCACAAGGACATGCCATTGGGAGTAGGAATGGGAGCATGGTTAATTAGCAGTAGGGATCTGGGAGAGAATTTTGGCAGAAACAGGCAAGGGAAACATGCAATGATTTTTCTCTGAAGTGGGGACAGTAAAAGATAATCACATGCAATGTTTTGAGTGGGCCAAGAACTCAGTCCTTTATGGTTAAATTGATAGCTTTGATTTCAGTGTCATTTTAAGTGCATCAACCTATTTTGATGTTTACTTTTTAAAACCATATGACAGTGAGCAGTTCTTGTTCAGAAAGGTGCTATGAATATTCATTAAATTAAATTTCAGTAAATTATTTGTAAGTGTAAAGATACAGATAGTCCTCAACATATGACCACAATTGAGCCCAACATTTCTGTTGCTAAGCGAGACATTGCTAAGTGAGTTTTGCTCCATTTTACAACATTTCTTGCCACCATTGTTAAGTGAATCACCGCAGTTGTTAAGCTAGTAACATGATTGTTAAGTCAATCTGGTTTCCGCATTAATTTTGCTTGTCAAAAGGTTGCAAAGGGTATCACATGACCTTGGGACACTGCAAATGTCATAAATATGAACCAGTCGCCAAGTGTCTGAATTTTTATCACATGACCATGGGGATGCTGCAATGATCATAAATGTGAAAAATTATCATAAATCACTTTTTCAATTCTATTGTAACTTTGAATAGTCACTAAATGAATAAATCAAGGACTACTTGTATTTCTGTTATTTAATTTCAATTAATCTCCAAAGCTGTACTATTATATTTATATATATATTTCGCTGATAAAGAAATAAAGGGACACTAGTATAGATCTATTTCAAGCTATTTAGCTCTCAGCTAGCCATACCCTTACTTGAATTTGAACTTGGGCTGCCTGCATGTTAGGGCGTTGTATTAACCTCTGAGTCACAAGTTTATTTCCTTTATTTATTTATCAGCGAAATATAAATTTGGTATAAAATGGTTTGTCGTGAATGCGACTGCTTGAGGGCTCCTGGACTGGAGCTGAAAAGCGAAAGGGATGCAGTATGCTCCCTCCCACATGCTGGGGTAGACCAGGTGTCTCGATAGAAACACACACACACGCACACACACACACACACATTATCCATGCCTCCTAAGATTTCTATTAGAAAATACAGATAGAGATTGGAAGGTTCTTGAAGCCTCTGCTGGGTCAATCACAAATAATGGCAATTACTGGAATGTCATGCCCTTTACAAAGACAACAGCCATTTTAGCACATTCTGCTTAGGAAGGTGCTACGTTGGAATGAGATTGGACCTTAGTTCTATGAATGAAGAAGGTTCGTGAAGAACCTGATGTTAATTTCAGTAATCTTAATGAATAGAAATATAGATTAGATCTCTCTCTCCCCCCCCCCCCCAATTTTCCTCTCTCTATTGCAGGAGAACCACAACAGCCCAGAAATCTTGGATCAAATTTATCGCAATAACCCCATCCTATGTTATACAGCTGGCCCAATTTATGCACCTCTTCTGCCCTTCCCTTATGCAGGTGGGTAGTGTTTCTTGGCTAGTAATCAGAATCCTTAACTTATTGACTTCATTACTTGTTATATGCTAAAGTTGTGTTGCTTGTGGTTTTTCAGGAGCATGGCCTTGAGGTACCCTCCAAAACTCACCACCCCACTAAAATTTAAGATGCCAGAAAAGGAAACATTGTTAAATATTTTTTAAAAAATTATATAAACTGTATTGAATTTAAATTAAAATAAGTCCCATATCACTCAATATTTAAAGTACTTGACCTAAATACAAACTGTGTGCATGAAATATTCCAGTTCTCTGCCTACAGAGGAGAAAATGAGAGCAAGAGCTTAAACAGATCTTAAATGTATAGTACCTAATTGTTGTTTTCTTATCTTCTTCCCCTCACCCCACCTTGCCCAATTTTGCAGCTCAGGGTGGCCAAGGTTATGCAGGGCTTCGTGATGAAGCTGTCAAACTCTTCCATTCACTACAACAGCTTGAAGAATTGCGAGATCCAATCCTTCTCATGCAGGGGGTGCTGCAAACTTGCCATGACCTTCCAGCCCTGGTGGATGAAATATTCTGCCAACTGGTGAAACAGACAACAGAGCCACCTATTCCAGGGGCACCCACAGATTTGCGCTATTGGCAGCTGCTTGTGTGCATGAGCTACACATTTATACCTTCTATGCCTATACTCTGCTATTTGCATCTGCATCTGCAGCGGTGAGCCAGGGAAATGGGAAACATTGCAAAACATGTCTAATGCAGAAGTGGAAACTTGGGATATTCCACCTGTTGAGGAATTACAACTCCTAGCATCCTTCACCATTAGCGCTTTGCTAGTTGGTGCTGCTGGTAGCTGTAGTTCAGCCACAGTTGGATGGCTATGAGTTCCCATTCTTAATGAAATACTTTGGTCACAAATTGAACACAGAGCAACTGGCAAAAACTATTTCACCCAATCTGAGGGAAGTGAAAGGGGGGGGGGGGAGTGTCTATGTTCAACATCCTTCCTTGTTCTATATGCAGGAGCTCTTATTCACAAGGGTGTGAATAAAGGTCCTTCCCTTTTTAATGTATTCAGAGGCAACATAGTTCCAGTTGCCAATAAATTTCCATTAAGTCTGCTTATGGTCTAGTAGGCAGGAAGTGGATTAGAAAGATAATTCATTTGACATATTTGAGTAATGTGCAAGGCAGACCTTTAGAAGGAATTTTTTTGTAGGTGCACTATTCTTTATGTATCTATTTCTTTATTCTTCAGTTTGATTCAGAATGTTTAATGAACAATATTTGAAGAACAGCTTCAGTCCAGCAGGAGCTTCTGAAGCCTTGAAATATGCCCTCCACCCAAAACCTTACAAATAATTTCATGCATTAGTAATTTTTTAATTTTTTAAAATTTTGTTCAAAAAGTTAAAATACAAATTCAAAAAAAAAACCAAGCAACAAAAAAAACCCCAAATGGACAGAACATTAAACACGTACGTTAAAAAGGACAAAAAACAAATACATGTATCCTAATCCTCTGTTTGATTACTGACAAATATATTGCAACAATCCTAGTTTCTCCCCCTTGTGAAGCAGGCCCACAGTCTATAAACTTCTACACCTATTTACTATAGGTAGAAACAAAATAGTTAACAGATAAATTAACAGCAAAGTTAAACTTCAAAGCCCTTTGTTAACAATGTCATTGTATTTAACTCATAGAAAGTCTACAATGGCTTCTTATCTCCCACAAATCACCACAATCATTACCTCTGATCCATTCAGGATCAAATATCTTCGTTTGGTCCTTAATAATAAAACTTTCCCTTAAAATTTGTAGTGGAAGTTTTCCCAACAATATCTTTGGAACAACTGGAACAATATTTTCCAATGCTGTAAATATCTTCACCGCATCCATTGTTGAAGCAGTCTCACTGTGAACCAAGGTATAAAGTCCCTTGTCAGTTTTTGTCTGGTTAGGTATAATAAATCCATTTTCAAAAATCAATCCATCTTCCCAGGATAATCTCATCCAAATTATTTAACATTATGGTATGATAACTCCATCTTCTTAACAGAATCCAGTTGATCAGTCATCAAATTTGCCAATTATAAGTCTGAAAAATCCAGATCTTCAAATTTCTGCAACAGGCTTCCTGCTTTCCAGCCAAACTGTACCTTCTTCAAATCTGCCAGCATAAATTCAGATTCCAGTCTGTCCATTTGTTAGTCTGGCTTGGAAGGGTATTCTCTTTAGGTTGATTTGAATTGCAGGTAATTTTATTAAGCTAAAGGTTTTGAAGTTGTAGATTAAAAAACAGGTTTTTTTCTGTGAAGATACCCCACCAGTCTTTATCTTTAACTTGGTGCATTATTTGCATTTTTAATATAAGGCAGACTCTCTTGTATTTGTACAACCAAAGAAAATAAATTCTTTCAAAAACAAAAAGGATTTGCTGCAACAAAATGGCCACATAGAACATTGACAAAAAAAAGGAAAAGGAAAAGTTCCATCAAAAATTTAAAAAGAAAAAATCCAGACCAGAGCTTTTTAAAGTTAAATTCTGTAGCAAAATCCCATATAGATGCGAATCCAGCCTGGTCAGTTTACTCAGAAAGTTGCCAGTTAGCTTCATAATAAAAGCCAAAGTAGCTCAGAACGGAAAACAAAAACAGTAAAGCAAGAAAGGAAATTTAACATTAAAAACCATCAGGCAATTAGAGTAAATCAGCCTTCAATCAGTCAATTAACTTTTAAAAATAAGAATTGAAATAATAAAACTTTGAAATGTGCAGTTAGAAGATGTGTTTAAGAAGCAAATAGCTGAAAGGAAAGATGGAAACCAAAACTCTCCAACTGCCCCTACTAGGAATTGCAACGTCCGGGATTCCTCTTCACAGGAGAGTCCACAGTCATCCAAGAATCATCTTTGATCATTCCTAGCTGTTCCCATATGAACCAGCAGCCAAGGCACCTGCTTTGGCAGCAAAATCAGTTATTTGTTGGCTGGAGAAGCAAATCCCCTCCACCACTACCACTCAGCATGCCATCTTGGAGGGTATTCAGTGCAGTATTCTTATTAATGAAACTTAAATGGAATCACTTACCTAATACCATATCTTCCCTGATCTAATAGGATGGAGAAAATGTTCCCAAGATCACCAGTGACCCATTATGGACATTTAATCACACAAGCCCTGCAAAAAAACAAAGGGCGGGAGTGTGTACCCTCCTTGGATGAGATTGCAACACTAATAGGAAGCCAGGAAATCCCACACTCCACGCATTGTCCTGGTACTAGTACCTGTTATGTGGCCATCACATCTAATGCTACAGCCCAGAAGGTGAGCAGATTGCTTAATTGGTGGGATGCAAAAAAGGGTCTAACTGATACTAGTAATATAACTTCTATCTCCTCTTGGAAATAGCAAGTTCTACAACTCTAGTTTCTTACCAACAGCCAAGAGTTAGTCTTATATAGTATCATTTAACTATGTAGTCTGGTAGAACAGTTATATTTGGCTTTTTATTCTCCATATAAATTGCTAAATCTTTTTCTTCCTCCCCTCATCCCGTTTATCTTTCTTCAGCATGTTTGACACCATGACGTTTGCAGCACTGAGTACTTTCCTACTGGACATTACTAGGCCTTTTGTCATTCCCCCCTTTGTCACCTTATCCCAGGTGATTCAAGAACTGATGTTGCATTTGGGTGTGACCTGTATCCCCCACTTACTTATTTTCCACGTGGAGAACTGGCAGCATAAGCAATCCTGTTCAAAGAATGTATTAAATAGTTTTATCAGGTATGAAAAAATATCCCCATAAAAATATATGTGTCAGTTATAGCTAAATTGAAAAAAGGATCAAGAATTGACAGTATGTTTAGAATCTTGATTGTAAAAAAAAAAAAAAGGCAAGGTCTGGAGCCTGTCTGGCAGCAGCAACCATTATGGCATCAGACTGGCTTATATGAGGGACCACCTATTCCCAATTACATCTACCAATCCCATTAGATTCTTTAGAATAGGCGTGATCTGGGTCCCATCCGTAAGGGATCCAGGTGTAGGTTTTTATTTATCATTTTTATATTGTAGTTTGCTTTTAAGCATTATTGGGCAACAATGTATTTGAGAGGTGGTTGTATAAAATAAATGAATGAAGAAATACATAAGTAAGAGTAGCAATAGCACTTAGACTTATATACCGCTTCACAGTGCTTTACAGACCTCTCTAAGCGGTTTACAGAGTCAGCTTATTGCCCCCAACAATCTGCAACTAACCATTTTACCCACCTCAGAAGGATGGAAGGCTGAATCAACCTTGAGCCTGGTGAGATTCGAACTGCCAAATTGCAGTCAGCCAACAGTCAGCAGAAGTAGCCTGCAGTACTGCATTCTAACCACTGTGCCGCTATGGCTCTTGTAGCATGCTTTTGCAACGGAGGAACCTCCCTTTGTCAAGTTGGGACAGAACTAAGCAAAATAAAATTTCAAATTTGCAAGACTTTAAAGCTACAATTTGGAAACACAGCCAGAAATTATTAACTTTGAAATAGTAGAAAATATAAGGAGATGTCTGTCCCTACCCCAATTTCATACCTAAAACTGTAGCTATGGTGGGGAGGCATTATATTGGAAACTTACAAAACTATTGTTCAATTATAAGGGTGTCTCAATGCGAGTTAAATCCTTTGCAACCGTCAGCAGTGTGCACTGTTTTTTAGTGCTGGAGATAAGGTCATCCTGTGTGAGAGGTCAAGCCCAAAGTGGAGAATTTTATTCCAAAATTAACATGCATCTTCTGCCAGTTTGTTGTTTCAGCCATATAAACTGTCCACCAGTGATAGTATTCTATATTTAAGAGACACTCAGAATTTGAAGGACAACTTTGCTATGTCTGTGCTTCAACCAGCTGTTTTGTACCATGTTTCCCCGAAAATAAGACTCTGTCTTATATTTTTTTGAACCCTGCCTGAAATAAGTGCTTGGACTTACTGCCATGTGCTCAAAAGCCCAATTGGGCTTATTCTCAGGGGATGTCTTATTTTGGGGAAAACACGATATTACCCTGCTTTATTCTTATGTTCTGCTACCTTTAGCATCATATAACTACATTCTATTACCTATCTCCAGGATCTTTTTTGTTAGGGCACTGTCTGTTGGACTTTGGATCTTCTTTGGGCAAGCAATAAGTAGAGAAGCAAGAACATCTACACAGTGGTACCCTGAAAGCTATTTTTCTGATATGACCCTTCATGAACAATCAGAAGAAATGAAGTATGGGACAACTGAAGGTCATGGAAGCCTCTCTGAACAAGTCTGGAAAGTGATTAGCTCTGCCCTTTCCAGTGTATTTTCAGGTGAGTTACTCCATCTGGAGAATATGAAAATAGATCGGTACCAATTTGGACAAAGCTACTTACGTGAAAGGGCACATGGAAATATTTTAGGAGTTTGATTAGGGTGTTAATTAGGACTAGGAATTAGTCTTCTTTCTATTAAGAATAGTTGATGCATATGAGAATTGTCCAGAGGCAACTTAGATAGTGTGATTTCATTTTAATATCTCTTGATGGGTGAGTTTTGCTTTAATTAATGTATTGCTGCAAACATTCACTTTTCTCCACCTTTCTACATAGTTAGACAATGTATCTTGTCCCAAGCCCTGAATCAATTTGTTCTACAGCCAGGGGAATGCTAACCTTTAGGACTTTCATTTTTTTTTTTAAAATAGTCTTTATTTACATTTTCCATTAAAATCACACATAAAATAATAACACACCATATAAAGAAAAACATACAAAACACACAGACATTACAAATAACACAAACGTGATAGGTACTGATAGTAC
Source organism: Ptyas mucosa (assembly GCA_012654045.1). NCBI lineage: Eukaryota > Metazoa > Chordata > Lepidosauria > Squamata > Colubridae > Ptyas > Ptyas mucosa. The sequence goes on from WNWU01013201.1 coordinate 207,480, forward strand.
CTCACTCGATATATATTCAATGTAATATTATATTCCAGGGGAGTCAAAGCAATTCATTTCTCTATTCATTTCCCTTAGGTCGAACCGACCTCACTTTATTTGTATAGTATAGATTTCTCCCTACTAACCTTTTCACTTTAATTTAATTTATAATTTTCTCTTTTCTAACCAAATATATAATTTTTCCCAGGATAAACATGTTTGTATTTGGTCTCTATCTTTTAATTTTTTAGTCAATCTGTCTGCTTCTGCACAGTCCAAAATCTTTTTTATGATTGTTTCCTCTGGTGGGATATTTTGATTTTTCCAAAATTGCGCCTAAGTCAATCTTGCTGCTGTGATAATATGAATCGCCAAATACCATAAATCTTTCTTCATATTATCTGGTTTGGATCTGAGCAAGTATGTCTCTGGTAACCAATCAATTTTTACATTTAATATCTCATTCAACCATTTTTTTATGACCTTCCAAAATTTCACTGCTTTTGGGCATGTCCACCATTGATGATAGTAAGTGCCTTTTTCTAAACCACATTTCCAGCATACCGCTGATTGTTCTGTAGACATTTTCGCCAGTCTATCGGGGGATAGGTGCCACCTGTATATCATTTTGTATATGTTTTCTTTATATGTTATAGAAACTACTAATTTCATGTTCTCCCACCATATCCATTGCCATTTGTCTAAATGAATTGAGTACCCAAAATTTTTCCCCCAAGCGATCATCTTGTCCTTAATTATTTCATCCCCTATCTCTAATCTCATTAATAATTTGTAATTTTTAGAAATCATTCCTTTTTCTTGTCCCATCAAAATTTTGTCTAGTTCTTGTAGTTCCACATATATACCTCTCCCATCTCTTATCTTTTTAAAATTTAGACTGGATCTGCAAATATGTCCACCAATCTAGTTGTATTCCTATTGAGTTTAATTCCTGTTTGGATTTGAGTTTTCCCTGTGCATTCAGTACCTCTTTATATGTTAATTTCTTTGTTGGGTTATAAAGTTTGGGGTATGTTACTGCTTCTATTGGGGATATCCAGCACGGTGTTTTGTTACAGTATTTTTTGCTAATCTTATCCCAGTTTCGAACTAAAATGTTCCTTATATAATGTTTAGTAAACCATTTACTTTGTGTGGTACCGTTTCGCCAAAGTGCCATATGCCAACCCTGTTGTAGGTCATGCCCCTCTAGTTTAAGAAGCCGATTATTGTCTAAGGTGATCCACTCTTTTACCCAGACCTCCTCTTTCTCTTACTTTTTGCATCATCTTTTTTTTAATGCGTGGTTTCTTCCCCTGCCAGATAAATTTAGATACTGTTTGGTTTAATTCCATGAAAAATATTTTGGATAAATTGGCCGGGGCAGTTTGGAATAAAAAATTAAATTTTGGTAGAATATAAGATTTAATTGTTGTTACTCGGCCTAACAATGAAAGCTGTATTTTGCCCCATTTGTTTAAGTCTTTTCTTGTTTGCATTAATAATTTGTTATAGTTGTCTTCTTGTATACTCGAGCATCTACCCGATAGCCAGACTCCTAAATATTTAATTTTATTAACTATTTTCAACCCAGTTGCTTCCTGTAATTCCTTTTTATCCTCCTCTAATATATTCTTTGTTAATAGATTTGTTTTCTTTTTGTTGATCAATAATCCTGCTACTGTCCCGAATTCTTCAATCATCTCTAATAAATATGTGCCAGATTTTATCGGTTCCTCCAAGATGAAAGCCATGTCATCTGTAAAGGCCTGAATTTTATATACCTGTTGTCCAATTCTAAGGCCTTTTATTTTTTCTTCATTTCTTATTTTGCGTAAAAGAGTTTCTAATGATAAGATAAAAAGTAAAGGGGAGAGAGGGCAGCCTTGTCTTGTGCCCTTGTTAATATAAAATTCTTCTGTTAGGTCCCCATTTATCAGCAGTCTGGCCGTTTGTTTGGAGTAAATAGCTTTTATAGCATTGGTGAATCTCTGTCCAAAGCCTATATGGTCTAATTGTGTTAATATAAATTCCCAATTGACCCTATCAAAAGCCTTCTGGGCGTCTATGAAAACTAACACTACTTGTTTACCTGGGTGTTCTTCATAATATTCCAATATATTTAACATGACCCTCAAATTATCTTTTAGTTGACGAGCTGGTAGAAACCCCTTCTGATTGCTATGTATAAAATCATTCAAAAATCCTTTTAATCTACTTGCCAAGATCGTTGTAAAAATTTTATAGTCGGAATTCAGGAGGGATATTGGTCTATAATTTTTTATATCTGGCGAGGGGGAGTCTTCTTTTGGAATTAAACTAATGTTTGCCTCCTTCCATGAATGAGGAATTTCTGCCTTTCCCAGAACTTCATTAAAAAGATCTTTCATGTGTTCTCCCATTACATCAAATATTGTTTTATATAGTTCCGCTGGTAGTCCATCTGTGCCCGGTGTTTTCAAATTCCCTTGTTTCTTCACTGCTCTTTCAATTTCCGTTAGGGTAATTTCCTCTTCTAATATTTCTCTTGTCAGATTGGATATTTTAGGTAAGTCCGAATTTTCTATATAGTTTTTTATCGCTCCTACTAAAATATCTTCTTTTTTGTATAATTCTTTATAGAAATCCACTGCAATTTTTTCCTTTCCTTTTTTGTCTCTTATTAACTTTCCCTCTTTATTTTCTAATTGCTCAATTTGTCTATTTTGTTTTTCTTTTTTGAGTCTATATGTGAGCCATCTTCCTAATTTATTAGCTGATTCAAAGTGTTTTTGCCTTGCTATTTTTACCTTATCTTTTAGTTTGTCTAGCTCTAAGAGATTAAGTCGATGTTTTAAAAATATTATCTGTTCTTTTGCCTCAATAGATAGTGGATTATGTTGTAATTGTTCCTCGGCTTTAATTAGTTTATTTATTGTTTCACGCCTTTCCTGTTCTTCTTTTTTATATTTAATGGCCATCTGTTTTATAATAAGACCTCTTATGAAAGCCTTGGCAGTATCCCAAATTATTTGTAATGGCATTCCTGGTGTCTTATTATCCTGAAAAAAAAGTGATATTTCTGTCTTCAGTTTTTGTATAAAATCCTTTTCATTTCAAATTTCTGTTATCATCCATCTCCTATTTTTCCCCTCTTCTTTCAATATTATCAAAACTGGGTTGTGGTCCACCCAATCATTTGGTAAAATTCTAATTTCTGCTACTTGAGAATTAATTTCTTGTGACATCCAAACCATATCCAATCTAGACCACGATCCATGTCTGGGGGAATAATATGTAAATTGTTCTATAGTCTGGTTGTATTCTCACCAAGTGTCTTTCAATCCCAGTTCCTCTCTCATTTCTTCACAAATAAAGCATCTTCACAAGGCCAGGGATCAGAATGTAACATACAGAGGAAGACAGATTATAATCCTTAAACAGATCCCCAGAAGAGTGAGAGAGCAACGACGTAATTACCAATTCATAACCTCACAATTGAGAAAGCATAACGCGCCATACCGATGGTTACTTCCGGAAGGACTCTTAGTGACATGGCAAGAGCGGAAAATTAAAATTGAGAGTATAGATGACGCACAAGACTTCTGTGAAAATTATTTTGGACATGGCGAAAGCGAGAGAGAAAGGGAAGTAGTCAAAGAGAGTCAGAGGGATCAGAAAGAAGAGTGGAGAAAAGAGAGAGGAGCTCAAGTAGAGCATGGAAAAGGGAAAGGAAACGGGAGGAGGGGGGAAGAAGGAGGAGCGGAAGAATATGGGGTAGAGACTCGATTAGCAGCTAAAACCAAAGAGGCTAATAGATAGAAATGAACCAAGGAGTAAGATTACTTACGGTAAATGTTAACGGTCTTAATGCCTCGACGAAAAGGACATGTATTTTATCGAAAATAATTAAAGCCAAAACGGATATAACATGTTTGCAGGAGACACACATTAAATTATCACAAACCAATCTATTAAAATGCCCCAAGGCGGGGAAATTATTTGTAGCAGCTTCAGAAGAGAGGAAAAGAGGAGTAGCCATATTTGCCAAAGAATATCTCTCGCCAAAACAACTATTTGCAGACAAAGAGGGAAGAACACTGATATTAGAAGTAGAATTATTACAAAAAAAGATACTCCTGATTGGAATCTATGCGCCTAACACCAAACAATCCTCATTTTTTCAAAGAATACGAAAAGAAATAAGAGAACAGGAATACGAGCAAGTATGTATTATGGGTGACTTTAATGCGATTGTTAACAGAACACAAGACTATAAAACAGGGAAAAATACAAAGAAAGGAAATAAAGGCCAAGACAAGAGGATCTAACCTTTAGGACTTTCAGATGAGCTGCATAATATTCCTAAATACAATAGGCCGATATTGCTTAAATGATGAAATTCCTGTCATCCATACTATGTATAGTAACCCATCAGGGAAAGTCGAAAAAGGTTATTTGACTTTGAAATAATGCCAATCTATAACTGAAGTGCTGCTCTTGGTAGTTACAATCATGTCCTTACTATATATTGAGACTATTACAGAAATTCGATACCAATGAATAAATGTAGGTGGTACACATTATTTGTCCTAGTCTAACTTTTTAAAAAAAATATGCTAGTTCTTTCTGTTAACAATCTGTACATCTGTACAAGAAAATGAAAGTCTGTTCAATTTGAGAAAAGGGATCAGTAACAAATGCAGGAGTGTTGAAGACAGAAAACTCTGCACTCCTGTACCATTTTGATTCCAGCTGTACTACAATGTGTGACATTTGATTAATGCATATGTTAAATATTTAACATAAAAGTGTAAGAACGTGGGTTGCTTGAACTCAGTTATATATCTATAAACCTCATATGTGGTGTGTTTAATATGGCAAGTTGGTTTTACACAACTTTGGCAAATTTGAACAAAAAACGTATTCTTACTAAGTTGCTAATTAGCTATGCATGCAGGTTGTTTGAAACAAACTAAGTTCCACAGACAGTTCTGATATCCAGAATATTTCTATACGTTCTGTGTCCTTAACATTTCTCCAGATTTTCTGACTGGAAGGATGTGTACCAAACCGTTCTTTAATTTTCTCTTTGTTTTGGGGCTGTCCAAAGACAGAAAGTATTTGGAAGGCAGTTATATGCTGGGAGGACCTTAGTATTTATCTGCCACCAAAGACCTGTTATTTTCTTTTTTCAGATGAAGACAGTTCTGCAGCATCAACAGACAAGCATGTTCAACATCAAGAACTCCCAATAATCACATGAACAGGGAAATATTCCCCAAAATGCCAGTGGTAGAATTTTGAGTTGACTCCTAGGTAACCTGGCAGGTGTCTTGGATTAGCATATATTCTGGTCATTTGAAAAGAATAATAGTGATACTGTTTGCTCCTAAGGAGCTGAAAAACTATGTCTTCTATTCAGAGGAATTCTTTGTTTTCCACATCTGTTCTGATTAAATACGTTTTATACAAACTGCCTCCTTGTCTCCTGTGTAAAAACAACAAAAACCTTTGTTGCAAAGAAAACTTAAGAGTTTTACTCTTCCTGTCCCTTTTCTTCTGGATGATACCTGGCACACTTCCTACTGACAAAGTCTGTCAAAGAGAAGATATAGAAACTAGCCAGAGCCATTATTTTCTTTCCTGTCGTCTCTTAAGAATTAAGGGATAAATAATAATTATTTAGAGGTAGTCCTCGATTTAAAGATCATTCAGCAACTGACAGTGCTAAACAAAGGGACTTACAAATTACAGGCACCGCAGCAGTCCTGTGTTATGTGAACAAAATTTGGGTGTTGGCAGTCTTCCTGCCCTTACGAATTGCATTCTGGACATTATATTTGGGAAGGAAAGCTGGCTTGTCTGCCTCTCAGCTTCCCTGCATATTAGGAGATTGTGGCCTCATTATAGGAAGTACACATGGTAAGTGTGACAAACTATGAGGAGAGTGCGGATCCAGCTGGATGAGAAGCAGAGCATGGGCTTCTTTGGAGTAGGGGAGTACTCAGAACAGGCCATATGGGAGATGGAGAAGTGCTGCAATGCAGGCTTGGCCTGCAGGTATCCCAGCACTTCCCCCACCATTGAAGTACCTCTTGGTTCATTTGATGACCAATGGGGAGAGCATGGATTGTTTGTTAAGGCAATCATGGGGTGCCTTAATGACTGTCACAACATGTGATTAGTAGTGGGTTCCATTATTGTAAGTCAAGGGCTACCAGTAGCCTTATTGTGGGGTGTTGCTGATCAAGATATATTAAAAGCATGTCTGCAAACTACACATTAAAGCCAAAGAATACCAACATATTTTTCCAAGCACTTGTACCTTCTGTTAGATAAATGGTGAACATCATAACCTACTTTATATTCTTTCCACAGGAATCCAGAAATTATTTTAAAGGCAAAAAGGGTAAAATCCAGCAGGTTCTGGAGAACTGGTAGTGAAAATTTTGACTAGTTCAGAGAACCGACAAATACCACTTCTGGTTGGCCCCAGAGTGGGGTGGGAATGGAGATTTTGCAATATCCTTCCCCCAGGAGTAGGGAGGAAATGGAGATTTTGCAGTATCCTTCCCCTGCCTCGCCCGCCACGCCACCCCCACAGAACTGGTAGTAAAAAAATTTGGATTTCACCACTGCTTGCAACTATTTTCCACATAAAGAGAATGGCCTTATACAGTAGATAAAATATTGTTTAAAAAAACTTAATAACTTTCTTAAGATTAAGCCCTGTTCTGCTTTCCTGATCAACCCACATTAAACCATAAGATACAAACCTTCCCAAATAGCAAGGTGCTGACTTTTCACAAAACCCCGATATACACAACGCTGTAATAAAGCATTACCTTTTTATTTTACTTTTCCCAAAAATTAGGCTAATGGCAATCTGGCTTCTAAAATTCTTTCTAAGCCTGTTCCATTTAAAATCACATGACTAGAAGAGAAGGGAGGGGCTTAAAATTAGCAAGGTCAGCAACATCTAGAGACACTGCCCAAAAGCCTCTCCCATAGATATGTATTGGGTGAAATTCCCCCAGATTGTTTTTCTCCACAGTGCTTAAGATTGCTTTGGTTTACTTTCTAATTTTTCTTTAGCAAGATTCTCCCCTCATAGCAAATCTGGTCCCATTCTGTTTTTGGAAAACTATCCTGTTGATTGGCAAGCAGGCAAGCAGAGTCCCAAGCTTCTTCACATACTTTTCTTTCTGGCATTCCATTAGACAGGAAAGCATAAAAAAGGATATTTCTCCACCAACCCAGTCTACCATAGTTTTTTCTGTCAGTTAGCTGTTGGTATTCTGGCTCTGTTAAGCAAGACTAATAATCAGTTCTGGGAGAAATATGCAATTGGTATAAAACTCCCTTTTCAAGACAGGATTTACTAGCCACTTTCAGAGAGGAGAAAAGATGGGGGGAAATTAAGCAGAACTCTAAAAAGGGAATAAAACAAGTATTAAAAATGATCCCAATTCCCAGATGGTCACCTGAAAGTGACAAGGGCAATACAAGGATTAATGACACAGGAGTAGGCAGATTAACAATTGAAAATCACTGTACCAGGTAAGCAACAGAATAAAGTGAGCTGGCTCAAATGATATGAAATCTTGGTTATTATGGCAATTGTAATTTCCTACATGTATATCTTGTAACACCTGTAATATATGAGCATCATTGAGGGATAGATTGAAAAATTAAAATATAAAGAAGTCCCTCTATCAGTGACAAAATGGAGCAGTATTTGCCAAAGTAGGTTTCTTCATTACTGGCATAGATCACTACACAGATACCCAGGCCTCCACTGCCTAGCTTACCCTTCCTGTTTTAATCTTTCTTCATCCATTATATGCTAATGGATATGCAGATTAAATGCTGAGTAATACAAAATTGCCAGAAATGTATGCAGGAAATACAGGTTTGGATTATTTTAAAATGCCTGTAGATATTTCTCTTCATTATCCAATCTGAGACTTCCTCAACCGAAACATGTTTAAATAAGCAGAAGTGCGAATGGACATAGTTTAAGATAGAAAAAGCATTTTAAGAATGTTAAAAATAAACAAAAGAGAATAGTATATTGCTTGATGTTAATCTAGCCAGATTCCTTTAGAAAGGAGGAAAAAGTTCAGCAAGTATAGGTATCCCTTGACTTATAATGAGAACTGAGTCCAAAATTTCCATTGCTAAGCAAAGCAGTTTTTAATGGAGCTTTACCCCATTTTATGACCTTTTTGCCACAGTTGTTAAGTGAATCATTGCAGTCATTATATTAGTAACATGGTTGTTAAGTGACTCTGGCTTCCTCATTGATTTTGCTTGTCAGAAGGTCACAAAAGGTGATCACATGACCACGGGGTATTGCAACTGTCATAAATACATGACAATTGCCAAGTATCTGAGTTTTCTCAGATACCCCACATAACCATGGGGATGAAAAAAAGTCACTTTTTCAATGCTGTTATAATTTTGAATGGTTAAAGTTAAATGAAAAGCTGTAAACCGAACAGTATAGAAGAAATCTCTTCTCTTGCGAGCGAGATCTGCAACTACTTCCAGATATAAGTAACAGAAGGAGAAAGACTGACAGATTTAAGAGAATTTATTGTTACAAGAATAAAATACAGACAAGCACATTAAAAATTAATTTATTGTTCCTGAGTGCCCCAAGAGATATAGTCAGGCCGAGTAGCAGCATGATATTCATCAATCAGCTCCTGGACAAACTTTCGGGAGTCATCAAGTTCATCAAAATTCTCTTTGAACATGTCTTCTTTTCGGAACTGTTCCAGGAAGGCTTCACGCTTGCGCAGTTTATCATATTGATGGCAGGTACGCTCAAAGAGCTAGATGAAAAGAACAACTGGTCAAAAAAGGCATAGGGAAGAATTTTACAGAGAGGGAGTCGAATAATCATATAAGCCTCTAACAATACCAAGCATCCTTCACTGAAGCAATAAAATAAAGTACTGGATTGCTCTTTTCAGTTCTAAGTATTATACCGTAAGAGCAAGAGGATTTCTTACTTTGGTTGCTGCTATTTTGCTTAAAAGGGAGAAGGAAGGGGCAGTTAGTAAAATGGTGCCATCCAGCAGAAATTACTAATCTCTGCAGGTTGAGGGACCCAGACCCAGACATACGATGGGAGATCAACTGTAGTTTTATTTTGAGAAATTCGGGTTTATTTTTATTTTGCTATATTTTGTTATAAATGCTAGAGCGGCATTTGCAGGGCTAATACATTAAGCAGTAAAACATTAATTAGTAAATTAAAAAACATTTAAAAATAACATACTGAAAGAAAAACTCAGCTACTTGGTGCTCTCTGAGCTTGTTTTCTTGCAGACATGGCATTACCTAAATTAGGTATCATCAATACTAGTAAGGAGTGCAGTTTGCTGTCAGTTTATATTCTAGTGGCTTGCCTATCAGTATTGGTGGGGAGTGGTCTTATAGGTTCTTTGGTTGGGCTGTTTGCTTGTTTGGCAGTTTCTTGATTGAGGTATTGTTTATTTGATTGTTGGTCTGATGTTAACCTTGAGCTCAGATGGTAAAAACAAAACACTTTTTGACTAATCAGTTTCCAAATGCATTAAGGGAGTCCCACCAAAGCTTTGGAATAATGTAGTTTGTGATATGGATAAGTATGGTCAGGTTTATGTTTTTGGAAAGTGACTTTCAATTGGCAAATTGAAAGTTAAAATTGCTGCAAGAGTCTCAAAAAAAGAAATATAAACCATCAAGAATGAGTTGTACAACCTCTCCCAAACTGCTATAAATTCTGACTATCAGTTTCTTTAACTTATCAAGATGGTACTTCATTTGTTTACCTCTCCCTATAATGTAGAACTGTGGTAACTGAATAATTGAAAATTGGAAGTACAACCCACTGTCATCTCCATGTTTATGACACTTGAATTCAAGGCTTAAAATAGAACCATCCAGCAGTCTCAGAAAGCTTAAATGCATAGATGGAACCTGTAATATAATGCAGTTGAAAAGTCCCAAACTACAGAAGCTGTTTTCTCTGACTGTTTTCCAAGGAAATGATGCAACCATCAAGGTACAATGCTCTTTAATCTCAAAAGAAGAAATTATGATAGTTTCTCCAACCATATTAATATTCTCAGTTCCTCAGATGACTATGCAAATTACTTTTCAATTCAGAAGATTGAGAAAAATGTGTGCTTCTCTATTCCAGAGTTGAGCCAAAATACAAACAAGATTACCAATTAAAGCATAAAAATGGCTATTAGAAATCTTCACTGTCCAGAACAGTATCATCCCAACAATTGCTCTCCCCTGTGTCTGATCCTAACTACATAAAAATTGTAAGCTTCTCATCTATAGTAACTTTTTCTCAAAGATATCACCAGATTTTTGCCCTATAGATCAGATATATGCCCCACAAAATATATCTGAGACATAGCTATTGTCATTGTTAAGCCTCCTAAACTGCACCAGGTTAAGATTGTCTCAGCATGTTCCCCCAAACAGTACACTGTAACTATTTCAAACAAGCAGCTGAGATCCATCTCCCAAGCAGGAAAAGTTAAATATAAACGTAATTCTGGTATCAGATTCATATATTGTGATGACTCCCCCATGCGTCCCCAGATGTCAGTTTGGGGGAGGATGAACCAGTCCCAAGCATGTCAGGACTGGTTGGTCAATGGCTGTGAGCAGCCATCTGAGAGTGATTTGGCTGAAGCACAGCTGTAGCAGGACAGCCCTTAGGCTTCAAGTGTGGAAAGCATGCAGCTGCAGCAGGTTAGGGATGAGGAGGAACTGCCTCCTGCACCCTAATCCAAGAATATGTAGGGCAGAGAAAAGGCAGTAGCAGCAAAGGTCAGCCTGATTACATATGAGAAGGCAACACTGCCCCTCTTGATGGGCTGTACCAGAGGCTGGCTATTCAGCACAGACAGATGGAGATGATGCTGGGAACAATATATTCATTTCCTAGCTGTGTGTTTCCTGGTCATTGTGATTCCTGCCTTGACTTTGGATCGTGCCTTGTGAATCCTCTTGTATTGTGGATTTAATTTAGCCTGGAGGATTTGTCTTCTTTGGGAAACTTTCAAGTGGATTCACTGGCCATTGCTCTGTGGACTAGCATTGGTCTGCTTTTGGCTGGACTTAATTGGGACAGTTCTGGGGTTTTGGTGAAGGGAACTGCTGAGGAATATTAATAAACCTAAATCACTGCTAAGTGTGCATGCAAATGAGCAGGACAACAAACATATTCAGTCTGGATGGATCAATGAACAGAGCATTTGGAAAGGAAATCTGATTACAAAGGACAAGGTATTTTCCAACCAAAAGCCACTGTTGTATTCTGAAGTCTGATTAGCCCTATTTGCTCAGTCACATTTCTGCAGAAATATTAGATCAGCAAACACATCCAGGATCAAATCCCTGATGGTTGGTATTTACCATATTTTTTGGACTATAAGATGCTCCAGACTATAAGATGCACCTAGGTTTTGGGGAGGAAAACGAGAAAAAAATATCTGCCTCTGCCTCCAGCAATTTGCCTCATTGCAGCAAACAGCTGCTGCCACCAATCACCACCACCACCAATCGCCGCCTCCGTGCGTTCCATTTTCAGCCTCTGTGTGCTCCATTTTTTGCCTCCGCATGCTCCGTTTTCAGCCTCCACGCATCCCATTTTTGGCCAGTTCCAGGTGGTGGCGATAGGTGGCGGCGGCAATCTCCGCCACCTCGAACTGTCCAAAAATGAGGCATTCTGAGGCGATAGGTGGTAGCAGTGGTGGGCGCCAATGGCACCAATGGGCGGCGGTGATCCCCGCAGCCTGGAAAATTGATCAGAGGTATTCCAGGAGGCAGATCCAACCGTCAATCAGCTGCTTGTGCTAAATCAGGCTGTGCTAAAGCTGACCAGGCTGTTTGCTGTTTGTTGCAAGGAGGCAAACTGCTGGGAGGCAGAGGCCAGCGGGTGGGCGGGGCTTTGGCAACATTAGCTCTATAAGACACACAGACATTTCCACCCACTTTTTTTTTGGAAAGGGGGAATGTGTCTTAAAGTCTGAAAAATATGGTAGCTTTATTCTCTTGGTGTTAAAGAACAATTCCTGTAGATCAAATGGGCTTATTTACAGAGAGGGAATCCAGAGAAGGAAATTCTCTGTGTAAATTCAGTCATCAGAAATCCCATGCTACATTATCAAATAGCCCCTCTCAATCCATACAAGCAATGAAAGTGTGCTATATTTTCCCCCATAATCATTCACCAGAAATTTGACATAAAATATTCTTTCAAGTACTGTCACATTTCTTGAACCTGTATTTCTTCCTACTCAAGGAATCAATGTAAACTATTTCTGAAATGGCCTGGTTGTTTTACAAGAGTATCCTATATTTCCACTCCTGTGATTCCAAAGTACCTTTGGGATATAAAATCTGAACTGCTGCACATCTCCATGCTATTATCTTAGATACAAGTACACTAAGATCCTAAATAAATAATTACAACATGAATGTTCCAAATCAAACTTACAGAGGAAATGTTGGTGTGATTAGCCATCATGAGACCACTGACCCTGTGGGCTGATGGTAAGTATGGAGATTTCCTTGAAAGTGCCACTTGGATGCTGGCAGGGCCCCAAGGAATAAAGTTGGCCAGTTTCCTCTCTCGGATCCGCTGTAAGCTTTTATGGACCTGATATGGGGTAAATGATTTGTAAGTATGAGTATGTATATAAATACAATTATTCAACTGTAGTGAGGAATAACAATAGTAGAAAAGCTTCTTGAAAAAATGTTCACTCAATGTACCATTAATTTGAGAGTGTGACCAAGAATAATGCATAGGATTTCTAATTCATCAACACAGAAAATCACAGACTATCCCTGCTACAAATCACCACTTGTACATTATACAGATTTGACATAAAAAAGTATAATTATTTGATCATTGCTATTATCAGAAGCGATAGGCCTTAATAACATGACTAAAACAATTGCCCAATGTTTTTCAAGCTATTGACCTGGGTTGGATCCACTTCCCCTTGGATGATGTTAAGGATGGCAATGTAGCAATGGTTTGTCTGCCTATCACGGCCCATGGATACCATCACATTTTTAGGCTGCAATAACCGACGCATGACATCAAGAACAGTAGTTTTCCTCACACTGGCCACCTATGGGCAAAATAAGACAGAAGTATTATCTAAATATTGAAGAACTGAAGATTGTCTTCCACACAAAAGAAAAAAAGATTACAAATAGAGCTTCGGAGGATTCTTCATTTAAAGGCAATTTATACAAAGGCCCATAGTCTGGTTTCATGCATTAAAGCTATGAAACCACATTCGTTCCAATCCAAAACTTAGACCAAATGACAGAATCACACACCACTTATACAAGATGACTTTTCCTGAATCTGGAAAATTAGGATTCCTTCTATGAACTATTTGTTTTTTTAAATAATAAGCAACAGAAAGAAAAGAGAAATATAGCTATTTTGACAGAGTATATACTCACATTTAGAGAAGCAGATAAATAATGTAAGAGCACCCCCATCTCCAAAAGGAAGATGGTGAGAAGAGAAAAAATTCACAGCAAAAATCTTGTGCATTCCCCCACCCCAAAACACCATGCAACTGATACCCTTTGAATCATTAGTCTTTGAGATCTGCCCCTCGGCATCTTGTCCCGTTGCTTGTTGAAAAGAATGAAAAATGAAGACAGCTTTTAGCATTCTGGGAACATGACTAAAGGAGAGCTCATGCTTTTATTGCTAGTATTATATCTTCAATAATTTCATCACAACTACATGTAGGGCAGTATGGCCAATTCAAACAATATCAAAGTACTATAGCCTTGCTTGAAAACCTTAACTTGTATAAAACCAATCACTGTATTTTTCAAATCAAGTTGTTTTTCTTTGTGCCCACCCTGAAACTTGCAATGGAGAAAAATAATAAACACTGGGACATCACTGAGTAACAAACCTTTGATTTGAAGGACATTCAGGAAACTATAGATACGTCAATCTTTACAAGATTGTACAATATTTAAGGCACGCACTCTTTTTCTTAAGCCCATCAAAATATTAAAAGTACTCCCTAATGTATTAGCCCTGTTTGTTTAGGTTGCATATTTAACTATGGGTTTATAATCCCTAATTCATGGCAACTATTGTGTTTCATTCAATAACCACTGTTAAGCAAAGCATGGTTAGTCTGACAAGTGAATTTAATCTCTGGCCATCCTTTTAACATGGCAATTGTCTAGACATCGTTTCTATCCAATCTCATATCATCTGAATATATCACAGAAAATACAATGCGAAAATCTGTAATGGAGTATGAAGACTCCCAGATCTTGATTTAAAGTCAAATCACTTACAGCCTGGTCAGTGGTGAGAGGTGTATATCCTGTGATAAGGAAGTGCAACCTAGGTGTGGGAATAAGGGAGGCGATCAGCCCAATCAAATCATTGTTCATATAACCAGGGTAACGCAATGTGGTGGTACTGGCAGACATTATAGTAGAGACCTACAAAGAAAAGACAGAAGTTTCAGGACTTCCTCCCAAGAAATCTAGGAGACAACTGTAGTTTCTAACATCCTGAAAAATTTAGCTTATAATCTCCAGAGTTGTTCAGAAGTATGTTCAGGAGTTGTACTTCTTATATTTCAAATGATGAGAATTTTCAAAATAGGAAATAGATACAACCACTATATTAGTATTTGCTAGCTCTTCTTACAAATTATTATGGCTAGTAAGCTGGGATTGTACATAGGAGAATCAGTTCATTATCTGATCACATATAGTATTTCTTAGATACAAAGGCTTCTTGTATGGACAGCAATACTAAAGCAACCTGGAAACTATCATGAATAGTGTTATCTATAAATGGCCTAAAATTTATCCTCAAAACTGAAATATAAAAAGAAATTGGGAAAACCAACAGCCAGCATTTTAGAATAGTTTATTGTTGACAAAAAGTGAGCTACCCATAATTTTAAGACAAGAACATAGAAGATGATTGTCACCTATTCTACATTTTAAAGCTCACCTTCTTTATTTTAAATGTATGTAATCTTCTCCAGAGTGGTATTAATATTCCAGTTTTAAAATATAGAAAATCAAGGCATGGATGCTTAGAAAATTAAATAATGTTCACCTCAGAATTTCTTCCTATCATCTTCCTATCATCGTTCAGTTCTGACTACCTTATGGAAACAGTCTTGTGCATGACTCATATCATAATCTTCCTTTTTCAAGAAGCCCGAGGAAGCCTCCCTAGGTGCTTACCAGCTGATTGATTTGGGAAAAGGTGGGATTTGGGATGTGCAACCTGTCAGTAGCAATACGATTCAGAGCTGTATTATCTAGAACCACCTGTTAAAAAAGAAAATTGGTTTAAGCATTATTAGACCAAAACGACAAGAGAGGGCACACTTTTCCTGCTAAGTAGAATTGTGAGGTATACTGAACAAATAAAATGAATAAATAACATTTAAAAGAAAATTAAATTACAGATAAAAGGAAGAGAAAATGGATATAAATAAATATTATTTTAAAGAGCGAAGATTTAAATATCTATGTTAAGTTTCTCTATCCAGAATAACACTTCTTCAGAAAAAATAACATAAAAGGGAATGGACATTGACATACCTGAACGTCCCTTTTCAGTATGCTGCGACTCCAATCCATCTGCTGGGTTGTTCTCCTCACGTTGCTGGAAACTGAGTGTGAATTTTTTTTCTCTCCTTGGCTGACCACGCCCACCCTATGTCACCAATGCCAGTCTTTCCTCACGAAGGCGCAGGAACTTAGAACTGGAAACAACTTGAAAACAAAATCGAAACAACATACAGTCAACTCAGGGACAGGAAGCCCAGAAAGGGTGGGCATGGATTGGAGTCGCAGCGTACTGAAAAGGGACGTTCAGGTACGTCAACGTCCGTTTTCCAGCACGCTGCTCCTTCAATCCATCTGCTGGGATCTACCCAAGCTTAACCCTAGGGGGCGGGAGGCTGACTGCTCCCTGGGTCTCTGAAAGCAGCCACTTGTTGCAGAACTCGGCGTCCGAATGAAGCTTCCGCGGACGCAAACGAGTCTATTTTGTAATGTCGAATGAATGACGACGGGGAGGCCCATGACCCCGCTCGGCAGATATCTAAAATCGAGGCTTGCGTTGCCGCTGTGGCCGCAGCACTGCGGGTGGAGTGAGCATAGATCTTGCCAGGAACAGGAGTGTTCTTGATGGTATAAGTGGTAGAAATACAGGCCTTAAGCCAACGACCAATGGTAGTCGATGACACTCTCTTCCCCATGGTAGACGGGTGGAACGACACGAGGAGTGCCTCGGTGACGCGGAATGAAGCCGTGCGGCGGATGTAACGACGGAGGGCCCGTCGAACATCTAGCGTATGCCAGTTACGCTCTCGATGATTGCGTGGTTCGGGACAAAAATTGGGGAGAACGAGCTCCTGGGCCCGGTGGTACCAGGAGTTGACCTTCGGCGTAAAGGAAGGGTCCAAACGCATCACCACCCGATCCGCATAGAAAATACAAAGGTCCTTCCGCACCGAGAGGGCAGAGAGTTCAGAAATCCTCCTAACCGAGGTAATTGCAAGTAGGAAAGCAAGTTTGAACATCAAAAACCTCAACGGTGCCAAAGCCAACGGTTCGAATGGAGGGGATGTAAGAGCGTGAAGAACAAGAGGTAAGTCCCAGGATGGAAATCGGTGGACCACCGGTGGTGACCTGTTGGAGGCACCATTCAGGAAACTCCGGATGCGAGGATTCTGAGTCAAGGAGCGATGGGGCTCACAAGTAAGTACCGTTGCGAGCGCCGCAACCTGGCGCCTCAAGGTAGCCGGAGCCAGCCCTCTGGTCAACCTGTCCAGAAGAAAGTCGAGTACGTCCGGGATGTCGGTGGACGTGGGGTCCACATGATGCCATATGCACCACTGGGAAAACGTTTTCCAGGAGGCTTGATATATACGGGTCATTGAAGGGCGTCTGGCAGACTGTATGACCTCGATAACCGAACTAGAGAGTCTATCTCTCCTCAGCAGGAGCCTCTCAAATGCCAGGCGGTCAATTGGAACCACTGGGGCTCCGGGTGATTGATGACCCCCTGGCTGAGAGAGATCTCCTGTGCCAGAATCGTCCATGGAGCCGACACGGAGAGGCCTATCAGGTCTGCGTACCACGGACGGCGTGGCCATCGAGAAGCCACCAGAATAAGCTCCGCGGTCTCCACCATCACCTTCCAAATCACGTGAGGGATTAGAGGAAGAGGAGGGAAGCCGTAGAGTAGCCCCGCCGGCCATGGACATCTCAGAGCGTTGCAGCCCTCTGCCTCCTCGCACTGGTAGCGAGTGAAGAACCGAGGTAGCTGTGAGTTTTGGGGTGTGGCGAATAAGTCCACGATTGGTTGTCCGAAACGATGAACGATGGCTGCAAAGTTGTCCGGATGTAGCCGCCACTCGGCCGGGTCGATGTGCTCCCGGCTGAGCCAGTCCGCTTGTATGTTTGAGAGACCGGAGATATGCTCGGCCCTTAGTGACGCTGTGTGATGTTCCGCCCAGGCCAGGAGACTTTCTGCTTCCAGTATCAAGGATCTGGATCGGGTGCCCCCTTCGCGGTTTATATGGGCTTTGGTCGTCATGTTGTCCGTCCGGATCAACACGTGTCTGCCTTCCAAGGTGGGACGGAAGTGGTGGAGAGCAAGGCGAACAGCCCTCAACTCCAGCCAATTGATGCTGTTTGCCTTCTCCGACTGAGACCAACGACCTTGCACTACTTGATCCAACAAGTGGGCCCCCCAACCCGCCAGACTGGCGTCTGAGGTTAGGATGAGACGATCGACCTCGAGGAACACACAGCCCCGCAGTAGAGCCGGAGACGTCCACCACGCTAGGGACAGTCGAACCTGAGGAGGCAGGGAGACCGGAGATGGTGATGTGCTGCGCCTGGCCTTTTGAAATGGCAGGAGAAACTATTGCAACGGTCTCGTATGTCTGCGTGCCCAGGGAACGACAGCGATGCAAGACACCATCTTCCCCAATAGTTGTCAAAGTTGGAGAAGAGGGGCTGTCCGCCTGGACCGTACTTGCGTTGCTAATGTCCTGATATCGTGGATCCGGTCCGGAGAAAGGAAAACCTGTCCCCTGGCTGTATCGATCACCGCTCCCAGGTGTAGGATCCGCATGGTCGGCACCAGATGGCTCTTTTTGTAATTGATGGTGAAGCCGTGACTTTGAAACACCCGTAGCACAGTCTCCATGTCGGATGACGCTTGAACCAGAGATGAAGACAGAACAAGGATGTCGTCCAAGTAGCATAGGAGGCGAATCGGGAGGGACCTCAAAACCGCGGTCACCACTGCGACCAGTTTTGTAAAAGTCCTGGGAGCGGAGAACAGTCCAAAGGGCATCGCACAGTACTGATAATGATGGGAATTGTACTCGAATCTCAGGTATTTGCGATGCGCCGGATGTATGGGGACGTGCAAGTAAGCCTCCCGAAGATCCACTGACTGAAGGAAGTCGTGGTGCCGGACGCTTGCCAGAATGGACGACAGCGAGTGCATCTTGAATTGGCGGTACAAAATGAACTTGTTGAGCTGCTTCAGGTTCAAGATGCCCCTGTGACCCCCTGAAGCCTTTGCTACTAGGAAGAGAGTGGAATAGAACCCAGTCATCTCCTGGCCGACGGGGACGGGTTCTATAGCCTTGATAGATAACAAGTGAGCGATCTCCGCCTCCATCAACTGCCGCTGCTGGGGGAGGTGAGAGACCGGACAACGGAAGCGGCTCGGGGGGACCCCGACAAACTTGAGACACAGCCCATGACGCACTGTGTGCTGGATCCACCCTTCGGACGTGGAAAGATCCCATTGGCGATGGAATAGCTGGAGGCGACCACCAATGGGATCTGACAGGACGGAGTCATTTGCCTCGTTTGGTGGGCCGGTAGCCACCGCCACGGAAGGAACATTTGAAAGCTGCCTGTGATCGTCCCCGATCCCTGAAGCTTGATCAATCTTGAAAATGGTCTCCACCCTGGGAAAAGGACCGCTGGGAAAAGAACCCCCCTGGTCCAGAGAAGGCCCGAAAGGGCTGCCGCTGGGTATAAGGTACATAGCGTCTCTCCGGCCTGCGAAAGGAAGACGGAAGTATTTTACGCTTATCTTTGTCTTCCACCAGGAATGGCTCGAGCGCTGCACCGAATAAGGAAGGGGGTTTGAACGCAGAGGAAGCGAGCCGCCACTTGGTCTTAGAATCAGCCTTCCAATTGCGTAACCAGAACAAACGCTGGTTGGTGACGGCCGCCGCTAAGGTGCGGGAGGTGAACTTGGCAGCATTTAACGAGGCGTCCGCCGAGTACTCAGTAGCTGCCACTATTTTATTGATATCCTGATGTACTCGGGTCTCGGTGGCAGGGAGACGCTCCTGGAGCTGACGGAGCCAAATCAAGGACGCTCTATTAAAAAACGACGTTGCAGTGGCCGTTTTGATGGCCCACGCAGCCGCCTGATGGGCCTTGCGAAACCCCATTTCGGTCTTCCTCTCCTCAGACTTAAGGCCGTCAATAGCGTCCGCAGAGACGACCGAGGAGAGACTTGCAACTGGAGCGTCAACTGACGGCAACGCTAATATCTCTTCCAGCTCCATTGCTGCACAGTAAAGACGTTTGTCCAATCCGCTTGGGGCTGTTAGAGACCCCGGCTGGCCAAATGCATTCTGGACCACATCAGCGAATAATGGGGGACAAGGGATGACGTCTTTGTCCGGCTTGGAAACTTGGAATAAGGCTTCATGAGTAGCCGAGGGCTGAGCAGACCCCGCAGGCAGAGGTGCAGTCAGCAAACCGAACTGGGTAGTAATTTTTGCCTTGTGCAGGAGTGACTTAAAAACGGAGGGACGGAAGAGGCCCGTGAATGCAGGCTTCTCGGGTGGGAGGCCCTCGTCCTCGGAGAACTCTATGTCTTCCGGAAGTTCATCCTCCTGCTCAGATTCCTCCGATGAAACATAGTCCACCTGAGACAGGGAAGAAGTCTTAGGGTGTTGCGAAGGCCTGCTTGGCGCATGATGGGCGGCAGTGGAAGGTTGAACCCCGCCAGCCCCAGACTGAAGGCCAGCCGCTAATATCTTGGCCAGAGCATCTGATAGCATTGCCTGTAAATCAAATTGTGCAGAGGGGTCTTCTGGATGGAGGCCTGCAGTGGTTGGTGTAAATGTAGCCAACGGAGGAGGTCTTGCACGAGCGGCCTGGCAGGCTTGAGACCCCCCCCCCTTCCGAAGGCACAGCCGGCTGGGGGTCCGAAACCCCTATGTCCTCTGATGATGGGACAGATGTACCGACCTGAGCAGCGCGGTGAGAAGCAGCGGCTAGGTCTCCTGAGACCTGCAAAGTGACCTGCTGGCCTTTGGCCAGTTTGGCCTTTTCAAATTGTTTTTCTAGCGCCCTGTGCCGCCTCAACTCCGATTTATGATGTAGAACAGGTTGAGAGGAAGGAAGGGGGCCTTTACTCGACTTGGTCTTAGATGATTTGTGGCCCGCCTGGCGCCGAGTCGGTGGAGGGGGAGGGATGACCTCTTGTTGGAGATCAGATGAGAGATCTGACTCTGCCATGTCCAACAAAGGCTTGGAAGTCAACCTAAGAAGTAGGGTCCAGAATCTGCCCGGCCAATTGGTAATAGAGGCGGAGGGGGCGGTGGCGGATGGGGTTGCAGCAAGACACTGACAAGGACCCAAAAAAACCACACCCCAGGGTCGCAGTTTCCAGGCACCAAAGGCTGTACCCAGCAAGGGCCGCCAATCGCCGATTCCTAGCCTTTGATAGTCCTCAAGTCACTATGAGGCCACAAATCCAGTCCTCAAAATGGCGGCCGTCAGTAAGTGTGATTCAAAATGGCGGCCACGACAGAAAAGGAACCAAAATGGCGGCCGACAATCAGATCGGCCCCAAAATGGCGTCCGCGACGAAGGTTGACGCTCCTCAGACCGTCTTCCAGTAAAGGGCCTTTCAAAATGGCGGGCGCGACTATAGCAAGCAGTTCAAAGTGCCGCAAAAGGCCTCAAAATGGCGGGCGCGCCTCTCTGTGTCGGCGGAGGCGAGCCGCAGCAACGGCCGATGTTCTGGCTAGGAATCTCGCCCAGACCTCAGAGCCTGCCACTTCGCATAGGCAGAAGCTCCGGAGCCGCCCAAAAGATCGGAGCTGGGGCGGCCGCAGTCTCCCAGCTCACCAGGAGACTAACGGCACGCCGGCAACTAAATGTGAAGCACGGACCCGCCCAGCCGGGTCGGAATCCGGCTGGCTGCCATTTAAGTCAAAAAAACAGTCACGAGAAGGAGTGGAACGACCTGGAGCCCCAGGCACGTTACTGCTCCCCTAGCAGCCTCACCAATCCCACGGAGCAGCTCCTGAAGAGGTGGAAATTAAGAAAACAGGTGGAACGATCCCTCAGGATTAGCAGGTAATCAGGAAATTACAAAAATAAGAAACTAAAATAAGAAAGGGTCAGCCAATAAATCTAAGGAAGTCAGGAGAAATAGAAGGAGAAGTTTCCTCAGCAACTGAGTGAGAAAGACTGGCGTTGGTGACATAGGGTGGGCGTGGTCAGCCAAGGAGAGAAAAAAATTCACACTCAGTTTCCAGCAACGTGAGGAGAACAACCCAGCAGATGGATTGGAGGAGGAGCGTGCTGGAAAAAACCTAAATACAGCTATCAAATTAATTTCTAAATTAAGAATTTATCAGCTCTTGATTTTTCAGCTGAAGAAAATTCTCATACTATCATTGATCAAAGGAAAAATTAAATTTCATGAAAAGCATCAATTTATGCAATTTCTTTTGTAGCTACATTGTTTCTGTATGCTTAAATACTAATCTAATTAAATACTTAACCAGAATGTGATTTCAAACCACTTCCATATGTTGTTGCCAAGAAAACTATATGGACATTCCATCAGGAGTCAAAATTTATTCACAGAAAAAAATATTTTATCAAACAGAATCAATAGGAAATAGAACAGGAACTAGCAATGAGATCTTGGATGGTAAGCACCTCATGTCATGCCAACATTAGCCACAAAAGTAAAGAAAGCCTACGAAAACAATACTTGCTTAGCAATAAAATCATCCTACTATAATGTACTTATGTTTAGGTATATGGTGATTTGCACCAAGTGCTATGACTAGATGAAGGGAATTTCCTTTCTTCGTCAGAGGGAAGTACTGGCATTTCCCTATCAATATTTCTTACCACACAATCAGCATTTTCTGTCAGCCGTTTGAGTGTCAAGAGAGAGTTATATGGCTGCACCACTACATCACTCATCTCATCCTGGTTAGGGAAAACAGAATATGTCTGCACCAACTTCTTGGGATACCTGTAAAAAAAATGGTTACCTAATATATTTCTTTGCTGTACTCAGACACTTATTATATCATGGTATTATAAATATATATATAAAAATGGGGTGCCCTTGTTGCCTGGTTACCACTTTGGAAAAGGCAAACAGATGCAGAAAATCAGATGTTGGTGTATGAGTACTGTAAGAAACTTGTTCTTTGGCAGGACCGCTAGTATTGCCTCTAGAAGCCAACTCCAAGTGTTGAATTAATATAAGAGAACTAACCATCAAGAAACTACCAATGTTCCATTTCCATTTAACCAGAAAAGAGCATTCAGTACTGAAATGTGCAACTGTAGTAACCTAACCAACCAAGCTTAGCCTTACTAAAGCCCAACTTAATGAACAATGTCTTAGATCCAGAAACCTCTCGTGCAGTGCCCCTGGAGACATAAGGGACTCTAGGATGACCCTTGCCACACTGCAATTCCTGCTCCAGAGTCTTGACTGATACCACATTCAAAACCACCTGGGCTCAATTCCAAAAGAGCAAATCCCTCCCCCTTCTGAGCCCAGCTAGGTCTTGGAAAAGCATGCCTGGATGGCCCTCTCACCATTTATTAAATTATGAATAAGGGAGGCCTTATTGCAGGCTGACCTGATATTCAGTAGCAGCAACACATAAAGGCCGAAGGCTCCCTCCCCAACTGTTGTTACCCACTGCAAGATGGTTCCCCACCTGCAATAACTACCAGTTCCTCCCCTAGCTCTTACCTAGAAGGCAACCATTCATTCACACTTAAAACCAAGGCATTTTTTTTAAAGGAGAAGAGTAAAGGCATGCTACTTCTTCATTCCGCCCAGGGGCAAGCAAGGTAACCCCTCACAGGGGGAGGGCGTCCACAGTAGCCTGCCACTCTATTGTTGCCCCACCCTCCCCCAAAGATCCAGCATCCCACAAAACATCAGTAATGAAGGAAAAAAAACCAGACAATGGCAAGTTATCAAGCAGCAGAAATGCTATAAAACAGAAGCCTCAACAATCAGAGTGTCTGGCAGTAGCCTCCCAGTTCCCTTAAAAGCTCATCTTAAGTCCAGGAGTTAGACTCTCCTAAAAGATTAGGGACAGGAAGTCAGATAATAGACTTAGTAAATTGGATCACAATGCAGCAGATAGGCTATGACTTGTGCCAGCAAAGGAGGCATAATAATTGGGCTGCAGGTCTTTTCAGCCCAATTATTACAGCTGATGGGGTTCAGGAGGAGGATCTTCTCTGCTTCTGCCCTCTGGAACATCTTGCCCCCAAATATGAGCTTGGCCCCAACCCTCCTATCTTTTTATAAGAGTCTAAAGATGTGATTGTGCCAGTCGGCTTGGGGCCCCAGTGCGGGAAGGGTGCAAATGAAGATGGTTGAGTTCCCACCTACCCTCCTTCCCCGCAACTCCGCCCTCGCCTTCCCCCATGTGTCTTTGGTTTTAATGTTTGATTTTAATTTTTTATGTTTTAACTTAGATATAACTGTAAACTGCCCATAGTTACCCTATGGTAAGATAGGGGGCCAATGTATTTTATGTATGAATGAATGAATGCATGAATGCATGAATAGGCCAGAGCTCAGATGGATGAACTCTAGGGCGACTCATAGTCTCAATTCACTCTTTTGGTAACTTTTATAACTTTTATAAAATGGTTTCAATTCTTTTATCAATGTTATACATTTTTGAGGGCATTCTGGTGCTATCCTAGGGGATGGATGTGTTTGTGGCTTTGCTCAGTTTTTCATCCATGCTTCATTGTCAGTTTGCTATGGTTGTCATTTCATTGAGATTCCCAGCATTTCTCTGCATTTTATGAAGAACTGTGACATCTTATTGGCTATACCAGCTAAGCTATCCCTGCTGATTGACTGCATTGTGCCATCTTATTGCAGGCTGTACAGCAGTCTTTTCACCAAGAGGGATGGCTTTGGACTGGTTTTTCAGAAGAAGGCTGCTGCTATTGTTGAGGATTGGACTGGTGTTAGATGCTACTGAATGGAGAGGCCAAGTTATTCAGCTGCAGTATTATGGTAAGGATAGAGGAGTAGGGAAGTTCGTGTACAGGTTTACATGATAAGGTATTGTTGGTGAACTGAAAAAAATAGGTGATATAAAACTGAAACCGGAACAAAAATGTGTGTCCACCTGATTTGTCAAGGTGTGAAACTGTATTCCACAGAATTTCTAAATTAACCTGTGCTTGTTCTGAATGGACTATACCTTCTAGGAAGGGCTTCCATTGCTAAAATGCTTCTTTTCATTGCAAGCAACTCTGACCAAAAAAGTCCTAGTTTCATTCAGCTGGTAAAAGAAACCTGGAATAAACTACAAATGGCAGAAGATTCATCCCCTTCTCCTTCCCCCATTCTCTGCTTGGAAGACAATGGTGCGAAATACAATGTTTGATGCATCTGATTAGATCTCAAATTGGCAAGAAGACTTCGGATCTTGAATAGCAGTTGTAAAAAGGATGCTTGGTTTCTGAAATATTGCTTGCTCAAGTAAACATTCATCTTCTCTTTAAAATTCAAATACCAGTATTATTTAGTTGCAAAATTAAAGATAGATCTTCTATGAAAAATTAGCAGTACATGGAAAATGCTATGCATGTTATATTTTTAGATTTTTTACATAAAATTATAAATTGCACTTTTGCAGGGGCATTTGAATTCCTTCTGTAAAGACCTAGTAAGCTAAAGAGACCGTTGAGGTACATCAAATGTAATTTTTTCCCAATTTAGTAAAAGGTTTGTGTTTACAGAATGTATTTAAGCTCTCGAAAAGATCAGTATGTCATCAATTTATACTTGTCCAAATTACTCATGAATCTGGAAAAAACTACCCTGCAATTCACCATGCCAAAGTTTATTCAAACTTGCCATATCTTGCATCAAATGCAATTAATTATTCAAATCCTTCTTTCATTTTGATCAATTGATAGATGACTTTTAACTTTGTGAAAATGCATGCCATCTGAGCATAATCTGGAAAATCTGAAATAAGATATAATAGGTAGTGACCCTAATGGGCTTATGGTTTAAAGTCTATAGTCATGCACAATTCTAGCACAACTGTCTCCCTCAGGGATGAACAATGTGAATGCAGATGCTGGAGATTCAAAATGAAACCTTTCTTCAAATTGTCACCCAGAAATTCTTTTTAAAGTAGATACAAATGTTGCTCTTTAGCCAGAATTTGGGCTTCTGACTTCAAATTAATGGCACAGTCACAAGTCCAATAAGAAGACAACACAGTTGTTTCTTTGTCCTCAAACACAACTACAAACCCAAGTATTTTTTTGGCAATGAAATGGAGTTTGTGAGCTGAGCAGGCAAGTATGAAGCATAAAAGCAGAAAGACTGCAAATCGTACTATTTGTACTTTGGAAAGAAAAAAGAAACTGTTCTTTTCTCCCTGTGTACATCTGGGTTATTTGCAGCTAATCAGTTCCACCACAGGAACAAAGAAAGAAGCAATAACAATAGAGTGGTAAGAATTCTACAGTATGTGATTCTTTATTATCGATTATAAAGGCATATGCATTGTAATACACAAGCAGGTTTGGTTTTTGCCTATCAATCATTTCTACCAGCTTTTGTTTTTCCAGTTTCAGTGTAAATAAATCAAAATTTTGCACTGGAGCCTCATTTGTGAAATTTGCTGTCAAGATTATTAGGATTAAGAGTTGTATTTCCCAGCCAGAATACTTTAAATAAGAGACACAGTAAAATATACTTCCCTGCTGTCAGCTGCTTAACGAGCAGCCCCTTGCTAAGCTCTTGGGACAAGTCTTACTTATCTGGAGTAACTCAGGCATTTGTTTGTTAAACAGCCAACAGGTCCATAAGTGCAGCATTTCACAGTTGATTCAGAGGCATGAACTTCAATGGTGTAAGTTCTAAAGTACCACAGTAGAAACCTGAACCAAGATCTCCTCTGTTTCTCTTCTTGGGCAATGATCTCTTCACTGTTCTTATTACAAGGCTTTTTCAGTGCTGAATTCTGAGGAGGCCACAGAGGGATGGAGGGGAGGCAATGGAAGAGGGTAGCTATAAAACCCTCTTCTTCCATTGCCATTTCTTCCATGCTTCAATTCTTCCAAATTCTTTAGGAAAAA
This sequence comes from Ptyas mucosa, assembly GCA_012654045.1. NCBI lineage: Eukaryota > Metazoa > Chordata > Lepidosauria > Squamata > Colubridae > Ptyas > Ptyas mucosa. The sequence continues at coordinate 233,943 of WNWU01013201.1, forward strand.
TTCTCACCAATTCGAATCTTAGCTTGTCAGCAAGTAATTCTCAAATTTGGCTCAATCAGAGTCAAATAATTCTATCCACATCTCTGGCAAATAATTGAAAATCTGATATGTATGGACAAACCCTTCAGTGATCTCTTCTAGACTATGGATCTCTCTATTTATATTTGCAAAATCATCAGATGCATCTCTAACTAGTAATTGTCCTGCACTAGATCACTGTGTTCTATGATGAATACAAATATTTGCCCCTACTTTCAGCAAGTTCAGAACAATCATCTCAGTGTGATCGTTAGGAAATTCTGCCAGCCATCTGACCATAAACAATTCAGATTGAACAGTATAAGTCAGAATTAATTCTGAGGTCTTCCAAACTTCTCTGGCAAGCTCCCATGAGTATAGCAATATCAATTATTCTGTCAACTGCAGTGCTGTGTTAGTTGCATCACAGCATCTTGCTGGTTAGTTATTTATAAAATTTAATTAGACGGGGGGGGGGGGGGGCCTTCCATCTAATCATGCCCAATTCTTGAAAAATACTGGGACAAATCTTAGTTTTCTTGGCAAAATTTTTCAGAAATGGTTTGTCATTGTCTCCTTCCTTAGGCTGAGAAAAAGTGACTAGCCCAAGATCACCCAGCTGTCTTTGTGCCTAAGACAGGACTAGAACTCAGTCTCCCACTTTCTAGCCTGATGCCTTATCTACTTCGCCAACCTAAATTGATCAAGTGCAAATGAAATGTTGATTTTACCCGTGTTTCCCTGAAAATAAGACCCGGTCTTATATTTTTTTGAACCTCGAAATAAGCGCTTGGCCTTATTTTCAGGGAGATCTTATTATTGTGAGGCTTGTGGAGGAAGATGGGGCTCCTCTTACTGTCTTACCTGATTTTCAGCTCTGCTTTTAAATATTTTCGGGGAGGGCTTATTTTCGGGGGGAAGCTTATTTTAGCGCATGCACTCAAAAGGCCGACTGGGCTTATTATCAGGGGAACAGGGTATGTCTAGAATGTACCTGGCAGGCCTGTGATAGCTGGATAGCATTTCAACAGTATGGATAATATTTTTAATAAATAAGTTAGTTGAGAAATATAATGCAAAATAAGCTTTACTTTTAAAATGTTCTGCTTTATTGTTAGTTTTTGGATGAAAAGTACATTAACTAAAATTTTTGCTAAAATATCACATGGAACAGTTTTGAGAGTTTTGTATAGGTAATAACTAGCAATTTACATCACAGGAACAACTGAAAACATTACAAATGATCCATTCAGGAATATCTCATAATAACACCAAGGGGATAATTTCTCCATTGAGAATTACAACTTCTGTATGTTCTTCTCTCTTTGATAAGAAGATAATTTATCCATCTCTGCATGCCTACCTACTATTTGTCAATCTCTCATATTCACAACCAACAAGAAAAATGTTTTTTTTAAAATTCAGTCCAATGTAAGACTGCCTCCACATGATCCTGTACTCTTAAGAGGATACAAGGAAGTAAATAGTACAAATAGTAACTACAAGCACTGGTTAGGGATAAGATTCAAAACATTATGTGCATCTCTGGGAAGAACAAAAATATTGCTCCTCTGAAATCATCTCATAATGAAAACTGGCTACATTTAAAGGATATTTGGCCTGTTATTAATCAGCCTAACTTAATTTTCAAGTGACTGTTTACCCTTCCTCACAATTTCTGAAAGTTCTGTAGAGTTATAATTCTTAAAACACTATGTTATCCAACAAAAATACATGTGATTTTCTTTAGCCAACACTGAAGAACACTTCTTGCCTGAAGGATCAAAACTGATTATTTTAATCTTTTTCTTGTTTCAAGTTACAACTGCATAAACTACAAGACTTGTCCAAGCTGGTGATTGGGCAGGGCAGACCTTATTGAGTCAGCTATGTATCCTCCAAGTCTGCCAGTTAGTAGATTTCTCCAAAGTAACCTGACTGCTTTATAATTTTCCTACCCAAACAGAGTATAGACATGAGCACAAACACATTTGTGGCCATCACTCACCTGTCATTTAACCTCTCCAGAAGATAAGAGCCCAAGCCAGAGCCAGTCCCACCAGCAATGGAATGACACAGCACAAAACCCTGAAAGAAACAATATAGGAAATCCGTATATATAAAGGCGAAAACCACTCACGCCATAATCTCCAGAACTGTAAAGCCTACAAACTTGAAATTTGCCATATATGTTCCTCTTGGCTTCTAGGTGCTCACTAAGAAAGGATTTTTCGAAATGACCATCAGAGCATTAGTATTTCCTATATTATGATTAACACACTCTGATGCTAAGTAGTTCTACTCCTCCTCCCCACCTGAAAAGAAATCAGTTCCAAATGCAAAACACAAGCAGAGGAGTTTCACTTTCAGTTTTACTTTCACAGCAGGAAGCATACAGAACACTTGAGCTAAGCCATGGCCAGCTTCCTTTCTGTCTCCTTTTGCTCACACTGCAAATACTGTTTCACTTTCCAAACAGCCCTCTGATGCTAAGGTTTTCTACTCCCCACCTGAAAATAAATCTGTTCCATGCTTTCATGCTAAGGAGTTCTATTCCCCCTCCCCACCTGAAAAGAAATCTGTTCCAAATGCAAAACACATGCAGAGGAGGAGTTTCATTTTCATTTTTACTTTCACAGCAGCAACCAGGGGATAGGATAGGGGAGGCTTCTGGGGGCAAGCCTGAGGGAGAAAAGGGAATAGGAGAGGAGAGGCCAGATGGTCTCCCAGGGCAAGTCTATTAAAAATTGAGTGAAATTATAGAACCAGTGTTATTAGAACTTTGTAATGATGCAATATATGAAGGGAAAATACCAGAATCGTGAATGGAGGCATATATCATCTTAATCTCGAAAGAAGGTACAGATAAGAGTCAAATTAGAAATTATAGACCAATATCCCTTCTGAACGCAGATTATAAAATATTTATAACATAATAGCAGAAAGGCTAAAAAAAATATTGAATGAGATTATACATCCTGACCAAAATGGTTTTCTTCCCAGTAGACAAATAAGAGAAAATACGAGGATAATTGTAGACACCCTGGAATACTACGAAGCTCATCCAGAGAAACAAATGGCACTAGTCTTTTTGGATGCCCAAAAAGCTTTTGACAATTTAAATTGGCAATTTATGATTAGGCAAATTAGACAAATGAAACTGGGAACCAAATTTGAGAATATGATAGAGGCAATTTACAAATCAAAAGGCAAGGGTAATAGTAAATGGGGATATTACTAATATATTTCAGATAACTAAAGGGGTACAACAAGGATGCCCATTGTCACCACCGCTTTTCATTTTAACATTAGAAATATTATTAAATAGAATTAGAGCAAATCAAGAGATAAAGGGAATGAAAATTAAAAGAGAAGAGTACAAGGCACAGGCCTTTGCCAATGATATGGTATTTATTATTGAGGAACCTCTGGAAACTGGCTCTGCCCTAACACGGGAAATAGAAACATATGCGGAAGTATCAGGACTTAAAATTAATAAAGGGAAAACCAAAACGATAGTTAAAAACCTAACAACAACTCAGAAAAAAGGATTAGAAAAAGAAATGGACTTACAAATTGTTAAGAAAATTAAATACCTAGGGATATGGTTAACAGCAAGGTGTTCCTCGCTAAAGGAGGATAACTATATGGTGCTGGTCCAACAAATTAAGAAAGATTTGGAAAAGTGGAAAACGTTACAAATATTGCTTTTAGGTAGGATAGCGACTATTAAGATGAATATCCTACCTAAACTATTATACTTATTTCAAACAATCCCCATCCCATTAGATAGAACTTAATAAAATTATTACCAAATTTGTCTGGTCCGGAAAAAAGGCAAGGATAAAATTACGCTTTCTCCAAGACAGTAGAAGTAGGGGTGGTTTTGGTCTCTCGGCATGGGAACTATACCACAAAGCAGCTACTTTAATTTGGTAAGGGATTGGGTCAATTTAAGGAATAGAAGAATCTTAATTCTGGAAGGACACGATTTACAAAAGGGGTGGCATGCTTTTATGTGTGACAAAGGGAATAGAATACATTCATACTTTTACAGACATAAAATAAGAGATCTATTGATATGAATTTCAGAAGATATAAAAAAGAAACATTATATGAAAATTCCCGGTTGGCTATCTACCATGGAAGCTATGATCCACCCCAACACATTAGACATTAGTAAAATGCCTAGATACACAGAAATCTTAGATAAACAGGGAAAGCTTAAAAGAAACCACGTATTAAAAGAACAAGGAATATCCATTGACTGGTGGCCATATTTACAACTATAATCCAGATACAAAAAAGATAGGGAAGAATACGGAATAGATTTGGAACCAAGACAATTAGATAAATTGCTGATTGGCCCCGAAAGAAAATTAATATCTAAATTATACAATTATTTATTAGAATTTAATAGAGCAGAGGAGATGGTAAAAGAACCGATGATCGCATGGGTGAAAAATGTAGGGCATAACATAAATCTAGATGATTAGGAACTATTTGGAATAAAAACTATACATTAACAAAATCGGTGGCCTATAAAAAAAATCAGTATAAAATGCTATATCGTTGGCACCTAGCTCCAGCAAGGCTGGCCAAAATGTACCCAAATCTAAGCCCCAAGTGCTGGAAATGCAACCAACACCAAGGTACCTTCTTTCATGCTTGGTGGTTATGCCCCGAAGTGAAAAAGTATTGGACCAAAATACGAGATTGGCTACAAGATTTAACAAATTGCCAAATTGAGTTAAATCCGGTAACATTTTTCCTGGGAATATTAAAAACCAAATTTGATAAAAAAATAAGATATCTGATCCTGCATATACTAACAGCAGCGAATTGTGTTCGTGCAATATTTGAAAGAACATAACTTACCACCAGAGGGATTGATTATTCAAAAAATATTTGAATGTGCCAAAATGAATAAACTAACTTTAGAATTAAAAGAAAAAGAGGATTTGGAATATTATACGGTTTGGGAAAAATGGAATAGGTGGATAGACAACAGAAATAAAAATAGGTAATATTTATAAGGAAGCTGAGGATGTATATATGTATATAATATATATTTTATGTGAATTGTTAATTCAAAGTATATAAAAATGACATTGTCTGTTTGAATATGTATTAGAATTTTGGAAAAGAAAAACTACAATAAAAATTATTTACCAAAAAAAAAGGATAGGAGACATTTCTATGGGGCAAGGCTGAGGGAGAGAAGAGAGATAGGCCTGATCACACAGTTTTATAGGGAAGCACAGGTATCCAGCTAGTAGATACATACTATCCTCTTATGGGAGAAATATCAGTGCACATAAATGTATCAAGAAGAGACAAATGGATACTAAAGCTATATAACCACAATGTACATAAGGCAACTTTCTTTTTGAGGTCTAATGTCCTAAAAGTTAGCTTCTCTTCTTTTCTGCAGCCAAATAATATCCATGCTCCATAACACTGGACTAGGACAATTAACCACGGGCACATGGCTGCCTCCACTTCACTCTGCCACCCCTCCCATCACGGTCATGTATCGTCAGTTGGTCCTCTTCCAGCACTTCTCTCCTGCCAATGCACCCTCCTTTCGGGCAATTTGCCAAAGGATCCCCAGCCAATCAGCAGTGAAGGACAAGTAACCATGCATCCTCGCTCTGCCTTCCAATTGGACGTAGTCCCTTTTCAGCTCACATTCCTGAAATGGAAACTAGAACGGTTGGGAGGGAGGGGGAGAGAAACGTGTGGTTTCCCTGGCAAGAAGCAGAATAAAACTATGAATTCCCATATGACTATGTTATAAAACAAAGTGCTTCTCTCTTTAATAAAAGCTGCTTATCCTAAAATTATTAGGACTCTGAACACATTGCTGCCCTGATGTGATTGTAAGGGGCATGCAGGAGAGAAAGGTTATGCCTGATACTGATATCCTTGCCTGATTTTGAAATTCTGGTGGATTTCAATCTCAGGCGTATCCTTGCTCTCCTCCCCAGTGATCACATCAGGGCAGTGATGTGTTCAGAGTCTAATAATTTAGGGATTGCAATCACTGCCCTGATCAAATCCGATCTCACTAATTCCAATGAGGAGAAAGAGAGCAAATTGAGAAGAATCTATAGTCTGGACATTTGAAAAGAAGTAAATTATAATTCTGTTTAAAACTGCGGCAAATCCCTTAAACAGCTTTTATTATAGAGAAAAGCAGTTTTATAATATACCGTATATACTCGAGTATAAGCTGACCCAAATATAAGCCGAGGCCCCAATTTTACCACAAAAAACTGGGAAAACTTATTGACTCAAGTATAAGCCGGGGGTGGGAAATGTAGCAGCTACTGGTAAATTTCAAAATAAAAAAAGACTGGTCAAAAGTGCGAGGACCTGTCAGAAATCACTTTTTTCAGCCCTCTGGGTAGTCCTTTTGTGCATATGGACTACTCAGAGGGCTGAAGTTATTTTTGACTGGTCCTCGCACTTGTGACCAGTCCTCAAACTTACGACTGTCCTCACATTTTACATTTTTGCCGTATCTTATCACCATGGTGAAGAGAAGCAGCTGTGAAATGAGTGACACGGTTGTTAAGAATCTACAATGGGCATAAATGATGACCAGTCATAAGTGCGAAGACTGGTCAAAAGTGGGAGGACCTGTCAGAAATCACTTTTTCCAGCCCTCTGGGTAGTCCTTTTGTGCATATGGACTACTCAGAGGGCTGAAAAAGTAATTTTTGATTGGTCCTCGCACTTGTGATCAGTCCTCGACTTACGATTGTCCTCACATTTTACGTTTTTGCCCTATCTTATCACCATTTCTTTCTCCCCCTCTCTTTCTCATTCTTTCTCTCTCCCCCTCTTTCTCTCTCCCCCACTCTCTCTCTCATTCTTTCTCCCCCCTTTCTCATTTTCTCTCTCCCACTTTCTCTCATTCTCTTTCTCCCCCCTTTCTCTCTCTCCCCCACAATCTCTCATTCTCTTACCTCCTCTTTCTCTGTCTCTCTCCCACTCTCTCTCTCTCATTCTCTCTTTGTCTTTTTCTCTGTCTCAGCCCTCGCCACCCCTGATTTTGAGCCCCATAATGCTCAGCCTGCCTAAAGAAAGATGCCCTCTGTAGATTCACCCGCCCAATTCCAGTGCCCCTATTCTCCAGCCTTGCATGGGTACTGGAGTCCTGCAACTTTGCAAGAGAAGAGCAAAGTTCTACTAACTAGACCAGAAGTCTTCAAACTTGGCAGATTTAAGACTGGTGGACTGCAACTCCCAGAATTCTCCATGATTGAAGACCACTGAACTAGACCAATGGGAAGCCTCGCTAGGCGTGGAGCATCCTGGGGAACGTAGTTTCCTAGCAATGGCCGTTCGGCCGGCCAAGCTGGCCACGGTGGCCGCTGGGAGTTCTCTCCTTTCCCTCACCCCCCTTCCCGTTTTGAGGGAGAATTGAGCCGTTGGTCGGCGCCGCAAAGACAGTTGGCCGTCCTTCCTCAAACAAGCCCGGCTTCCCCTCACCTGCATCATTTCGAAAAGGCGGTGCTTCTCCGCGTAGAGTCCCATCTGCGGGGGGATGAAGAGAGGTCTCCTGGTAACGTCCATGGCGCCCCTAGCAACTGTGCATCGCTATGTGCCGCGACGCTCACAGAAGGAGGCGCAAGACAGCTCTCCTCTCCTGCTGCTTGCATCTGGTCCGGGGAGCAGCTGGATTTTGCTCTCCATTGCGGACGCCAGTTTCCGCAAAGCAAAATCCAGCTTCTTCTCTCTGCTGTATACCAAGGCGGAATCCTGATGCTGGCATCCGCAATGGAGAGCAAAATCCAGCTGCTCCCCGGACCAGATGCAAGCGGCAGGAGAGGAGGGCTGCCTTGCGCCTCCTTCTGTGAGCGTCACGGCACATAGCGACACGCAGTTGCTAGGGGCGTCATGGACGCTACCAGGAGGCCTCTCTTCATCCCCCCGCAGATGGGGCTCTTTGCGGAGAAGCACCGCCTTTTCAAAATGATGCAGGTGAGGGGAAGCCGGGCTCGTTTGGGGAAGGACGGCCGACTGTCTTCGTGGTGCCGACCAACGGCTCAATTCTCCCTCGACAAAGAATGAAAAGGAGAGAGAGAGAATGAGAGCAACTGAGCAGAGAGGCACCGCTGTGGCATAGCTGGCTGCTCGCTCGCTCGCCAGCAGCGCCTTCTGCTCTTTTGCCCCTCAGTGGCTCCCAGCAACTGAGCAGAAGGCGCTGCCAGCGAGTGAGTGAGCAGCCAGCCATGCGCGGCAGCGCCTCTCTGCTCAGTTGCTGGGAACCACTGAGGGGCAAAAGAGGAGCAGAAGGCGCTGCCGGCGAGCGAGCGAGCAACCAGCCAGCTGCGGGAGAAGCTGCAAAAAGCTGCAAGCCTCCCTGCAACCCCTAAAGCCAAAAAGGGGCGTGGGGGAGGGGCGCCGCACCCCCACACACACACCCCATTTTGGCTTTAGCAAGCCTCCCTGCAACCCTGGGAGCCAAAACGGTTGCCGGGAAAGGCATTTTTTTTCGTGACTCGAATATAAGCCGAGGGGGGCTTTTTCAGCCTGAAAAACGTGCTGAAAAACTCAGCTTATATTTGAGTATATATGATAGTTAGAGTTTAATCTTATATGGGGAACTGCTAGTCCTCGTATTTTTAAAAAAGAGATTACCTTGTTTGGGGAGGAGGAAAATCGGGGGGGGGGGAAGAAGGTGAAAGAGGAGGAAATGCCTGTTACTGAAATCGACCAGAAACATTGTCCTAAAAAGATCAACGTAGCAAGTAGGAAAATAATTGTCAGGATTAGTGGTTTATGCTTCTATTACAAGAAAACAACTTTCTTTTAAGGAGGCTAATGGATTGCCTTTTTGGGATTGCAACATTTGTTGCAAACATCTTTCTGGATATTTTCATATGCATAATGTCATTTTATCCAATTCCATCTGTGCAGGGGAGGGTTGAGGTTTTTTCCTCTCTCTCCCTTTCTTTCTCTTTCTCTCTCTGAGAGAATGTTCTCATTTTATTTTCCCTGACTACAATTACAGAGAATGTGCTCGGTGGGAGAAGCTTTTGGGGCGCGGTTAATAGTTCTCTTTCCGAGAGGATCCTTCACATATATCATGCCTCTTTCTTGGGGTCTTTGTTATGCAAACTTTTTTGACATATTCTTCAGAATGCAGGAAGCCTGATCCTGAAACTTAAAAGAAATTCCTGACTTCTGGACAGCGTTAGTCAATCTCTCCCTTTCAGAAGCACCACAAATCTCTGCCTGGCAGCCTACTGCCTTGCCATGAATCTGCAAAGCGGGGACATATAGTTATTTGTCCTGTTCTGTGGACTGGCCGGGGACAAGTATCCTTTGGCAAATCGCCCAGGAAGAGGGTGTGTTGGAGGAGCACTGGCAGACCAATGGTGGGGGAGAAGCGTTGGCAGAGACCCAGAGATCTTACAGATAAATGCCTGTAATGGGTCAGTTGCAGTTGGGGGGGTGGGGAGAGCTGTGGTAAAGTGGATAGAGTCATGTGCCCATGGTTAATTGTCCTACACCAGAATACATTCAAAAATCTATTTTAGTAACAGAACATAAAAGTGAAAACCGTCCAAAATAAAAAGCATAAACGACATCTTGTAATCTACTAGTTAAATACAAGTAAGTAACTAGTTGATACAGATGGTTAACAGAAGGATTTGAAGTTTAGTGTCATATCTGGACTAACCCATTGCCTGCATTTTTTAAAACATTTTATTTAAATGTATTACGATTAGATGTTAGGTAGATTCAATTATCAGATAAAAATCTCATCTGAATTATTTGTTTATATATATTTCTCATTAAATAAGGATGAAAAGTTTTATAATTATTTATAGACATGTTATGTAAGGGGAGAATTTATTGCAGTTTTTTTAAAAAAAATTCTTTTCAGCATCCAACCAGGGTGGATTTTTCTGTACATTAAATCTTAGACTTATCTGATGTTTGGGTTATTTTTTTTCCTCTTTTTTATACACATTCTTTTTGTTAGATATATGTTTTGCGATTTAATCTTGTTGATAAAACAAGGTTATGTATTGTTTTTTCTGGTGGACTTATATATATATATATATATATATATATGAGAAATTAAATATTTTCTGGTAGACTATATATGTGAGAAATTAAATATTTACCTATAATACTTGTAAGTTTTTTAACTCTAGTAAACAGGCATTATATACACCATGACATACAGATAGTCCTCAATTTATTATCACAATTTAGCCCAAAATTGCTAAGTGAGACATTTGTTAAGTGAGTTTTGTCCCATTTTACGACCTTTCTTACCACCGTTGTTAAGTAAACCATTATAGTTGTTAAGTTAGTAACACAGTTGTTAAATAAATCTGGCTTCCCCACTGACTTTACTTATCAGAGGTGGCAAAAGGTGATCACACAACTCCAGAATACTGCAACTGTCATAAATATGAATCAGTTGCCAAGCATCTGAATTTTGAAATCTTTTAAAAAGGACAGACTGTTGATTCTGCTAAGCCCGTGATGGAAAACCTATGGCACGCATGCCACAGGTGGCATGAGTAGGCCTCTCTGCTGGCACGCAAGCCTTTGCCCCAGCTGAGCTCTGCGCGCGTGCCTCCTGCAAGCCACCTGATTTTCAGGTCTCTGCAGCGCTGTTGTTTAATCAAAATGCAATTAAAACACTATACAAACCACCGAGAATATAACTATATACATCCAACAGGAACAGGAAGTGCCTCACAGGAGTAGATAGAGGTAAATCCTAGAGAGGCAGGAAATGCATCACTGAACAATGAAGATGAATGCTACAGAGGAATAAAGCTGCATACAAGGCAGACATAACACCTGTAACAGTGTAGGCATGCACGGGGGGGCACCCCCGCATTCCATTTTTGTTCCCAGGAGGCTTCAGGGAGGCTTGTCCAAAATGGGGGGTGGGTGGGGGGTGAGCAGGCCCCCCTGCATGGATGGGGAGGAGCACGCATGGGGGGTAGTGTGCACATGTGCAGGGGGGCTGTCGTGTATGCATTGTATTATGGGTGTGGGCACGCACGTGTGTGCTATTGTGCGTGCGTGCATGCTTTCAGCATGCAAGGACAAAAAGGTTAGTCATCACTGTGCTAAGCCATTATAGGCTAATCAGGATCATTAGCAGACTTTTCACTAGGCATATATAATGGAAAGTGTGGGACTGAAATGTGGGGGAGCGACAGGCAGCTTTTAAGAGGAGACATTCTTTTATAAATTAATGTTTGATTCTATAATACTTAATAAAGGAGTATTGTTTGATCAGATCATTTTATAAGTCCTTCTTTGATTTTATTTATTTACTTGTGACATCTTTATCCCATCTTTTCTTCAGAAGCTCAATGATGTACATAACACTCCATCACTCATTTCTCCCTAACAACTCTTTGATGTATGTTCATTCTGAGAAAGAATGTTTCTGTAGCCAAAAAGACAGGTGCTATGGAGTATGGGCAGGCAGGCAAAAAAAGAATGGGAGCAATTTGTGACCCCTTGCCTGCTTCCCCACTGACTTTGCTTGTGGGAATCCAGTAGGAAAGGTCACAAATGATGAATATGTGACTGTGGGACTCTGCAACTGTCATAATTGCAAGCCAATCGCCAAGCAACCAAGTCATGATCAGGACACTGCGACAGTCACAACAGTCCCCGTTCAGTGCCACTGAATGATTAGCTATATGAGTGGTGGTAACCTGAAGGCTACCTATAACCCTATTGTTTTAGATTATCTTATGCCGATATGGTTAAAATAGTTTTTCATGCTATGCTTATCCTTCTATCATTTGCCTGATATGAAACACTTTCTATCTCTAACCTAATAAAAAATTGGCATTTTATGTGCTTTTATAACCTTTCAGTTTATAAATTGCAGCTTAGGGAAACTGTTTTTTAAAATAGGAAAACCTAACCCAGAACCAGGAGAGTGATATAGATTAAAATTTTATATTTCAAAGCCAGGATTCCAGTTCAATCATTCCAATATTCAAAATGGGAGGCCTTGGCTTTTAGACAAGGAAGTTAGAATTCAAAGCCTAAGTAACAAGTTTATTAACCCTAGAATAGTCACTGCTGCTAGACCTACCTAACCTATGACATAGGAGAATGTGTCTTTGTGTATGTGAGAGAGAGAGAGGGGGGAGAGGGGGGGGGAGGGAGGGAGGGAGGGAGAGAGAGAGAGAGGGAGAGAGAGGGAGAGAGAGAGAGAGAGAGAGACATAAGGGAAGACAAGTATTTAAGGTTTTTTTTAAAAAATAAGTCATCATTCTGTCACATAGTTTAAATATACTGCATCAACATTTATCTTCATTGCTTCAATATTCCTGAAGAATGATAGATTATTACTAGATTATCAGATTGTCTACTTTCTACAGGTTTATTTTGCAATGAGTAATCAGAAGACAGTCTCCACATTACAGGCAGTCCCCAATTTACAACTGCTTGTTTAACAACCATTCATGATGACAACAGCCTGGGAACAGGTACAGCCCATAGAGCATTTTTGGCCATCGTGATACTCCCCGTCACATGCAACCTCTTTGCATTTATAACCAAGTGCCCTGCAATCATGTGATCTGCATTTGCAATCTTCTTTGCCAGCTTTCCCAGAAAGTCAATGAGGAAGCTAGCAGGGAACATTAGATTTGGAGACTGTTCCCCCTGCATCCCTTTCCCCCTTAATTCTGAAGCTAAACAAATGGTTATTGCAGTCTAGTACTAGCATTCTCCAGGTCTAGAAATCTATAAGTAATCTAAAGGTTAGCACCACAAGTCTGTCTTACCTCTAGACTGTCACTGCCATCAGCTTCTCTGTCTATAATGTCAAAAATATCTTCATGGATCTTTTCTCCCTGTAAACCATGAGACAAGACTAAATATTTATTCTAAATTCAGTTGTAAATCAAAGTTCTTTTTTTATAAAATTAAATTTATAAATCAATCAATTTTATTAAGGTCATGGACCAGCAAATAAAAGCATTAAAACAATGATAATAGTAAAAATAAAAATAAAAGACAGACAGAATAAAGTATTGCGATTGGTGATGGATTAACAGTGTACAGTTAAAGTTTGTCTAATTTTACATACAGCACAGCAGAATTTGGCCACATTCAGAGAAACTACTTTATACTGAGACGATTACAATAATTTCAAGTAAAAAGATCAGTATTTCTCAGATTATTTTATTAGGTAAGGTATTATAAATTGAGTCTGTGAGTCTTTTCCCTGGGAACTAGATTAAATGCCAACCTGAAATCAATAAATGTAGTATATAATGATGAAACTGGTTTGGATGTATATTTTTCAGCCAGGTGTTGAAGAATAAGGGCATGCCCATAAATAGAGTGCCCAGATCTGAACCTCCCTTGCTCTGCCAGTACGTGCTCTAAGTCAATCCAATCAACTAATTTATTGTATAAATGTCTAGCATAGACTTACTTATTATACTTAAGCAGCTGATAGTTAATAGGCAAGTCTCAGATGCCATTTTTGTAAATAGGCACAATAATAATTATGCCCCAATGCTCTTGAACTTGTACAGTCTGATCAATATAATAAGGGGGGAGAAGGGGGGGCCAACTATTCCAGATTGTTTCATAGTATTTCAGGTGGGATAAAATCATTGCATGGAGCTTTACCAGACTTTAGCTGATTAATGAGCATCTTTATTTTAGCATTTGTAACTGGAGCCCAGTTTGGGAACAGACTGGCACTGAGACATAAATTGAAGTCAGGAAATTCTTATGATGAATATAATGTTTTAAAATGATCCTCCCATACAGAGGCAGGTATAAGATAAGGGAGTGAAAAGGGCTTATCAAATGGGTGAGAGCTATTAAGTTCCAAAACAAAATAGAGTTCTTGAGATGCTACTAAGTTTATAAAATTATGCCCAAGAGAGGAATCAAAGGGTGTTTGTTCCCCACTTCTTGGCTACTTTACCTGTGAAAAGCCACTAGCCCAATTATTTCCAGCTCCACCACCATCCTCAGATAGGTATATGTTCTCAGGGTTGTAAAGGTTGGCATATGGAGAATTCAGAATGGAATGGATCACTCGTGGCTCCAAGTCCAAAAGAACAGCTCGTGGGATATAATGTTCATCATCTGCCTATAAATAGGGAAGAAAATACCATAAGCAACCTGTAGAATTACCCTTCAAATGTGTTGAAATTCAGTTCCCATAACCCTTCAGCCATGGGCACTGGTTATAGGTAACAATTGCAAGATGGATCTGCACAGAAGAAACAGCAGCCGCTAGAAGGCAGAGTTATTATTTATTCTATGCTTCCCATCTTCATCCTTTTTGACTTTGAACACATATCTAAACTACTGAAGGCAGTTAGTCCCCGATATATTCAATAATGGTGATGAAACCAATATTAATACCGGAGTGGCTGGTAATTCAATAATTGCAGGATTCAGGTTCTCTCCGTCTTTTATCATGTACAAAAAGTTACAGAAGTTCAAGTCCCTAAAGATAACAGATGTAGAAGGTGTGGGGAAAGAAAGGTTTTGCCCTTCTTTCTTCCTACTGTATATGTATTTGCATAGAGGTGGCTAAAAAACGGGGAAATAGACAATGCTTAGAGGTTTTAATTGAAAAGTGTGTGTGTGTGTGTATGGGGCCGGGAAAAGAGGAGGGGGCTTCCCCGGAGGCGCGTGTGCTCCAGCTCGGCTCCGTGCCACCCCGCCGAAGGCTCACCCGGATCAGGGAGGCGGCGTGAAGAAGCAGCAGCCGCAACAACAGCCATGCCACCATGAGACTTCCGCAGCCAGAGCCCAAGCTTGTTCCTTGGTGCCTCCTTGGGGCGCACGGCACTGCGCCAGCACCAGGCAATCCCCTCCCCATGATCAGGGGAGGTCCGGTGGGAGAGGGAGCGCCCTTCTTCCGCTGGGGAATGTGTGGGTGCTCCCGAGGCAAGGGAATCGGCGGGGCGGCTGGAGGATGCGAGTCTGGGGTGGCGCATAAATGTGCAGGTGCTACCTAGAAGGTGGATCTGTCTCCAAAGCATTTCCAAAGCGCTGCCGACAAGCGAGCGAGCAGCCAGCCAGCCAGCCGTGCGCCCCAAGGAGGCACCAAGGAACAAGCTCGGGCTCCGGCTGCGGAGGTCACGCCCGCCACCCCCGCAGCGGCTTCCCCTTACCTTCCGACAATTCCAGCTCCAGCTCGGCCAGCCGCGCTCTAATCTCCAGCAGCAGAGAGAGGCTCTCCAGGCTGCGATCTGCCATAGTCGATCCTGGGAAAGCGATCTTCTCGCTCGCCCCGCGCCCTTCTCTGCCGCACCGGAAGGACGGGAAAGGCAGAGGCGGGCGGGCAGGCAAGCGAGCGAGGGGCAAAAGCACAAAAGCGCCCGGCCCTCCCCACCCCCGCGCGCCAGGCTCTGGTGCCCAAGTAATTGCGCGGGCTCAGCTGGGAAGGAGCCCCACGACGCGCAGCGCCAGCCCTGCCCAGCCCAGCTCCATCAGGGATGGGCTGGAGGAGGGTATGCAGAGCGCTCTCCCTCCTCCCTCACCGCCGCTTCAGTTCAGCCCCGCCATGGTGGCGTGGCTGTTGTTGCGGTTGCTGCTTCTTCACACCGCCTCCCCGATCCGGGCGAGCCTTCGGCAGGGTGGCACGGAGCTGAGCTGGAGTATGCGCACCTCCGGGGAAGCCCCCTCCTCTTTTCCCGGCCCCTCAGCTGGCCGGCTAGCCAAGCTGCAAGCGTGCCTCCGCACCCGAGGAAATGGGGAGGGCTCCCCGAAAAATAGAAAAAAATAGCGCGCATGAGAAGAGGGTCCCCTGCCTGGCGGTGGAGGTGGTCTGTGTACATGTGTAATGGGCAGCGGGTGGAGGGGTGGGCGCATCCCCGGACCGCGCTGATTTTACACCGGCTTCAATGGGATTCGGCAGACGTTGCAAAAGGAGCGATGAAGAAACGCTGCTCTCCATCTGCCAGCGAGCGAGCGAGCAATCAGCCACCCGCGGGAGAAGCTGCAAAAAGTGCAAGCCTCCCTGCAACCCCTAAAGCCAAAAAGGGGCACGGGGGAGGGGCGCCGCACCCCCCCCACACCCCATTTTGGCTTTAGCAAGCCTCCCTGCAACCCCGGAAGCCAAAACGGTTGCAGGAAAAAAGGCATTTTTTTCGTGACTCGAATATAAACCGAGGGGGCTTTTTTCAGCCTAAAAAACATGCTGAAAAACTCAGCTTATATTCGAGTATATATGGTACTCTGCCTTTATTCCCTTAATTTTAAAATACCACTAAGTTATTGTGTATTTCTAATGCCACCTCTAGTACTGCCATTATCCGAGACTTAGAGAATAACAAAATTACAGAGTTAGAAGGGACTTTGGAGGTCTTCTAGTCCAACCTCTTGCCCAAGCAGGAGACCCAATACGATTTAAGAGAAATGACTGTCCAATCTCTTCTTAAAAACCTCTAGCAATGGAACATCAAAACTTCTGAAAGCAAGCTGTTCCACTGATTAACTGTTCTCACTGACATTAAATTTCTTCTTAAATCCAGATTGGATCTCTCTTTGATAAGAGTGTCAATCCCTTACTTCTTGTCCTGCCTCCAAGTGCTTTGAAGATTACATTTGACTTCCTCTTCTTTGCCCCTTAGATATTGGAAGATTGCTATAATGTTACATCACCCTTTCATTTTGCTAGATTAGATATTCTGTTCCCACAACCATTCTTCATATGTGTTTTAGCTTCCAGTCCCTTAATCTCTTTGTTGCTTCTCTGTTCTTTGTTCTTCTCTGAACCTTCAAGAGTCTCAACATTTTTTTGGTAACATAATGACTGAAACTGGACACGGTATTCCAAGTGAGGACTTACCAATGCATTATAAAGTGGTACTAACACTTCACATGATCTTGATTCTATTCTTCTATTGATGCAGTTTAGAACTGATTGGCTTTTTAGGCAGCTGCAGTACACTGCTGACTCATATTAAAGTGGTTCTCCATAGCTCCTAGATCTCTCTCACAATTACTGCTATTGAGCCAGGTACCATCTATTTTATACATATGTGTTGCATCTTTCTTGCCTTAAGTGGATAACCTTACTTTTCTCATCACTTAATTGCATTTTGTTAGATAGGGCCAAGTGTTCAAGTCTGTCATGATCCTTCAGGATCTTGAGCTAGCTTCTAAAGTTCTGGCTATTCCTCATAGTTTAGTGTCATCTGCAAATTTGATGAGTTCCCCTTCTATCCCTTCATTTAAATTGCGTATGAAGATGTTGAAGGCTGGGCCTAAGATAGAACTTTGGGATATCGCACTGAATGTTTTTGTCCATATAGATGTAGTTCCATTAAGGACTACATAGTGAGTGCAGTTGATCAGCTAGTTATGAATCCATCCGATGGTGATATTGTCTAATTTGCATCTTTCAATCTTATCAAATAGTAGGTTATGGTCTACTTTGTCAATGCCTTACTGAAATCCACAGCATTTTTGCTAGTCCACTAATGTAGTTACTTTCTCAAAGAATGCAACAAGCTTTGTCTGACATGGTCTGCTTTTGACAAACCCATGTTGGATTCTAGTTATAACTTTGTTTTCTTCTAGATGTTCACTACTAATCTTTTCCAGGATCTTTCCAGATATTGATGCCAGCTGATTGATCTAGTTTCCTAGATTTATTTTTCCCCTTTTTAAACATGGGAACATCAACTCTTTTCCAGTTCTCTGGTAGTTCTCCTCTGCTCTAGATCTTTGAAAAATATGGTTGTATTGTTTTGAGATCACATCTCCCAACTCCTTCAGAACTAATCCATCTGATCCTGGTGATTTGAACTGGTCTAGGGTGGAATTTGTCATTCTAGACACTCTAGAATGTAGAGTGGAATTTACCATTTTTGTCTGTTTTGACTTATATTCCTAATCTGTTTTTTATGGTACTGTTTTTGATAGGTTGGACTGTTTTTTCCTTTTGTGTAAAACAGATAGAAAGTACCAATTAAGCAGTTCCACTTTCTCCCTGCTGCTTGTCACCTTTTTGCTATCTTCTCCCATTAGTGAACCAATCACTTCCTTGACTTTTTCTTGTTTACACATATAGAAAGAAACTTTATTATTATTATTGATATTTATTTCAAGCCTAAATTCATTCTGAGCCTTAGCTTTCCTGCTTTATCTTTGCAAGTTTGGGCTATATCTGGCATTCTGCCTTAATTATGTGTCCTTCTTTCCACTTTTTATAGTTGTCCTTTTTATCTTTCGATTTGCAAGAGAGTTCTTTATGCAGTCATGCTGGCTTTTTCTGGGAGCTTTTCTTTTCAGAAAGAAGTATGTTCAAAAATATGTTGTGCTGGACTGGGCTTTTATAACCTCATTTTTCCCAAGCTTCTTGGATTGTTTTTCGCTTAATAATTTCCATCTATGGAGTCTTTCACAAGCTCTCTTAAAAGTCTAAAACATTTGTTAGGCTTTATCTATTACTTGTGCTTTCATTGTATTGTATTGCAGGTCTCTGTAATTTCAACCCTTTTTATTATTTCAACTGTTAGTGAGAATTAAGTCTAGTATACCTGATCCTCTAGTTCCCTTCTCTATCATTTGAGAGACAAAGTTTCCTAGTAGGAACCTTCCACTAGGTGTAGTTTGTCTCCCAGGTTTTTTTTTTAAATTCTTATTTATATGCCATCCTTCTCTGGAGACTCAGGGTGGCTTACAATGCGTTAAGCAATAGCCTTCATACTTTTGTATATTTTATACAAAGTCAGCTTATTGCCCCCACAAACCGGGTCCTCATTTTACCCACCTTAGAAAGGATGGAAGGCTGAGTCAACCTTGAGCCTGATGAGATTCGAAACTTACAGTAATTGCAGGCAGCTGGATGTTAAATGCTGCCTTGTAGGAGGCATTAGCCTCCTACACCACTCAGCTCCTAGTTGATGTCAGGGTAGTTCAAATCCCCCATTACTATTGTGGTATGCTTCATAAATACCTTAACTGATAGCAACAGTTCATCAATTTAGTTGGTGTAGTATACACCTTCAACAAAGTCATTTTTTTTTCTTTTATATTAACCCAAATCCAATTAAGAAGGTTTTCATCATTGTTTTGTTGCATTTCTATAATCTTGTAGTTATTTCTCATAGATTAACTCCACCTCCTCTTTTATTAGGTCTGTTTCTTTTGAACAATGTAAATCCCTCAAGCTATCTATTCCAGTCACTGGTTTCAACCCACAAAGTTTCAGCAATGGCAACAACACCGTATCTGTCCCCGTGTAGAAGATTTCAGGTTCACCCTGTTTGAGTATTAGTGTATAGGCATACTTTGGGGGTTAGCGTATAGGCATCTGAGTCCTTTTTAAATGACCCTCTGGTTTCTACATTTCCTGTTTTGTGAGAGTCTGCCTTTTTTCCTACCTTCTTTCTTTCTTGATTGGCCCAAAATTTGTGCTTGGAATTACTTTCTAAAACTTATTCTCCCTCCTCGTACAGTTTAGTTTAAAGCCCTATGGAGAAGGCATGCCAACTGGTTTCCAAAGACATTCTTCTCAATTCCTTTGAGGTATAACCCATAACCTACCAAAAGACCGCCATACACGCATTGGAGACGGTGGTCTAAGAATCAAGAGTTATCTCAATGGAATTATCTCCTAAGCCAGTGGTTTACTTTAAAATTGAATATAGGTAAGCCTCAACTTGCAATTGATTTAGTGACTATTCAAAGTTTCAAGAGAACTGAAAAAAGTAATTTGTGTCCATTTTCACACTTATGATTGCTGCAGCATTCCTATGGTCATGGGATCAAAATTCGGATTCTTGGCAAGTGGCTTATATTTATGACAGTTACAGTGTCCTGGGGTCATGTGAACACCTTTTGTGACCTTCTGACAAGCAAAGTCAAGGGGAAGCCAGATCCATTTAACAACAGTATTATTAACTTAACTATAGTGATTCATTTAACTACTGTGATAAGAAAAATCATAGAATGGGGTAAAACTTACTTAACAACTGTCTTGCTTAACAGAAATTCTGGGCTCATTTGTGGTTGCAAGTTGAAGACTATCTGTACCCAAATAAAAACGGTTACATGTGAACAGCAAAAAAATACAATGATGTTCTTGTCTTTGGTACCAGAGCTAAAGTATATATCCATATATATTAAATGACTGAAACTTCATAAGGCCATCACAATCTATGCTCAGGTGTTGATATATCAATGCTTTATCATGGCTGATATTGGTATTCTAAAATCTGTCCCAAATTCTTGACAGATTTTCAGGAAGAAATACCACAATAGTATGACACATGATTGCCTCCTGAAAATAGGCTTTTTTTAAAAAAAATCATTATTTTATTTAATAGGAATGGTTTACATCTACTCTAGTTTATATAGGTACAGTGGCTTGTGTGATCAACCTCAAATATACATAAAAGGTAAACATTTTTACCTGTTGCAGAAACAAGTTTCCAAAGTTTCTGATGCATAAATGAATTTATCAATTGTAACCTGTCTTTTTAAATCTTAAGTTGTTTTCATCCAAAAGTTTATTTACCCCCACAATTGGATAACTTTCCTAAAACTACTAAAAGTAAAACAAACATGAATAAATTTGAGATCAGTTGTGGATTATATTTTAACAATCAATGCTCTTTCAATCAATGCTCCTTGCACACAACCCACAGACCCTATGACAGGAATGGAAGAAAGAAAAATATTTTACCTGATAGAAAAAGACATCCTTGCGATCAGTGCCTTCAGTAGCAAACTCCTCTACAATACCTTCAGGGCTAATACCATGTTCAGCGCATAGTTGTTTCCAAAATTCAAATCCAACTGCAAAAACATCAAAGTACAAAAATAAGCACTTTTCTTGTACCCTACCCGAATCAGAGTGAAATGGTTTCAAGAGGCAATGGAGAGATATGGGTTTTATTAAGAATTCCACACCACAGTATTCTGATTTGACAGTATTATCTTTGACATGGTTCTTATACCATTTCCTATACTTTAGAAACTTGGAATTACCTCAATTACCGTTTTGCTCCCATTAACAGCCGAGGCACAACAGAATTTAATGTTCTGGGTTTTTTTAAAAAAAATATTGGACGGCAGTTTCTTCTCCTAAAAGTGACAACCTCCCTTCTTTTCAAACACTTCTTTCTCAGATCAAGTTCTGATTCCATTGCTACACACACATACACAGACAGACAGACAGACACACACACACACACACACACGGGTCCCATAGGCCTTTTCTCTTGGTCTTACTTTGGTTGCCACACTGCCCCAGCTGCAGAGTAATAATCTCCCGCGGCATAGTGAGTGTGAATTAAAATCGGAATCCTCTTCTTCCGGAGTTAAAACCAATCCTTCCCTGAGTTGTTTCCGCTTTCTTTAAAAAATTTTTTAAAAAAAAATAAAAAAAAATATGCGCCGTTGCTAATCGCACTGCCGTTTCTTCACCTATCTGGAGAGCTTTATTTTGGCAACACGCATGCGCCGAAGCCAGAAACAAAAGCATGGGGGCGCGTGTGCGCACTTTCCGTACAACAAGACGGCGCCTCAAAAAACGGTCACTTCCTTTGCTTTAGGCCGGCACGTGAGCGGCCATGGGAGGGTGCGTGAATTAGTTGGGTAGCGGCCGCGTTCGAGCTATTGTGGTGGCGACGGCAACGGTTGGTGACGAAGAATGGTAATCCTACCCTTTCTTCCACCGGTCCCTCGGTGATGCTGGGCGAAGGAAGAATGGCAGCGGCGGAAGTAGCAGGACGGGGTGCCGGCAGTAGCAGCGGCATTAACCACAGCGGCGGCGGCGGTGGAGGAGGAGGAGGCCTCGTTACCGATGCCCAGGCCCCGTCCTCGGAGCGGGAGCAGCGAGTGCGCGCCTTGAGCGCCTTCTTGGGGACCCACCTCGGGCCTTACGAACCGGTCCTGACAGCTCTACAGGCCACGCTCACCTGGGAGAAGCCAGCAAGGAGCGCTCTTGGCTGGGTTGGCGCTCATGCAGTATTCGGGTGAGCAGCCTTACGAGGGAGGAGGATACGGGGATGTGGAAATGAATGGGTTTCTGGGCATGGAGGAAGGGGAGCGAGCCACCGTTTCGGGGCCGAGGGTTAAAGTCTCTGGTTAGGGGCTTGCCAGGATGGTATATACATACATACATACATACTGGTTAGGGGCTTGCCAGAATGTACATACATACATACATACTGGTTAGGGGCTTGCCAGGATGTACATACACATACATACATACATACTTGTTAGGGGCTTGCCAGGATGGTATATACATACATACATACTGGTTAGGGGCTTGCCAGGATGATGTATACATACATACATACATACATACATACATAAGGGGTCCTTGGTGCTCTCTGAATTGCTTGTTTTCTTGCAATCCTGAGCTACAAATATTCTCCTTTACACACACACACACACACACACACACACACACACACACACACA
>WNWU01013201.1:256494-273903 GCA_012654045.1 Ptyas mucosa
GGGGGGGGAGGTACAATAAGGCGATTCTTCTTCCCTAGAAAAGCAGGCCAATGTTGATGTTGTATAGAGGATGTAAGATTTCATTCACAGGGTTCTGCTCACAACGCTCTGATTCAAAAGCCCCCCCATAATTAGGAGCTCAAAAGAGTAATCCTATTTCCCTTATCATATCTAATTGAAAGGGAATGGGAAAATAAACTACAGAAAAACTTGTCCTGGACCTAAAAAGCTTTTGTTATCTTGTTTATTGCTGTTATTTGGAAGGGGATGTGTGTGCTTATTTGAAGTGAAAGTATTTGTGTAAAGGTCACTGTTTTAATGCATACTTACCAAGAGAAGCCTGTAAAAACCATTGCCTAGTTAAATGGTCTGCTAGGCAAATTAAACCATATTGAGTTCATGAAGTTTTGCTTTTTGCTGAAAATGTATATAAGTTAAAGGGGTTGTTGGCTAAATCTAAGTTGGAATTCTTTATAAACTTAATGCAGTTGTTAGAATGCTGTTTTAGAAAGAGGATGTCATAAATTCATAGTGCAGCAAGGTCAGTAATTAGAATAATACAGAGGTTTTCCATTCTTTTTAGCAGTATCCTTTGAACTTTAGGTATTTTTAGAGATTTCCTTTACGTTTCTTACGCTGATTCTCATCACCACCAATGTGAAAACTATGTTCTTGCCCAGGCAGATCTGATTCCATGCTGTAACTGACTGTGCTTCCAGATGAGTTGTTCTAGAACAAGAGTGTCAAACTCATGGCGTCACGTTGTTGGAATGTGACATATTACGACTTTCCCCCCCTTCACTAAACTGGGGTGCGTGGGGCCAGCATGTGACGCATCCAGCCCGCAGGCCACAAGATTGACACTCCTGTTCTAGAGGAATCTGCTTGCTGGGTTGTTTCCCACTTCCAAAAAATCATATGTTCTACTCCAGCTCAAAGAGAGCTGCAGCTTTTACTTCTTGAACAACTGAATTATGAAACAAAAAGATAATAATGGAACAGAGGATTAAGTCAGGGAAATAGTGGAATATTTATCACACAGTTATGGTTGAAAACTTTAAGAAGTTTTTGAAGTTTGGTCTTGTCACTGTGCAGCCGAAAGTTTGTCTTTCTGAAACTGTGCCATTGGGTTGTATTTTATTTATGATATTGTTATTTTTTGTATTTATTGAGAAAGAAAACATACCAAGGCATATTCATTCTACAAGGAAGATAAAAAACAAATTGTCACAGTTATAGATAGGAATTTGAATGCTTTGAATGAATTTTTCTGTTTTGATTAAATCATTGTAAGATGAATGCAGTTAATGGTAGTTCAAATTGTTGCAATAAATGGATGCAGTTCCATCACAATAATGCTAATTATATTTGGCAAAGAATTGAAGATATAGCTCTTATTCACTAAGGAACAAGCATATTTTCAATTTTTTTTAATAAAATGTGCTGATGTGTCATTTGATGACCATTGTTGAGTGATACTGTCTCTCATGAACTTAACACTAATGCTCAGTTTAGATTTGGCTTTAAAATAATTACTCCTTTAAAAAGTATTGTCAGTAATTCTGATTCCAACAATGAGAATGTATTTCAGTTAATGTTTTGTTTTTGTTAATCATCCTTAATACAATATTATACATTGATACAATGTTCTTTCATTATCAATTATGCAATATCAAATTGATAATTCTAAGTTATATTTTTAAAATTTTTATTAAAAGATTTTACATTTTTTTTAAAACTACAGAAACATAGAAGATATTTTTAAGCAAAAAGTAAATGTATCGATGTTGATCCAAAAGAAAAAAAACTCATTATACACCATATGAAAGTCATTAAAAGACTAATGTGCTTTCAGGTTCATCTAAATCAGAGGTGTCAAACTGGTGCCCCGCAGGTCAGATGCGTCAAGTGCAGGCCATGCCCACCCCAGCTCTGCAAAGGGGGAAAATGTTGTGATACATCATGTGATGGCAACGTGATGCCACGAGTTTGACACCTGTGATCTAAATCATTATCAGTCTTTTTGTTAAGCCAAAAACGCTGAATGAAAAATTTCTTAAGTAAAAAAAAGCTAATTGAAAAAAATAATGCAAACCACCCAATTTAGCAAAGGTGTTGTCATGTGTAATTTATTCTTAAAGAGCTATTTTAGCTGGAGTTTCATGTCATATCATTCAAAACTGGATTAAACCTTAATTAGGAATTTTGATTTATACAAAACTATGGAAAGTGAAAGAGAAATTTTAAAAGCTCTTTGGGTTATTTCTTTTCAATACCTTCTGCTTTCTGGCAATCTAGAGTTGGTAACAATGCAGGATTATTTATCCTGACTTCTGTCTGCTGGTCCAGGTAAGTTTTCCTGTTCTTTTTATATAATAATCCCCCATCAAAAAAAACCAAACAGTGTTGCACTAACTGGATTTATTTTCCTTTAGGTTTTTTGCCCTGACCTCTCTTCATCTGATATTCTTAGTTGCATTCACCCTAATACTAATAGTATGTTTAGATCAGTGGAAGAATAGAATCTGGCCAGAAATAAAAGGTATGCTCATTTTCCTTTTGATAACTACATCTCATTTATAATTTCTCATCTACTATAATTATATGAATACCAGGCTCAAAATCTGTGACTGAAGGTAAAAGAGAATTTTGGAAATCCTCAAGGTTCTCTGATACAAGAAAATATATTTGTGTGCCTCTATCAGGTTATACAAGAAAGGATTGCTTACACTGCTAGTCTGTACACAACAATATCAAGTGAGAAAAATAATAGTATTTTACAGCTACAGTAAGCAAACTTTTAGAAGAAAATTGTAATAGTTTTCAATCCAAAAATATATTAATATTAGATACAAAAAATAGCACTATTCATTTTTAAATGCCTGAATATGTAAAAGGTAATTTGCCATGTGGAGTTCACAGTTAAAGAAAATATGTACAGTAGTGTAGGCCAGCCTGGGACAAATGTTTTTTTTTTCCTTATGTTATGGAACTGTAAAATTTAAAAAAAATATTCAAGTGATATAATATAGAAAAGGCTTTTACACATTCACTTCCCCCCCAAATGTGGATCAAAACCTGTTATAAAATTGTACTTTTTATGTAACAAAAAGGAAAAGAATGTTGTAATTGTTACTGGAGAATTATCAGATTTACATTTAGATTTAATTAAAATAAACATTGTTAAATTAAATGGCAACATGCCATTCAAAAGCCATGTGCAATATTCAGCCTAGAAAAAAATATGCAGCCCTGATAGAGCATATTAGTCATCTGGAGGGCACCAGTTGAAGAAACAGGCATATATTAGTGTGGACTTAGGAAATCAATATTTAAATTTTTGATTCCATAGAACACAATAAGAGATTTTGTTGAGGTACCTGTCTATGGATGCATGTTTTTTTTACCATTTATTGAATAAACAATAATTATTGATAAGCCATTGGCTACCAACTGCAATTCACATTTCACAGAATATACTAAGTGAAAGCCAAAAAACTGCATTAGGACAAACAGCCACTCTAAATTCCTTAGAAAGATTCAAGTCTAATAGCTGTTTAGATGGTTTCTTCCTAAAACAGTTATTGACATTTATTGTAGGCCAACAATATTTTTCAAAGGTGATGGACAAATATATAATGTACGACTATAAAAGATCTATTTAGTTTCTTCCCAGTATTGTCAACTGGTAAAGACCCAAATACCAGTCAACCTGGTACTTATTGATTGAAGGATAGTAGTGGGATCTGGATCTTAACTGAAATCTCTGTATTTCCATAATGCAGTATTATCAGTCTAATGTAATGATATTTAGTGAAGGGATTTGCATTATTTTCCTAAATAACTGCAGAAAGAAGGGAAGGAGGGTATGTAATTGAGTTTCTTAAACAGTTTACAAACCACAATATCCATTCTATTTTCTATTCATGACCATCAGTAATAAAATGCCATGTCAATTTATGTTTTAATTATTCAGCTTAGTATATTTCACAACTAATCCTGTTTGTATCTTTAATGTTAGCAGTAAGACCTGATCAACTAGACAATGGAAGGTATGAAAAATCAAGTTACCTTAATTATGTATTTTTATTGTCTGTACAGGTAATCCTCAACTTATGACCACAATTGTGTCCAAAATTTATGTTGCTAAGTGAGAAATTCATTAAGTGAATTTTGCCCAATGACTTTTACAACTTTTCTTGCCACATTTATTAAGCGAATCACTGCAGTTGTTAAATTAGTAACATGGTTGTTAAGTGAATCTTGTTTCCCCATTGACTTTGCTTGTCAGAAGATTGCAAAAGGTGATCACATGACCAGGGACACTACAACTGTCATAAATGTGAGTTGGTTGCACATAACATGACTATGGGGATGCTGCAATGGTCATAAGTTGAAAAACAATCATAAGTCACTCTTTTCAGCGCTATTGAAACTTTAAACAGTCACTAAGTAAACTGTTGTATGTTGAGGATTGCCTGTATATGGCTTGCATAGCTGTAAAGATTTGTTATAATTAGCAGCAGACTGGTTTAAGAACAGACATTTCTAAAAATAAGAATTCATTGCATCTTTTCTTTTGTATATCTAAATCAGAAAACTTGTATTTGTTTAGGAGTAAGCTTAATATTCCGCAGTAAATTATCAGTTGGATTAGATTGTATGCCATATTAAGTCTCATAAATCTATATGAATAAGCATGTAGCTTCCAGTTTTCTTGAAATGAAATACTGAAAGTTTGGGGGGGAACTCTTTTTTGCTGCTTTTTAATTGCTCTGAATACTAGTCAAGATTGTTTATTAGAAATTAATTACGTCTTTCAAATGCAAACTAGAACTATCTCCAAAGATGAATTCTTTGGCTCATGTCCAATTTAAACAATTCATGAAATGTCTTATTAACTTCTATGAATTTGTTTACAAAAATGTGATTTGTTAAAATCTATTACTGCTGTAACAGATTCTTAACTCAGAAAATACTTTCTCTGCTTAAGTACCTATGAATTTTAATGAAAAGGCAGATGACATTTTATCCATTAAGATTGGAGATCAGTATACCACAGTAAAAGTTCTATTGTTATGGATTTGAGCCAGGACAAATAGCACTTTAGGTTTTATCTCTAAGATGTACATTACAAATATTAATGATCTTTGTAAGTGAAATGCAGCTATTTGAAAATTGTGCTCAGTGTATTTGTATTTTACAAAGAAGTAAAATATAATCTGATTTTTTTCAGCTGGGGTTTTGTCCATCCTCGACTTTTGAGTGTTCCTGAACTATGCCACTTTTTGGCCAAAGGATGGATCACAGGAGACAGCTTCATGAGAAGCCTGCTGAGTTTCAAAAAACAAAATCCTGGCAAGGTGAAAAAAAAAATCCCAAGTAGTAGTAGCAACCATGTGTTAATTGTGGGATGGGGAAAAGCTACCCCAAAGCAAAAACCTGAGAAAAGGAGATGTTTGAATATTTCTGCATAAGAATATAATATACCTACGTTAGTGTTACATAATTTATACACATAAAAGGGAACTTGGAAAAATAAGGGGTACAAGAATAGAGAATATACACTTAGCACATCCCATTTTTATTTGATGCAACTTTCAACCAACATCCTAGAATTGCCCTGATTCTGTCCCCATTGCCCATACGTTGAAGGCAACTGAAATTGATACTCCTGCCATGCTCCAACCTCGGCTACATATATAATTTCAGTTTGATACCACTTCTCAAAAAGCAGTTTGTTGGCAGCACTCCAAATATACCTGCAATTGTCTTGAGTCATAACCAGTTTGCCTAACACAAACTGATTTCAAGATTTTGTTTTGTTTTTGCAGTTCTGCCTTTTAGCTTGTGGTGTCCTTACATTTTTGGCTGTCTTAGGATACTACATCCCTGGTGTCTGTCTTGCCTATCTTATAAGTGAGTATCAAGGGAACGACTGGATACTAGAATACTTTCCTTATAAATGGTGGAAATCATTTATAAACATTTTAAAATACAGGGTCAAAAAGTGAGTTAACCATACCCAATTTGAATTTGCTGTGGTGCATTGTAAAATGTTCATTATAGCAACCTCACTTTTTAACCACCTGTTCCAAAAAGTTTTTTGGAAGTGTTTATAGAATAGTAGTCTTCTAATCACTCTTTTTCTCCAGTGCTTTCTTTCTTATTGTGGCCACTTGCTGTATACCATAACCTGAGCCAACACCTGTACACCAAACTACAGCCAGCTTTGCAACGATTAGACTTCAGTGTTCGTGGCTATATGATGTCCAAACATAAGGAGAGACAGTGTGAGTCTGATACTAACTTCCACCATTCTTTGAGTGCAAGAAGCTTTTTTTTTTTTTACATTTTGTCTACTGTATCTTTTTATCGTTACACAAAAGACTTGGCATCTTTGTGCTTTGGATGGAATTATTAAATATGCTTATGGAATATTGACAAACCTTTCCCTATTCTAAGCAATTTTTGGGGGGAAATGGCCATTTCTTGTAGATGTTCAAATTCTAGAATCTTATTCTGTAAATCGTCTTGTTTTGGTCCTTCTTTCTTCAATTTACTTCTGTAAAGATGGATCTCTAATTTCATTTTAGCACGTCACAACATTTGGAGGGAGCATCCTGCTGGAGCCGATGAGAGTGACAGTGAAGAAGAGCTTGCTGCTTTTTGTCCTAAGGTAAAAGTAGCACAGACTTTGAAAAAGAGTAGCATATTGTTGAAATTTGTGAAAAGAGTGCAGTGGGAAGTGTTTTCATGACTTGAAGAATGAAGTATCTATAAATGATTATTACAGAGGTGATTTTTTTAAAATGATGCTATTGGGTTTGTTTGTGAAAATTGCATCTCAGGTGCAGACTCTTCCTCCTTGTAGTAGTTAGATTTTTACCAATGCCAGCACTTTTGTTTTTATTTCCTATAGGCCAGTGATCCCCAATCTTCTTGGCTCCACAGACTGGTGATGGGGGGGGCAGTTCACATGCGCAAATGAAACTTTGTGCGCTCACCTGCTGCTTGTGTGGCCCAGGGGTTGGGGACCCCTGCTGTAGGCCACATTTTAACAGAATACAGAGAAGCAGATCAAACTTGTGACCATTCATATTTATTAATAGTTATTCAAGAAACAAATCAACAAAAAATAAAAGTGTGCAGTAGCCATTTTGGTGGTTGCTTGCTTTCAAGATTTTTTTTATACTCACACATAACTGGATTCTGTGGTATGATTTCCTTAATATAGCATCTAAATAGTTCTTGAGCAAATTTTTATTTAGGATTAGTGTATATAAATCAATTGTTAGTACATAATATTTAAATTTCATTGTGAGTAGGGAATTTTTAAATATGCTTATTTTTGATGATCTGAACACTTCAAGTGGACTATTGGAGAGAAATAGAATTATTTACATAATAGGCATAACTAAGTGAGGACAACTTACAGTATATATAATTTTTATTTCGCCACCCAACTCCCAATAATTGGGTGGTTTACAACAATCAAAATGAAGCAATAAAACAAATAAGAAAAAGGATGACAGGAATAACTATGTATATTTGCTTTGTCAAAAGTATTCAAATCTCTTTTTCCCCCCCAAGTTGGATGATGCTGTGGTTGCCAAAGAGCTGACTTTCTCTGACTCTGAGCATTCTGATGCAGAAGTGTCTTATACTGAGAATGGGACCTTCAATTTATCCCGGGGCCAAACACCATTGACAGAAGGTTCTGAGGGTATGTAGATATATAGAAAACATGCAAGATACATTTGACATTAAATACCACTTAAATCATTTTGGAGGTCCATTGGGATAAAAAAACAAAACAAAATAAAACAAAAACCAAGCTACCCAGTATGAAAACATAATAGAGCTGCTCTAAAATGTTTGCACTTAAATTGGATGTTGAGGAGTGACACTGATAAGGGAAGATAAATGCTAAGATCAACTGAATAATATGACTTTTTTATTTATTAAACAAGAACCTTTCAGAACTCAATATCTTTAATTTAATTACCCATTAAAATTCTCTTTAGACTTTGATGGCCACAGTGATCCAGAGGAATCTTTTGCTCGAGATCTTCCAGATTTCCCTTCTATCAACCCTGAGATGACAGGCATAGATGATGAGGATGACACCAGCATTGGCATTCCAAGCCTTGCCCCCCGTAACCAGGCCCAGGAACAGAACCAACAGTCTCATAAACAGGAAGCAGTGACTTCAGAATTCCTCCTAAGTGAGCTTCCATTAATGCATAATCTGACAGATGACTTAGCTGGTTTTGTGACCAGGGGAATGATTCAGCTAGCCTTGTCAGGAACTTCCCAGTCAGTTGCTGTGCATAGCAACAGACAGCAGCGAAGTGCCAAGGCCTTCCTTCGGACCTCCAGCTCAGAGCTGGATACAGATGCTGAAGGAGATGATTTTGAACTATTGGATCAATCAGAGTTGAATCAGATGGATCCTTCAAATTCCCGTGGTCAATAACAATTGTCTGGCATTTGTTTTCTGGTTCCTTTATCTAATGGACCAGAATTAGAAGAGCCAGGTGCAGAAATAAGATTAACGTTTCGTTTTCATATCTAATCTGGCTTGACAAATTTGGGAAATTGTATACATTTTAGAACAAAAGACTACTATAACAGAATCACAAGAATTTGGCTCTTGTGACCTACACCTTTGTACTTTGCCATATGTTGCACTCCTAATTAATAAAAAAGAAAAAAAATCCTGCCTGATTTATTAAATGACCCAGTAGATAGGCTTCAGATCTTGAGAAACAAGTCAGAAATTGTCTTGTATTTAACAAACTAAGTTCTTGAGTAATTCAGGTGAGTATTTTTCCCAGTTTCTGGTTTAGGATTTAAATTTTCAATACTATTAGAAATATATATACACAGAGACACTGTATATGTGTTTGCATCTGTATATACATAAAGCTCCCAAGACCTTAGAGGTACTAGAAATTACTCCTATCTCTAGCAAATATTTGCATGTAATGATTCCAAATACATAATTTATTTAAACCCTAGATGAAATATTCTCACACAAAATAATAGCAA
This sequence comes from Ptyas mucosa, assembly GCA_012654045.1. Taxonomy (NCBI): domain Eukaryota; kingdom Metazoa; phylum Chordata; class Lepidosauria; order Squamata; family Colubridae; genus Ptyas; species Ptyas mucosa. The sequence goes on from WNWU01013201.1 coordinate 265,549, forward strand.
TAATACACAAAGAGATCTCTATAAACTTTTGAATGAAGATTTCTTACCTTCTCTCCACCACAGTTCATGAAATAATTGCCCTGTTTCATTCTAGAAGTCATCAAGTCTAATTATATTGATTTCAAAATTGAAATATATCTAAATTATTTATAGATACCCAGCAAGCAGTCTATCATATTGATATATCCCACTATTGTTGACATGCCCTTATTTCATGTTATCTGTAGCTGTTTAGCTCTCAGATGGATTCCTACTTTTTGAAGAAAAATATATTGCTTATTAAGAAAGCTAATTGATTTCCACTGAAAGATGACAAAGGTCAGAATCCTAAGAATAACTGCTCCAAGCTTTGAATGCAGTTTTCAAAACATAAAAGTGGGCTACACTGCCTAATGATAATTATTTTAGGGAAATTTCCTAGGAATACAAAATGGGAACAAAATTACATCAAGTGGAAAGGAGACGTGTAAATCTGAGATAGCAGGAACACTCCATTTGAAGACCAATTTCATCAGACTTAATAGAATAGTTGGTATATCTTGGTTGTACTGTTTGCATTTCTGTGAAGGTACATTCCATCTCAGTAAAACATCTGCTAATATCTGGATGTTATAAGTACCATGTTTCCCCCAAAATAAGACCCTGTCTTATATTTTTTTGAACCCCCAAATAAGGCTTGGCCTTATTTTCAGGGATGTGTTATTTTGCGGCGCATGGAGTAAGACGGGGCTCCTCTTGCCGTCTTACCTGATTTCCCTAACCAGAGGAAATGGTGGGGACTGGCTGTGCATGTGTTTAAATATTTTCGGGGAGGGCTTATTTTAGCACTTGTGCTCAAAAGCCCGATTGGGCTTATTATCAGGGGATATCTTATTTTAGGGGAAACAGGGTACTATGGCACCATAATACTGCTTACATCTTTCTGTTTTGAGTAAAACCAGCAAAGGATTTTTTTTTTTGCTGCATTCATCTTAAAATGAATCTTTTTGCAGACATACAAAAAACAACCCTTCTTTAAATAGTTCATACTCTGAGGAACGTATGAATTAATTATTCTGGTGCTCTGTAATTTCCTGTACAGAATTCCATACAGAAACTATTTCTATACTAAACTATTGGAAGATTGTACCTTAGAAGTAATTATCCTTGATGGAAAGCCATCCTGGTGATTCTCTGAACAAAAGAGACTTGAATAAGTGCTGTGCTTTTATATTTTAAACATTTATTTAGATTTGAACTACTTATAACAACTTGTGCATTTGCATATCCAGTTAGGAGATCTTGCTCCATATTTCTATAGTAGCAATTCAATCTGTATCGTTTTTGCAGACTGAGTAGTTTTGAGGTTTACTATTTTTTCCCAACATACAGCATTAAAGGACCTTCGTAAAATACTGCCTATTGTTTTATTGGCCAGTAGTACTGTGATGTTAATGCTATGACTAATAACACATTCTTGCAGAGAATATTTGAGGAGGTAATACATTGTACATTTAAAACAGCTTGGTTTGATAGCATTTGTGTGGCAATATCATGATATTTAATTGCCTTTTTGAGTGTTTATGGTACTGTAGAATATTTATAGTAAATTGTCTCATTGGAGAAGTTTTTAAAGTAAATAAATTTTTGATTTAAGAGTATTGTTTATCATAGAAAACAAAATACAATATAGTAAAATAAAATGAAACAAAATGGAAATGGAAAACTGACTACTTCATTAGATTTTATGTGATGTTGAATAGAAAAAGCTTTAGTGCAATAAGACCATCAAACACTCCTCCATTGTATTAATAGTTAAATATATTTTAAACATTTTATTGAGTGTTTTTATCTGCTGTATCTGCTGCAAAATAAAGTATTTGAAAAAAAATCCTGTGTATTTCATTTTTCTAGTTCCAACAGTAATAAATTTCTTTGAATACTTTTCCTGTTGGCCCACAGTGTCATACAATTGTTAACTTAGCTCAGCTGCTATTTTTGCACTGTTTCTCATATAAACAAAACAATTTAGATCTGATAGTTATAATCACATATTGTGCTGTGCCATTTAAATACTAGTTATTGGAATGTGATGTATTTATGTATAATTAGATTTATATCCTGTGTTTCCTTAAAGAGTGCAGGACAAATTATACAGGGATCTTTCATTTTATCTCTCATGTTAACAGAGTTATGTTCACTTGAGATGAGAAAAAGTGATTGATCCAAGTCACTTAATGAGTGAGAGTGATGGAAGGTAGATTTGAACTTCATATTTCATTGGCTATTTGTATATGTACCTTTTTTTGGAGAAGTTTGCTTTTTGAAAGGTTTTTTAAAATCTATATTCTCCCATTGTTTTACAATCCATTGTCTCAACATTATACAATTATTGTGTCTCAGTTTAATACAGCTATTATAAAAGTATGGAAGCCCAAGAGGAACTACCGTGTATACTCAAATATAAGCCGAGTTTTTCGGCACGTTTTTCAGGCTGAAAAAAGCTCTCCTCGGCTTATATTCGAGTCACGAAAAAAAATGCCTTTTTCCCTGCAACCGTTTTGGCTCCCGGGGTTGCAGGGAGGCTTGCTAAAGCCAAAATGGGGTGGGGGTGCAGCGCCCCTCCCCCCTCCCCCCCTTTTGGCTTTAGGGGTTGCAGGGAGGCTTACAGCTTTTTGCAGCTTCTCCTGTGGCTGGCTGGCTGGCTGGCTGCTCGCTTACCAACAGTGCCTTCTCCTCTTTTGCCCCTCAGCGGCTCCCAGCAACTGAGCAGAGAGGCGGCTGGTGCAAATCACTTCAACTCCACTTACCTGCCCGCCTTAGTTTTGTCGGCTTCAGAGAAGCTAACCGGAGTAAGCTCTGTCTCCCGAGCGATAAAATCCCAGAGGCCAAAGGGACATGAAGGAGAGAGGCATACGATCTGGCCGCTTTTTTTTTCTTTTCTTTTTTTACAAGTGGAAGGTTTTTTCCTGTCCCTTCCCATCCCTTTTTCGCTTTTAAAAGCGAGACTCACCAGGCCAAGCTGCAGGAGAGGGAAGCATTCTCTTACACTGGAGTCCGGGTCCTGGTGCTCCCCAGCGCCGGATTGGAGATGTTTCTTTTCTCTCGCCTCCTGGCGACGCTGCATCGTCTCCTTTCTACCCTACTTTGAAAGTCGGCAGGACTAACAGCGTCTTTGCAGGACCAGGCGCCCGTGGCCGTCCGCGTGTGTGCTTCACGCGTGTGTGCTTCACGCATGTGTACATGCTTCCTCCCCGTCTCCCCACTTTTGTTAGCACCACCGCTACCTCTTCCCAATGTTGCTGCTGCTGCTGCCTCAAATTTTGCTCTTCTTCCCACTTCTGCCACCCCTCCCCTCCGCCACAACAGCACCATTCATTCCAGATGGCGAGGGCTGAGACAGAGAAAGAGAAAGAATGAAAGAGAGAATGAGAGAATCAGAATGAGACAGAGAGAGAAAGAGATAAAGAATGAAAAGGAGAGAAAGAATGAAAGAGAAAGAGACAGAATCAGAATGAGAGAGAAAGAGTGGAGAGAGAAAGGGGGAGAGAAAGAATGAGAAAGTGGGGGAGAGAAGGGGAGAGAAAAAGAAAGAACGAGAGAAAGGGAGAGAAAGAATGAGAAAGGGGGAGAGAAAAAGAGTGGGGGAGAGAAAGAATGAGAAAGAGTGGGAGTGACAAGATAGGGCAAAAACGTAAAATGTGAGGACAGTTGTAAGTTCGAGGACTGGTCACAAGTGTGAGGACCAGTCAAAAATTACTTTTTCAGCCCTCTGAGTAGTCCATATGCACAAAAGGACTACCCAGAGGGCTGAAAAAAGTCATTTCTTACAGGTCCTCGCACTTTTGACCGGTCTTCGCACTTATGACTGGTCATCAGTTATGCCCATTGTAGCATTCTTAACAACTGTGTCACTCATTTCACAACTGCTTCTCTTCACCATGATGACAAGATTTTTGTTTTTGTTGATCCTCTTTTCCACTTACAGAGCTAGTTTACTGTTTTTCTTTGAAATCAATATTCAAAAACATTTAACCTACTGATGCCTCAATTAATGTAATTTTATTGGTATCTATTTTTATTTTGAAATTTACCAGTAGCCGCTGCAATTCACACCCCCGGCTTATACTCGAGTCAATAAGTTTTCCCAGTTTTTTGTGGTAAAATTGGGTGCCTCGGCTTATATTTGGGTTGACTTATACTCGAGTATATACGGTAAGTTCAGTGTATATTTGCCTTCCAGCACATACAAATTCCATTCGTATTTACTGCCATCCTTCAGGATACGGTGAGATCATACAGGATTGGCGCACCAACAGAGAACTATTACTTTGAGTTCCTGCACTTTTCAACCTCTGAATTGAGGGAACCCAGAGCATAATATCTTGAGCAGGAAAGGCTCTCCAGAGTTAACTTGAAAGTTGCAATCTCGTGAGTATCCTAAGAGTTATCTGAAGAGTCACCTTGGATAGTGAGATGGGTGGCATATACATTTATTAAATAAGATTTTACTATATACTGATTTAGAGGTGAAAACTAGCATCTGAAACCTGCAAAGTGTTATTTTGCTGAATCAACTTGTATCCAATATATATGCTGTTGCATTTGCATGCATTGCAGATTTCAGACTGCAGTCCCAAGTAGACTACTTTGCCATACAGGTAAATCCTCATTTAGCAATTGCTTCAGACAGCAAATGCCATAATGGTAATGAAAAAGTAACTTGGTGACCAATGCCCACATTTGTGACCACATTGTCTTTCCCTTAGTCACATATTCACCATTAACAAATCATTTTCCTGTGTCCTGGGTTGTTGTTTTTTCTTTCTCCCTTTGCAGCAGGAGAATGCTTACATAAGTAATTTCTTTCTGAACTGCTTTTCTCTGTAGTACAGTGCTTCCCACAAGTTAACAAGCTCAGCTCTTAATTAGTTGATTATAACTTTCACCTTGCAGTTGCTACCTGAAATTAACAAGACCCTAATCAATTTCATTTCCTTTTTTTCCTAAGTGGAGCTTCACAGCCCTGAGCCCACTAGGAAAGCAGCAGATGCCAATTATTTTTTTCAGAAATAAATGTGTGCATTTCTCATTGCATACCTGCTCACTCTCTTGTAATCCATTTCTCTCCAACTCGAACAAATACATATATTAATTCCTTTCTTACTAGTTATTCCAGTACCAGGAAGAGCATCCCAAATGCTGGGAAAGTGAAGAAAGGGGGCTATAAGATTTTACCCAGCTTTCTCATGAGTTGAATTCTAGAAACATTTCTGCCATTTGGAAGCTGTAAAGCAAAGGAAAGATGAACTAAAATCACAGTCTTAGTATAACCCCCTCCAGAGACAATAGAGAAGCCAAGCCACCCAATATTACAGAACAATCTCTTTTTGCCAGGATTCAATCTCAATTTGTTATACCATCCAGATTCTTACAGTATTTGCATAGCAACTTAGAACTTAAACAGCATCTTTTTTTATTCTACATGAACCTGTTTGGGGAGAGGGAGGGAATCATCAGCAAACTGGTGATACTTCAACCCAATTTGATGACTGATTTTCTCCAGATACTTCATAAGAACTAATCACAGATTGAAGAAATTATTAAGAAAATGTTGGACTGTGCTGAAATGAGTAGACTGACATTTGAAATAAGAGAACAGGAAGATGAACAATATTATTTGATATGGGAGCTACTTTTTCAATGATAGATAATAAAGCATGGAGATAAGATATTATATATGAAATGAAATTTGGATAAAATGTTTAAATACTTGTTTTCTGTTAGAGGAAAGAACATTTCAGCATGTCATGATGAGATTTTGAAAATTTTTGAGAGCACGAAATGATTCTAACCGATCAAAATACTGTCTGTATTTGTTTGGAAGGATGATATTTTTATGTTGTTTTTGTTTAAAAATAAAACTTTTTTTCAAAACAAAAACAAAAACTAATCACAGATGTTGGATAGAGTGAGGAGACCCAAGTTCAAGTTTTCCCTTATGAATAAAAGCTAGCTGGATGATTGTGAGCTGGTTGCATGGGATCTCTATGCAGTCACCAGAAGTCAAAGTCCATTTGAAAGAATGCAAACAATAGAAGCTTTATATAGATTTTAAATATTGTGGCAAAGAAAAAGAGCAACGTCATGTTAAAACTGCCACTAAATCCCAACCAGAATAATGGTTTCTAACTTTCAACCAACATATTTTTCTTCTACTTCCAATTCTATTTTAGGAGCTCAGTCTATACTATCCAGTAATCTACATATATGGTAGTGTCAGTGTCCTGAGTTATGTAGCTGGATCTCATTGACATTCTTTGAGCTGATGTTCTAATTTTCATTTATTCCTCTGTAGGATTATTCCTATGTGTAAACTTTAGGAATTTACCCAACATCTGAACTGCTAACTGCTATTATAGCAGGTTACAGATGATATTGTTGAAGAACTCACTGCTTTTTGCTGTCATCAGGATTCTCACTCCAATCCTTGTTTTAAGGGAATGGAATGACGTGCAGAGTGTCTGCCCCACTCCCAAATTTGTGATTAACTGTGGCCTATTACCAATCTCTGATCTTGAATGGAGAGTATAGAAATAAGTTTGAGTAAATTTTGGGAGTGTTTTGTGGAAGGAAGCTCAACAGATAATGTTACGTGCAAAGGAGATAAACATGGTCTAGAATGGAGAATTACTGATATGATGATCTATCTTTTAAAAGTGCAAAAACTGATTCAGAAAAAAGGAGGCATCAACAGTGAAGGCCCGGCATGTGATGCCTTGGATCAGCACATGCTTGGTGGAATCCAATGGTGATTTTAGCACCCAAGATTGTTGCAGTTGTGATCTCAAAAAAATAAAATGTTCTGGGGAGATTACTAATAAGTCATATTAGGGTGACTCATCTGGTGAAATGTAAACAAGAGGCGAGCCTAATCTAAAGAGAGTGTATAGATCAGAGCAGTAGTGGAGGAATACCATTCCTGGTCAGCACTATCGGGAGGTGTTTCGGCCTAACAACGTGAATCTCTATCAGCGTACTTATTGAAAATGAAGCTAGTAGAAGCTGTATTTGTACTTGAAAGGAAGGGAAGAGAAAAGCCAACCTGAGTGGTTTACCAGATTGTTAGCTTCTGCTTGATCCACTACTTAGTATGTTATAGTAAGATTGTTAAGGATATAGTTGTGAGATAACCAGGACTGGTTATGAAGCAGAGTGTATAGTTTTGCACACGGAAACAGTGCTGAGAGTAGTTGTGAATAAACTGCGTACAAACTGGTTTTTAAAGTAGTTTACTTATAGAGCAAAGCAAATGCATAGTCCTTTTACCAATCCAAGTCTTAGCCATGCATAATCAATTCAGAGATACAAAACTTCTTACCGGTTCGTAGAACGATACATGAATCATTCAGGAACAATATTAAAAAATTCATAAGGACTTCCGGCGGTGACGTAGAGTCGTGGCGGCACAGGAGAGAAGCGCTCTCTTTCTGATGCCGGTTTTCTGAGTTTTTGGTGCCTTTTTTGGTAAAGACCGATCCTGGAGAGATTGGGAATAAGGAGGGGAAACTTCGGGGGAGGCGAGGAGAGGTGCGATCTCCCGCCGTACCGAGAAGATCCCTCATTCCAGGCTTGGAAGAAGCCAGCCGGTGCGACAAGCACAGCTGGCCCGGAGGCTTGACGAGCTGATTGAGATCATTGGGAGCAGAGGAGTGAGTACAGTGCGAGATTTCCAAGGGTGAGCAGACAGCGAGAGTTAAAAATCCGGGCGATTTAGCGCAAAACTGAGGAGGAAATATTTTTCCGGAGGGGTAGCACGAAAAGAGAAGAACTCAGAGCGTAAAGGTGGCGGCAACTGAAGAGGTGAGCAGAAAGGAAGAGGACGGAACATAACCAGTGGAGAAAGAATAAAAGACACTAAAATAGCGAAAAACGAAGGCGAGGAGAAGTGGATTTAAATCATAGAGACTTAAAGAAAAACGGACAAACTTTATATCCTCCCCTTTTTTTCCTTTGGTTGCCCTAACGGAAGGAGAGAGGTAGTTTGGCAGAATAAAAAAACGGCAGACTGTGACTGGGCAGATTGGAGATCGCCATACTGAAACAGGGAAAGACCCCAACGTGAAAAAGAAGCAAGTTGGTTTTCCCCTTTGTTGAAAATATAACAAACAAGATTTACAGAACTCATAAAACATTGGAAACATATTGTTCTTATAAAGCCCTCTTTTACTTAAATATAGATAACTGTGATTGATATTTATTAGAATTGATTAAGAATTACAGCCATACTTGTTTAGCAATAATAAAATAGCATATAAAATAATATATAGTAAGCTAGAATATTTGAGAACTATATAATTATAGTGACTTAGAAGA
>WNWU01013201.1:274003-299624 GCA_012654045.1 Ptyas mucosa
AAAATTTTTTTATTTGTGATTTTAGATAAATTAAGTATTATAATTATTAACTATTAAGTATTAAGTTTGTGATTATTTAAACTACATATTTATACATATCTATACATATTTATATCTATTTATACCTATAATATTTATTTATATCAACGCATATTAGTATTATATTGTAATATTTATATTATACTTAAATTTATAGTACTGCTACATTTTTTATGAAGATTTTCTAGAGATAGCTAATTGGTCAAAGGAAATTTACTTAAAGAAAAGAGAAAAAGATAATTTAAAATTTTGGATGGTGATTTGGGAAAAAGTTGATAAAATATTGGAGGAACAATATAGAATTTTGAAAGAAATGACGAGCACTACTACAACAATGTTGAAAACGGGAAAGAAAACAATACCAATTTTAGCAGGAACATCGGCCTCCCCGGTGTCACAGAAAACATTGGAGGGAATGTTTGCATCAGAGAAGCAACCAAGCACGCCTGGTATGCCAACGATGCAAGCTACATTAATGACAATCCAAGAAACAATGGTTAAACTACAAGAATGCATGACCAGAAATCATGAACAATCTAGAAAAGATATGGATGAGGTAAAGAGAGAAGTTAAGAACGACATTCAAAAGATTGATGAAAAAATGGACCTGATACAAGAAATTATTCAAAAAAATGATCAAAGAATAAAAGAAATAGAACAGAAGACCAAATTGACAGAAGGAAAGCTGGAAGCATTGGATACAAAAATGATGGGACTAAATAAGGAACTCGAGAATACAGTAGCGCAATTGGAAATGGAAAAAGCAGCATTTTTCCTACGTTTCCAAAATGTAGTGGAAGAGAGGGAGGAAGACCTGACGATGATAATGGCAGAGATGATAGCAGAGTCTCTCCAAAGAGAAAGGGAAGAAATAATAAATGAATTAGATGAAGTGTACCAGGTACACACAAACTATGCCCGGCAACACAAACTCCCTCGGGAGGTACATATAAGATTTGTAAGAAGAAAGGTGAGGGATATTGTATACAAAATAACGAAGGATGAACCTATGTACTATAGGAATAAAGAAATAATAACTTTGAAACAAATCCCTAAAAGAATAAGAGACTTGCGGAAAGAGTACTGGTTCCTGGCCACCCTGCTAAATAGAAGATATATACCATTTAGATGGACGCCGCCGGAAGGGATGTTAGTAACGTGGCAGGGAAGGAAAATAAAGGTGGATTCGCAGGACAAAGCGAGGGAATTATATGATCAAATGATAGGAAATGAGGAAACAAGTGACAGTAAAGAAGAAGGAGGAAGGAATATAAAAGGAAAGCAGAGACGGGAACGTGAAAGAACTCCACCACAAGGAGGAAAAGAAAAAGAAGGAGACACTCAGGAGGAAGGAGGAGTGCAAACAAGAGGCCAAAAAAAAGAACAAGAAGAAACAAAGAAGAAACAACAACAGGAAAGTCAGTAAGAAATGGAAAGAACATTAAAAATTTTGTCAGTAAATGTAAACGGACTCAACTCACCATCCAAACGACACCAAATTTTCAAAAAAATTCTGAAACAAAAATTGGATATAGTGTGCCTCCAGGAGGTACACGTAAAAAAACAAGACATAAAATATATACAAAATAAGAAATTAGGTAAAGCATATTCATCTTTGGCAGAAGAAAAAAAAAGAGGAGTAGTGGTATATATAAAGGAAGGAATAGATAGCGATATAAGATATTTAGATACTGAAGGTAGAATAGTGATGATAGAGTTAAGACTTGATTTCAAAAATATGTTATTGGTAGTAATATATGCACCAAACAGTAAACAACTAGAATTCTATAGAAAAGTGCATGAGAAAATTATGGATCAAAAAATGGAAAATGTATGTCTGATTGGAGATTTTAATGCTATTTTAGATGTGAGAAAAGATTATAAATGTACCCAGCAAAATAAAAATAAGAAAAATGTATTATCCAGGACTTTTACAGATATGGTGGAAGAGTTAAACATGATAGATAGTTGGAGGTTCCATAATCCTGAAACCAAGCAATTTACATACTACTCGAACCCGCACAAGTCCTGGTCTAGGTTAGACATGGTATGGGTATCCAGCATATTAATGAGGGAAATAGAAGCGGTGGAAATTCTACCAAATGAGTGGGCGGATCACAACCCATTAATGATGATGTGGAAGGGGCAGCAGAGAAAGAAAAATAGATGGACAATGAATACTCAGTTAATAAAAGAAAAAGAATATAAGAAATATATGGAAAAGGAACTAGAACTATTTTATAAGGAGAATGTGAAACAACACAACTCCCTACAAAATTTATGGGACACTACCAAGGCATACGTAAGAGGCCTTACAATAGCATACAATGCAAAACGTAGAAAAGAGAGAGAAAAAGAATATAACAAATTACAAGAAGAAATTCAAAATTGGGAGAGTAAATTGCAAAGAAAACCAGGAGTTGAACAAACAAGAGTAAAATGGATAGTGGCAAAACATAAGTTAAATATATTAGAACAAGGGCAATATGTAATGACTCTAAAATATATAAGGCAGAATTATTTCGAACACGCAAATAAACCGGGGAGGTGGTTAGCATACAGGCTGAGAAAGGAAAGAGAAAAAGGAATAATTCAGAAATTACAAGATGAGGAGGGGAGGATCCAACAAAGTATAGAGAAGAAAAAGGAAATAACACTCCAATATTACCAAAAACTTTATGAGAAGGATATAGTAACAACGGAGGAAATTGAACATTACTTAAAAGGAAAGGGAGTACAAACATTAACGGAGGAAGAAAAAGAGTTATTAGACAGGGAGATTACGGCAGGTGAATTAAAAGAAGCGCTGAAAAGACAGAAAAATAATAAAACTCAGGGGACCGATGGTCTTCCAATGGAGTTTTATAAAACATTTGGAGAATTATTAAATGGAATATTATTAGAAGTATATAATGAAGCCCTGATGGAGGCAAAATTACCAAACACATGGAAAGAAGCGTACATCTCTCTAATACCGAAAGAGGGGGCAGATGCCACATTAATAAAAAACTATAGACCGATTTCTTTGTTGAACACCGATTACAAAATTTTTATGAGTATAATTGCTAATAGGCTGAAAAAAATACTACATAACAAAATACATCAGGACCAAAATGGTTTTTTACCCACAAGACAAATAAAAAATAATTTAAGGATGGTAATGGATGTTTTAGAATATTACGAGATGCATCCAGAGAGACAGGTGGCCCTGATCTTTCTGGATGCACAAAAAGCGTTTGACCAAGTAAACTGGCAATTTATGAAACAACAAATTAAAAATATGAATTTTGGTGAGAAATTTACAAAAATGATAATATCAATATACCAGGACCAAAAAGCATGTATTTTGGTAAACGGGGACCCAACGAAATTTTTTGGAATAAATAAAGGAGTAAGGCAGGGATGCCCACTATCGCCCCTACTTTTTATCTTAACGTTGGAAAATTTGTTAATTAGAATTAGGGCAAATAAAGAAATACAAGGATTAAAGATTAAGAGAGAAGATTACAAGGTCCAAGCCTTTGCGGACGATCTTATTTTCTTCATAGAAGATCCAATAGAAACAACCCCCAAATTAATAAAAGAAATTGAAACTTTTGGAAAAGTAGCAGGCCTAAAAATTAATAAAGAAAAAACGAATATGATAATAAAAATATGACAACAAAACAAGTAGAGAAATTAGTAAAAGATTACAGGATTACAGGTAGTCAAAAAAGTCAAATACTTAGGGATAAATCTGACAGCTAGAACAGTAACAATAAAACAGGATAATTATGAACCTTTAGTCCAGAAAATAAAAGAGGATTTGGATAAATGGGGGAAATTAAGACTATCCTTACTGGGGAGGATAGCAGTGATAAAATCAAATATACTTCCAAGACTCCTTTATTTATTCCAAACAATACCAATAAAATTAGACAAAAAATTCTTCGATAATTTGGATAAAATAACAACAAATTTTGTGTGGGAAGGGAAAAAATCAAGAATAAAATTGAACATATTACAAGATGACAGAATTAGAGGCGGATTTGGTTTCCCGGCATGGCAAAAATATTATAAAGCAGCAAACTTGTTATGGATTAAGGAATGGATAACCCTGGAGAACCAAAGATTGTTAAATCTGGAAGGTCATGATCTAATGAAGGGATGGCATGCTTTTATTTGGAATTCTGGAAATAAAATATATAAACATTTCAACAACCATACTATTAGAAAATCCTTAATTAATACATGGCAACAAATTTGACATAAACATTATATAAAAATTCCTGGTTGGTTATCAACAATAGAAGCAATTACTCACCCCAATATACTATCAAAACAAAAAATATTAAGATATAGAGAAGTATTGGATATGGGAAATTAAAAACTAGGGAAGAACTAAAAGAACAAGGAATAGCAATAGACTGGTGGCCCTACTCACAAATAAAAACAAGATATAGGAAGGATCAGGAGAAGGGAGGAATAGACTTAAAACAAAATCGATTAGACAAATTATTAGAATCTAAAGAAGGGAAATTAATTTCGAAAATATATAAATATCTAATCGAACATGATTTGGCAGAAGAATTGGTTAAAGGGCAGATGATAGCGTGGGCAAGGAATATTGGCCACAGTATACAGCTGGAAGAATGGGAAAGAGCGTGGGAAAACAACTACAGCATGACAAAATCGGTGGCCTACAAAGAAAATCATTATAAGATGTGGTATCGATGGCTTCTGGCCCCCGCAAGATTAGCGAAAATGTACCCAAATATAAACCCGACATGTTGGAAATGTAAAGAAGCACAAGGAACTTATTATCACGTTTGGTGGCTTTGCCCAGAAATTAAGAAATATTGGAATAAGATAAAAACATGGATAACCGAAATAACAGGTTATGAAATTGAATTAGAACCTGAAATTTTTTTATTAGGCATGATTAAAAAGAATATTAGAAATGATATAAAATACTTAATATTCCATATAATTACGGCAGCAAGATTAGTATTAGCACAATTTTGGAAAATAGATCGAATGCCAACTGATCAGGAGTTAATACAAAAAATTTACACACGCGCAGAAATGGACAAACTAACTTTAGAGTTACAGGATAAGGAGGACTCAAAATATTATACAATATGGAATAGATGGTATCAATGGATAAATCAGAGAAAGGGAAATGGGTAGAGACGGGATTTAGAAGAAATCAATATAATTAAAAACAGCACTGTCAGAGAAATAGAAAACGAAATATGCCACAGTATGTTGGCATTTATGTATATATGTATATATAATGGAAATTAGTTAGAAATTGTGTATTGTATATGTAAGTTTGTCTCTTGATTAAGAGAAATTTGTATGTTTTAAATGGTTTTATAAATGAATAAAGTTTTGTTTTTAAAATTAAAAAAATAAAATAAAATAAAAAAGTTCATAAAAGCAGTAATAAATAAACCATGATCAAATTGACATGTAAAGAGAGCAAAGATATTTACAACATAGCAGCAGGTAACAATAGGGTGTAATGTCCACACTGACCACAAGTCAATCTCTCCTTAAATACAGTTGCTACAGAGCTCATCCAATCAGGATGCAGAATGACTCAGCAATACTCTTAAAGCTATATTATGCATATTCATACTATAAACATATAATGTTTGTTTATATATTACCTGGCCAACTAGTTAGGCAATGACCATTTCCTAACAAAGATAATATATAATGTTTTATTCATTATTGGATTGATTATTTTGTGTAGTTTAGTACTGCTTCAATAATATTACCTTATTGCAGGATGTTTTAAGTGGGGGAAGCATTCCAATCCTGGTTTCAAACTGAATATATGTATAACAGCGGGCACTGGAGGGGCCATTCCAGGGAAAACAGAATCAGCCATGTATCCTTAATCCTTACTTCCAATCCAATGATCCCAATCTTGAATCCTATAAGTTTCAAGTTCTGAAGAATAAATGCCTGGTTTGTTTATAATAAGGTTCTACTCATCCATGATTTGGTAACATGCATTGCAAAATGTGATATATATTGCAAACCTTGTTAGGCAAGAATGATGATGTATGTCAGATTCTGCCCTCCTAGGTTTTACATCAATCCTTATGCTAAATTTGGAGGAGAGTAGTTTATTTTAATTAATTAATAAATTAAAATACTTATAGGTTTTATCTATAAAAATAACCTAGATCAGTGATGGCTAACCTTTTTGCCATCAAGTGCCAAAAGCGGGGGGAGCACGGGGGAGTCACGCGCACGTGTGCCCACACCCATAATTCTACGTGCCCCTCCCCCTGCGCATGTGTGCACGAGTCCCCTGAGCTCCCCCCACTTTTGGTACGCAATGGCACGGTGGGCCAGGTAGGCCTGTTTTTTGCCCTCCCCAGGCTCCAGAGGCTTTCTAGGAGCCTGGGGAGGGCAAAAACGGCCTTCCCCACTCCCCCGGAGGCCCTCCAGAGGCTGGAAACGGCCCATTTCCCAACTTCCACTGGCCCCGGAAGGCCCGAAAATCAGCTGGCTGGCATGCACGTGCGCGCTAGAACTGAGCTAGGGCAACGCTCGCGTGCCCACAGATATGGCTCCGTGTGCCACCTGTGGCACCCGTGCCATAGGTTCGCCATCACGGACCTAGGTGATCTAGAGCCTCGTTTTTAAGACAGTGGAATGTGAACATCTGTAGGGACAAATTATAGATCTTGCTGGGATGGCCATTCTGCTGCTTATATTAATCCCACAGAGATATTTTTAAATATGCCACAATTCCTAATAAAATACAAAACAGATTCACAGTTCAGATGGCTAAATTCTTGCAAGGCAGAGATAAATACATTCTCACTTTCCAGTATAGTGAGAATTTATCTAACTACAGAAAATGTAGTCCTCTCAAATAATCCTGTATTTATCTACTGTGCATTTACCCAAATAAATCATGATGATTGACAAAATAAAATGATTACCAATATTGAGGCAGATGACATGCCCCATTGGATAGATCCGTGATGGCGAACCTATGGCACGGGTGCCACAGGTGGCACGCGGAGCCATATCGGTGGGCACGCGAGCTCAGCTCCGGCACGTATGCATGCGCCAGCCAGCTGATTTTCGGTCCTTCTGGGCCCACAAGAAGTCAGGAAACACACTGTTCCCGGCCTCCAGAGAGCCTCTGGGGAAGGGGGAGGCCATTTTTGCCCTCCCCAGGCTCCTAGAAAGGCTCTGGAGCCTGGGGAGAGCAAAAAACGAGCCTACTGTGCCATCACGTGCCAAAAGTGGGGGGAGCACGGGGGGGGCGAGGCACATAGAATTAGGGATGTGGGCACGCATGCGTGTGACCCCACCGCGCTCCCCTCAGTTTTGGCACACGATGGCAAAAAGGTTAGCCATCACTGGGATAGATGACACTCAACATGCTACTGAAGAAGAGCTTAGATTGATGTAAAATACTGGGTATCAAACTCAAAGCACGGCAGCATCACCTGACATATCAGGACTTTTTTCCCCTTTGCTAAACCAGGCGTGGGCATGGCCAGCATGTGACGCATCCAGCCCATGGGCCAGGAGTTTGACAGTCCTGGTTTAGATTAAAGCCTTTAGGGATATCTAATTGCTGAAGCTGCAAAGATAGCATTATACTGAGAACATAGAACATAAGAAATACAAACATAGGAAGATTCAACCCAGTGAAAAATTAAATGACTTGGCTATATGTTGGCTTCTGAAGCATCAGCAAATTGAAATAAACTGAAATTAGTTACTTCAAGCCAAAGATCATATTATTTATAGTCAGAATATGACAAACAAAGAAGGAATGTTGTTGCTCCCTAATCAAGAATGATATAGCAAAGATAGCATTTAAATAGAAAGCTGCCACTGACTAATAGCACTTAGATTTCAAGTGTATGTCCCAATCACTGATGCAAAAGAAATGAAGTAGTTGATGATCAGATTCAATCTGAAATAGACAAAATGTACAAATAAGACGTGCTGCCTGTGGTTGGAGGCTGGAATGTCAAAGTTGAAAATGCAGCTAGTCCCCAATTTATCACCACAATTGAGCCCAAATTGCTAACCAAAACAGTTGTTAAGTGAGCTTTGCCCCATTTTATGAACTTTCTTGCCAAAGTTGTTAAGTGAATCGCTACAATTGTTAAGTTAATAATATGGTTGTTAAGTGAATCTGGTTTCCCCATTGACTTGTCAGAAGGTTGCAAAAGGTGATCCGGGCACACTACAGCAGTCATAATTATGAGTCAGTTAGCAGGTGTCTGGATTTTGATCACATGACCATGAGACACTGCAACGATTGTAAAATGAAAAATGGTCATGTCACTTCTTTCTGTGCCACAGTAATTTTGAGCAGTCACTAAACAAACTATTGTAAATCAAGGAGTACCTGTAGTACAAAGGAAAATGTAATTTTAGTTTGCAACCTATGATATAATAAAACAGTTGGATAACTTACTAGTTTCTGATAATATGATTTCTTCAATGTTAACAAATTCTTAAAACTACAAATATATTAAATATATATAGAGACATCACCATTTTGTTCATTTTTCTCTGTAATGGTATATGGGTGTTTCTCAACCTTAGGAACTTTAAGATGTTAGACTTCAAATTTCAGAATGCCCTAGAGTGGACAGATTGCTGTCTGTAGAACTCCTCAGAGTTTAAGTCCATACATCTTGAAGATGCAGACACTGTTCCATGGATGCAAATTTCAAACTTTGAAGAAGAAAGAAAAAGTTTGCTGTTGGAAAAGACTTCTGAGAGTATCATAGATAGCCATGAAAACAAATAAATGGATCAGGAAACAAATCAAATCAGGATTGTCATTCAAGGCACAGGAGGCAAGTATCAGCCTCATATTATAATATTCTTTAT
Source organism: Ptyas mucosa (assembly GCA_012654045.1). NCBI lineage: Eukaryota > Metazoa > Chordata > Lepidosauria > Squamata > Colubridae > Ptyas > Ptyas mucosa. The sequence goes on from WNWU01013201.1 coordinate 282,914, forward strand.
ACATGGGAAGACCCAGTCACATTGAGAAATCTGTCATGCTGGGAAAAGTGGGAGGAAAGTGAAGTTTTGTCTAGTGGTTAAAGCACCAGGCTAGAAACTAGGAGACTGAGTTCTAATCCCAGTTTAAGCAGGAAAGCCAGCTAAAATGACTTTGGGCCAGTCATTCTTTCTTAGCCCAAGCCACCTTACAAAGTTGTTGTGGGGAAAATAGGAAAGAATATTAGGCATTTTCACCCCCCATGAGTGTTATTTATAAAAAAATAACAATAATAAAGATGGGATATACATATAAATATCCCCAGTCACTGGTTTCTAACAAAAAGAAAAAAGAGGTAGCCACATCCATTGTAACTCTCTCTCAGAAAGCAGCAGAGGAAAATCTAATGTTCTTGGCTCTTTTTTGCAGCCCCTATGAGTTCAAAGGCAGCGTTCAATCCCGCCAGCCGAGAGACTTAGATGAACTGGTACTAGTCACCACTTTTCAGCAGCGCTACATTTTAAATGGCAAAAGGCAGCTTTGCATCCCCAACCGAATCCCAAATGACGTTGACGTTCAACCCGGAAGTCTATTTATTTTGACATATGTCTATTTTTGGAATCTCTGTCTCAGGCAGTAGCTTCCGCTTCCGATAGGAGTCCCGCCCTGATCAGGATGAGCGGAGGAGGGAAGAAGCGCGACGCATCTGATGGTAACGCAACTAGAAATGCAAAGAGGGTGTTGCGCGGATCCGTAGTCCTCTTCCGCTTTTCATATACAAAGCAAAGTGCGCTTATCGTGAAATCCGCTTTATTTATTTTTAAAAAAAAAACCAAACTCCCTTGTTTCCAGCATTTGAAAGTCCTTCGTGACGAACCCAGCTATAGGATGAAGAGTGTAGGATCTTCGCATTCCCCTTCCCCCCCCCTTTTTTTTACAACACCCCAATCGGACATTGTTCAAATTTTACATTTCCCACCCTCGCCAGGAAATGTATGGGAGTGCTGCTGCTTTGGAAAGGCTTAAAGTGGAACTTGTTTTTCCCCTCTTTGTCTGATATGTACTTATTTTGTAACAAAACAATGCTTTACTCTTAAAAAAAATTTTTTTCCTAAAAAATACCAGCTAAAAATGCAAATTAAGGAGAAAAAGAAAAAAATATTTTTTATACTTATCAGTGGTCACTGGCCTACCAATGAATTCGCTATTGTAATATAAATAATACAAGATATTATATTGTAAAATATCACAGAATCTCTACCATAATAAGACATATTGCTTGAATATTGACAAAGTTGCACGGCGTTTAGTAGCTTTGCAGTAAGCTTCTCTGCTCATGGCCTTGTTGCCTGGCAAATTTTTTAACAGATGAAGAATGTTATTCATCCTCCAGATATTAAACTATCTATGAGAAAAGATTCTATTTCTTTCTGTTTTTAGGCAATTTCCTCATATGTTAGGCTGTCATTAAATTTTCCTTTTTTCCTTTTTGAATTGGAGAATGTGCTGCCATCCTGCTGCGTTATCTTCAGGAGCAGAACCGGCCTCATAGTGCTCAGGATGTCTTTAGCAACTTGCAGAAACAACATGGATTGGGCAAGACGGTAAGACAAGATGTCAGAAGGTGCATTGAGGGACTTGTGTTAGCTTCAGTGGTCAAAATAATATTGCACTTCACTTTCCAAATGTATGCTACGTATCTTTTAAATTCTCCAAATTGGGTATTTTAATTTAACATAATCCTAATCTACAAGAATAATGAATGTTCATAATGTTAATGAAACCGATTAGTTAAGAAATACTATTGTTTCTCTTCTTATGGCATCAGTTTTTATTTGTACTGTGTTATGCAGCATGTTACAATTTAAGCAGACACATTCACATACTGGCACTAACTCCCAACTACCTCCACCTGGGTTGGCAGATTTCTTCTGAAATGCCATGAGTATTTTGAACAATTGTGCTCAGTTCTCCTATAGCAAAGAATTTTCTCTATCAAACTTTTATCTTCCTTTGATGTTCAAACAATTTGCAGTTTTCATTTCAGTCCTCCACTTAGTTGTGAATTTTTCTCATTCTGCATTTTCTTGTTTTCTGTTTGATTTAGGCTGTAGTGAAGGCACTGGAACAGTTGGCTCAGCAAGGGAAGATCAACGAAAAGGTTTATGGGAAACAGAAGATTTATTTTCCAGATCAGGTGAAATGCCATTCTGTGAAACTTAAATTTAACTTCTACCACCCGAGGGAAAAAAATAGAAAACAAAGCCTCAGCAAGAAAACTAACTCAGTCTGTTTCAGGACTGCCAAAATCCATGTGCTTTTCTAAAACCAATAACCAATATCAACAACTGGAGCTATCTAGATCCACCTTATATACCAGCTGTTACACATCTTCAGCTTCTCTTTTCCAGATTCTTTTAGTAACTTTAAAGGCTCTGATGCCAGCCCAACACTTCTACAAGTTAGAATTAACTTGTGATCTCAGTTTGTTTTTATTAGCTAGCTACATTAACATTTGTTTGGGCTTCTGTCTGGATATGTGAATAGTCAGCAGGAACAGCCAGCAGGAAGATGTATAGTAGCTGGTACATAAGATGGATCTAGGTCACCATTTTTTGCGGCTTGGCGGCCCAGCTGGTGGGAGGAGGGGAACCGTGCTGCGCGAGCACACATGCATATGCAGCTGGACTGCAAGTCAAGCTGCACACGCACATTCTTGCATGCCATCCCGCTATACACACGAGTTGAGTTATATGCACCCCCATGTGCGCCAGCCCACCATTTGCATGAGTCAAGCTGCACATGCACACACACGTTGCCAGCCTGTGGCCCGGTTGCAAATAGGTAGTGGGCTGTGGCCCAAAAATTGGGGACCCCTGATATAGACAGCTCTGGTTTTTAGAATAGAATAGAATTTTGTATTGGCCAAGTGTGATTGGACACACAAGGAATTTGTCTTGGTGCCTATGCTCTCAGTGTACATAAAAGAAAAGATACGTTCATAAAGAATCATAAGGTACAACACTTAATGATAGTTACAGAGTACAAATAAGCAATCAAATGATGCTCGCCATGTAGGTATTGGCCTGGGACATAAGAATCCCACATTCACATCTCTTCTTATTCCCCAAGTGACTTTGGGACAGTTCATATGTCTGCCAACCAATCTTATGGAGCTGTACTTTGCAGGGGTAAATTGAGGGAGGGAGTGCCATACTTCTTCATGCGTTCTGAGTTTCTGAAGGAAGATAGGATAGAAATCTAACAATAGAACAGTAACATAAATAAAAATATTAGTTACCAGGAAACTAAAGTGGAAAGTAGAGGCATGTGAGCTTCCCAGATGAATCCATTTAGCCAGCAGTTGACAGAATACTGAACTAGATAACCAGATAACAAAAATTTCTTATATAAATTAAGTTGAAACTTAATATTACAAGACAAATAGTTTTATACTATTGCACCAAATTTTTAAGCATCAGAGAAAGAATCTTGATGGAGATGCTGCTTTACAGTTTTACTAAATAAGCAAATTGCTTCTCAGCTGAAAATTATTTCTTTGTAAATTGATAATGATTATTTTGGAAGAGAAGTGCATTGGCTGAACATACTGTAAGGATAGTACAAGGATATACAACGAAGGTTTTATTTTTACAAAAACTTGATTGCTTGGAATGTGGTTTATTCCATTATAGCATAGTAGAAAATATACATAAAACATCTGCTGATCATCTTAGATTAATGCTCTGTCCTATACATGTTTTTCCAGAATCGTTTCGGTAATACGAGCGAATCAGAACTCAAGGGCTTGGACAATGAGATTACAGAGCTGTCTTGCAAAGTTCAGACACTCCAACAGAACTGCCGTCACATGGAATCAGGTGCGTTCAGGAAGGTTAAATCAGTTTGTTGAGTGTGAATACCTGTGCAATTGAGTGCTTGAATGGCATGGAAAACTGGGAACTGTTTGTATCTGAGCTGCAGCTGGGATGCCTGCAAGCCTTCCCACTGACCAGTGCTATTTCAGCTATTCTAACTAGCAATTCCATTCCAGAACTGAAAGAACTGAAGGGCTCTATGACAACCCCAGAGATGGTTAAAGAAATTGAAGAGTTAAAAAAAGATTGTGCCAATTATACAGAGAAACTGGAATTGATCAAATCTGCTGCCAATCATGTGTCCCCTGAAGAGAAAGAAAAGGTAACAAAGCTGTAAAGGGAGAGAAAGGGATGGTTCAGACTTCCCATTCTGGTTGCCCCACTATCCTATACCAACCATATATAAAGGCAGTGGAAGTGCCGAATATTCCAAAATTAAGTCAAGTATCACAGAGAGAAGAGTCCCAGGACTCCAAAATACATTATTCTTTGCCGATAATCAAATCTTTATTATGGTCACAGGCCAGCATATAGAGCAGTGATGGCTAACCATTTTGCCATCGAGTGCCAAAAGCGGGGGGAGTGTGGGGGGTTGCCCACACCCATAATTCTATGTGCCCCGGCCCCCACGCATGCACACGCAACCCCACCCCACTCCCCCTGCTTTTGGTACGCGATGGCATGCTGGACCAGGTAGGCCCGTTTTTCACCCTCCCCAGGCTCCAGAGGCTTACTAGGAGCCTGGAGAGGGTGAAAATGGCCTTCCCCACCCCCACCCCCCGGAGGCCCTCCAAAGGCTGGAAATGGCCCATTTCCCGACATATTGTGGACCTGGAAGGCCCAAAAATCAGCTGTCAGGCACATGCATGTGCGCTGGAGCTGAGCTAGGGCAACGCTTGCGTGCCCACAGATATGGCTCTGAGTGCCACCTGATGCCATAGGTTCACCATCACGGATATAGAAGGTTAAGGTGCAGTCAGTTAAAAACACAGGTTTTTAAAAAAAGCTAAATGATATAAAATAGAAAGTATATATAAAAATCTAAAGGGAAGAGTAGAAGTATTAAGTGTAGGGTAACATAAAACTTAATATATGGAAGACTATATCAAATTGCATAGTACTCTAATATAATAAGCTATATGCTCATTAAGTTTAGTTTATGGCACATACAGTTGCAAGAAAAAGTATGTGAATCCCTTGGGATTACGTGGAGTTTTGCATGAATTGGTCATAAAATGTGCTCTGAACTTCATCTAAGTCACAACAATAGAAAAACAGAGTCTGCTTAAAATAATACTACACAAACATTAGATGTTGCCATGACATTTAATTGAACATAACATGTAAACATTCACAGTGCAGGCAGGAAAAAGTATGTGAGCCCCTAGCCTAATGACTTCTCCAAGAGCTAATTAGAGCCAGGAGTGAGCCAACCTTGACTCCAATCAGTGTGATGATATTGGATGTGTTGCTGACAGCTGTCCTGCCCTTTAAAAACACACACCTGTTTTGGTTTTACTGGTTTCAAGAAGCACTGTCTGATGTGAACCATGCCTCGCAGAAAAGAGCTCCCAGAAGACCTACAATCAAGAATTGTTGACTTGCATGAAGCTGGAAAGGGTTACAAAAGTATTTCCAAAGCCTTTTTTTTTTAAATTTGATTTATATGCCGCCCTTCTCCGGAGACTCAGAGCAGCTTACAATACGCTAAGCAATAGCCTTCATACTTTTGTATATTTATAAAAAGTCATCTTATTGCCCCCACAAACTGGGTCCTCAATTTACCTACCTTAGAAAGGATGGAAGGCTGAATCAACCTTGAGCTTGGTGAGATTCGAACCTGCAATAATTGCAGGCAGCTGGTGTTAATAACAGGGTGCTTTAGACCACTGTACTATCAAGCCTTGATGTTCATGTGTCTACGGTAAGACAGATTGTCTACAAATGGAAAAAGTTTAGCACTGTTGCTACTCTCCTTAGGCGTGGTCGTCCTGTAAAAATGACTGCAAGAGCACAGCGCAGAATGCTTCATGAGGTAAAGAAGAATCCTAGAGTGTCAGCTAAAGACCTACGGAAATCTCTGGCACATGCTAACATTTTTGTTGACACATCTACAATAAGGAAAACATTAAATAAGAATGGAGTACATGGGAGGACACCACGGAGGAAACCACTGCACAAAAATATTGCAGCACATTGAAGTTTGCAGAAGAGCACCTGGATGTTCCACAGCATTACTGGCAAAATATACTGTGGACAGATGAAACCAAAGTTGAGTTGTTTGGGAAGAACACACAACACTATGTGTGGAGAAAAAAAGGCACAGCACACCAACATCAAAACCTTATCCCCACTGTAAAACATGGTGGAGGGAGCATCATGGTTTGGGGCTGCTTTGCTGCCTCAGAGCCTGGACGGATTGTTGTCATTGATGGGAAAATGAATTCCAGAGTTTATCAAGACATTTTTGCAGGAAAACGTACGACCATCTGTCCGCCAACTGAAGCTCCGCAGAGGATGGGTGAGGACAGGACAATGACCCAAAGCATACAAGTAATTCAACCAAAAAATGGCTTCAACAGCACAGAATATGCCTTCTGGAGTGGCCCAGTCAGAGTCCTGACCTCAACCCGATTGAAATGCTGTGGCATGACCTTAAGAGAGCGATTCACACCAGACATCCCAAGAATATTGCTACACTAAAACAGTTTTGAGAAGAGGAGTGGTCCAAAATTACCCCAGTTCATTGTGCAGGCCTGATCTGCAACTACAGGAAACGTTTGGTTGAGGTTATTGCTGCCAAAGGAGGGTCAACCAGTTATTAAGTCCAAAGGTTCATATACTTTTTCCTCCCTGCACTGTGAATGTTTACATGTTATGTTCAATTAAACCATGGCAACATCTAACGTTTGTGTAGTATTATTTTAAGCAGACTCTGCTTTTCTATTGTTGTGACTTAGATGAAGTTCAGAGCACATTTTATGACGAATTCATGCAAAACTCCACATAATCCCAAGGGGTTCACATACTTTTTCTTGCAACTGTATCATTAGCCAATGAATTGTACAGAAATTTGCAATATTGTAAATATTTGTTACGGTAACAATTGTTCCTGTGATCTGGGGAACTCCCACAACCTGGCATACATCAAGAGCATTGAAAATCTAATTGTCTAATTAAAATCTAATTCTAATTGGCATTAAATAGGAATAAACATGAATGCTCTTTTAAGGCCCTTTTCTTGCAGGTAGTTTGTCAATACTCAGTTTCGGATGCTGCAGCTTTCATTCCTAACTCAAAGCTGGCTGCAGTCTGAGCTGTTTCATTAGACCTGAAAACATAAAGATTGCTTGGGTTTTGCTGATTGCAGGTATACAATGAAAAAAAGCTGTACTGCAAAGAATGGCGTCGCCGCAAGAGAATGGTAAGACACAATTATTTATGGTTTAAAACATGATATGTTAAGTGTGTATCTAGGAAACCAACAGAATACAGTCTAAATACCCTATTTTTCCAGTGTAAAAAATAATATTCAAGTGGTGGCTTACAATATACAGCTGCAGACTCACTTTCCATGCATAATTTAATCTGGTTATTGAATGCAGGGATTCCTGCCTATTATCTGTTAAACTAAATGGTGCATTCTTCCTCTCTTTGTGTTGAAAATAATTTGTTTATTCATGTCAGAAGCATCAAAATTAAAATATATGGCATAATATTTATAATATAAAATACAAGTTTAAAATATGTACAAGGTAGTTGAAAATAAGAGTTTCTTGGCATGGATGTTTTGGTAAGCTTCAGCTGTTGAAAAATGTAGCAATATGGAAAGTTATGTGTGCTCTAAGAATTGCACCTACATTTTCTTTGTGTAAATTGTTAAGACCACAGGATTCTTGGAAACCAAACACTTAACCTTTTGAATCAATTATAATAAAAATATGGGAAATGGATTATTGAAAAGGTAGCATAGCAACAAATAATTGTGAAAAATACTTTATTTTTCTTAAATCAGTCTTTTAACAAAAGATTTCCAATTGATTTTTCTTTTTAATAAGAATTTAATATGAAGTTTTGTATCTCAAGATGGAAGTTCCTGTTTCTATCTTTTTTTCTTATTTCTTTTTGAGTCATATTTAAGTAAAATGATAGAAAAAATGTTGACTTATAGATTTTGAAAAGTGATTTTTATTTTTATCATTATTGTGTGTTATTTTGAGAAATTTTGTTTTCAGATTTACAGAATAACTTTCCAATTGCTTACCAGCTGTGTTTTCAACTAGCTAAGAGAAATTCATATATTTTCTCCTATAATTACCAGATCTGTATTATTTCTGTTTGCCAATCTTTTTGTAGAAAGGATAGCAACTAAACATAAGACATAATTTTCTCAATAGGCAACAGAATTACTTGATGCAATCCTTGAAGGCTATCCGAAAAGCAAGAAACAGTTCTTTGTGAGTATTACATGTAAACTGATATTGAGAGCCACAGGGATATAAGCAGGCATTTCTTGGTCAGTTCCAACTGTGGATTGTTCAACTACTGGGCCAGGTATGATCTGCAGAATGCTCTTATTTTCATTTATTAACATCTTAAAAGAAATGTGTTGTTTGTTGTTCAGGATGAAGTTGGCATTGAGACAGATGAAGATTTCAATGTTACAGTACCTTCTGTGTGAACCAAGATCTCATCTGCGTAATAGAAATCTAAGCATTCAAGTTTCAGTTTCTCATTCTATGTTGCTCTGGTTTTCAGAATTTAAAAATATTTGCATTCATTGGGGACAAGCACACTTCCCATTTTACACTTTAGTTTTTTCTTAGTATTTCGCCATAGGACTTCCTAATCAGTCTGATTGTTTTGTTCTTAAAGTAGTTAGAACAAAATGTTAATATGCACTTGAGAAAATGGGGAGGGGCTCAAAATACTTGAATTTCAGATAGTATTTTCTCTGTAATTGACCTGCATATTGTATTAACAGCCTATTATTCCATTAAAGCAACACTACTACTCAGAGTGAGCTAATTCTCCCACCAAGAATTGGGGAAATTTTAATGTCAGTTGTTACTTAGCCATTATGCTTTGCTTTATGCTATGAGTCACCTTGTGAGATGCAAACACATTGAATACATTTTCTCCAAGTTAATTGGGCAATTGTGGGAGGGAGAACAGCTGGGTTTATCTCTTCTTTGTTACATGGAAGAAAAACAATGTACCTTAGAAAATTGATATTAAAAGATTAGTTTCCTGACTTGGGCAAGTGGCTATTGGATTAGATCAAAGATCAGCATACTCATGTATGGTTGCATGTGACTGGCAATCGCACTACAAGATCATATTGCCAAACTTTGGGAGTAAAATATAAATTTTCAGTAGCACAAGGACTTTATTTTTGCTAATGGTAATACTATTCCCTTAAGCCAGATATATAATACATTCATTTTGACATTTCAAGTTGCTGACCTCTCTTCAAATAAGGGTCAATTTTGTGGAAATTCCTACCTGAAGGTGTCAGTGGGACATTATATATGATTCAGAGTCCAAAATAATAGGATAGCCCCCAGTCTGGAAATTAGCATTTTATATAATTACCATTAAATAACGAGTAATTTCAACCCAAACACCTAGGTCCAGAGTTTTCTAAAATATTTTAGATAAAAGCAGGCAAAGCCAACAAGTCATTCAACCACATAGCAAATTTATTAGAACTGCATGTCATAATAAAAAAATAGCAAGGTCTTGTCTGAGTTAATGTCCTTCTCCACCAACCAGCAGTAGATCCAGAAAGCAGTGCCTATAAGATAGTGGACCCACCTTTGCAGCAAAAAAAAAACAAAAAAAAAAAAAAACAAAAAAAAAAACAAGGTGCTGCAGAAGGGAGTTGGCTTAATTCACTTCACTGCATTATTAGAAACCAAGGCTGCAAGAGACTAAAAGATATTTCCCCTTTATTGCTAATACAACATAATTGATAAGCCTATTCAGGCGTTTAATCCATAGAATTGAAGTGAAGGCAAATAATGATTGCATATAGGTTAATTTTAAAAAGCTGGAGGTTGGCTACATAACAGAAGGTTGTTGCTAGATGACTTACTAGCTCTCTACAAGGCTATCAGAATGTATTATACAAAGGAAGGCAGTTTATTGCTTAACTTCCCTGGTTCTCTGCCCTTAACCCAAGGTAAATGCTACATGGAGTCATGGTAGTATATAAAACAGTTTGTTTTTATAATCATTACATTAGCTACTGCTCCTTGAACCAGACCTTAGATATAACATCTAGGCATTTAGAAAAAGTATTTACCAAACTGAGGTGAAGAGACATTAAGAAAAGAATTTGGCTCATTGTGAAACCCTGGTATATTGTAAATACATTTCTATTCGATCAGCTACATTTATGCATAGGAACAGGTAGAGCCAAGGCTTGAAAAAGAGATGGCAGCAAGCAGTCCCCATGAACTGAGAGCTGATTATTTTTCTGCTCATCTGAAGAGCTTGCAGTGTAAACTGAGGGGATTCCAGAAGTAAATCCAATCTGTAGCCCTAAAAAATGCTTGAAATGGAATTACTGGAAGGAATAAAGCGCTTGGCCATGTATCTCCAAATTAGGCCCCTTCAATGCTTTCTCTTTGATTAGTAGAGCTGGCTCTTCAGTCGTTGCAGTACACCAATGACAATGTCTCGCAGGGTCTGTGAAAAAAGGCACTACGTAAATTGATAACAAACTTCCTGATATAAATCACCAACAATCGCCGTTCTATTTCAGTTTTGGAGTATCTCAAACTTTTAGCATTGGAATAGAACTTTCATCACCTACACTGCAGCAAGATTATGGGGAAAAAATGCTGCTTCCATTCAAGTGCTCCTAAACAGTGCCAAGAGTACTTTCCTATGAAAGACATTGCCATCTCTCCCACTGTTAGGCTATTTATTAAGCACAGAAGCCAGCTAGAGAATCTGACTGATGTTGTTTAAGGGACAGCAATGGATACAGTATCCATACTAAGACTTTTTTATATGATTACCTCTGAATCTAGGATTCCATGAGCAAATCAGGTATATTTTTCCTATATGTGATATTGGCCATATGTTCTTATGTTCTGGAATTACCTGTGGCTTACAGTGCTCTTCTATCCAGCTGAAAACACAAGCTGAGAGCTCCTGAAAGCTTGTTACAGAGATGGAGGCATTAAAGGACTGGAACAAAGAGTCCATGATACCCTGGAAAACATTGAACTTCACTTGGTCAGAGATCTGGTTCTTTCCTTCACTGGGATTGTCTTGGTGAGCTTTAACAATATCTTCATAGTTTCTGAAATGCATATATGTAGTTAGTTAATTTAGCAGAAAACATGGAATAATCAGATCTGAATAATAAATTATCATTTTGTAGAAGAAACATTTCTTAAGGATAGGATGGAAGAGCTGTAATAATAAATGATAATCATGTTACAGAATAAATATTTCTCAAAGACAGAATGCCATTTACTGTTGGAACTAAAAATATCTGTCTCCTCCTTTCCTCCCTGTAGGCATATATACTCAAGGTAAAATATGTAACATTCTTTACTATTTTTCCTGAAAATCACAGCCCTTATTGAGATAAGAAAGTCAGCCTGTGACCTTCCATGACTGAAGGTAGTTTAAAACATAGGTCTCCCTGCTCTTACTTCTAATACTGCACTTTATTTTGGGGAGGTCAACTAGTGAATCATGAATATACAAATGCAGAAATCTTACACTTTCATGATGTTCAAGGCCATCACATCTTTCCGGAGAGTGGAGACTTCTTCCTCTTGTTTCTTTTTTTCTTTGTGCAAGAATTGAATATAATCAATAGCTAGGTAGCAGAGAAAGCAACAATTTAGAAAGGAGCCATTAAGTCTTTTCAAAGCCCAACAGACAACACCTGGCTATTCAGATATTTCTAAACTCAGTTAAAGGTGCCATTCCATTCCCTAGAATGAAGACAGAATTAAATAGATTCACAAACACTAAGACTAACACGTTTTGGAGAACCATGTTAGTGTAAGATGGCAATAGTGTATGGTGTCTACCTATATGTTTTATAACTTTTTTTTTTTTTGGTCAAAGATGTAAATTTAGAGAGTGGCTAAACTGAAGATTTAAACTGGAATTAAGCAACTGCTAGCTCAATAGTAGCCTGTTTGGAAATCGGACACATTTCCAAAGCTGTCTCTCATGATCTGCACAGCCTCTCCTTCCTCTATCTCTGCAACAATCTAGCCACTATATATCTCTTACAAAGTGGGTTACAGGGCTCATGAAAATTTACACCTTTTATTAAAATATTTTAATCAGAACAGTGATTATTCTATTCCATTTTGTACTACTTGTTAGAATGCAGTAGTAAGATTCAGCTATTTACAGAATTTAATAGTTATATAATGCAAACTCTGAAATTTGTACAAATTTCTGGGAATCTAATAACGGGTCTTGGAGATGGGCCAAGAAACAGATAATCTTGGGAACCCTACTCACTCTTCTGCAGCACAATCGCCTTGCTTAGCTTCTGGGAGCCTATTGAGAAATCTTGCTGCTGGCATGTGGGTACAATTGCTTGCAAATCATCATAACCTTTCTGTTAGAAAAACAAAAACATTACAACTCACATATCAAATCTGCCACATATGACAAGAAAATTAAAAACAAGTAGTAGAACCTGGTCAGTAAATCTATTCTTTTACCTGTTCTTCGAAAATGGAAGCTTTGTAAACTCCTTGTAAGGAATTTGAGATGCAACAAATAGCAAGCATGCATATATATTGTTTGTCATATTCTCACCTTGATAGCATCCCTCCGTTTTTGCTCAGCTTGTGTATGAGCACGTCGACGGCGATCCTTGTATGATTCTTTGTAGGTATCTTGTTGGTAATCAGAGTCTTCATCATCTGTGGCATGAAAAGAATCTTTGTTGGCAAAGCAAGGAAGGGAAGTCATTGTGAGTGCTTCCAATACTTTCCTAATCACAAAGTTTCAATTTATTGAAAGAAGATCCAATAGACTATTTAAGAACCATTAACAGATTTGCTTAGCTTCAGATTTATTTTCCAAAGTCAAAAAGGAGTAATTTGACTTTAGCTTTATAATTTAAGAAAATAATCCCTAAAAGGCACTTTCATTTCAGCATAGATACTTGAGAAAATAATTCCTTCAGCTTTCAGTTGCAATTGAAAAATTGCTTACTTCCCTTTAAGCAATATAATGTTTAAGTGAAATGTGAAGAACCAAATTGTTTAATAAAAATAACAAACTTTGGGGATACTTAACCTAAAGACTCAAACAGAATAATAAATAATTCTTTGTAACTGATGCTAAATAAGGCAGGAATCAGCAATGTTGTGCCGATTGGCATCCTGAAAGGAGCTCACAAATCAATTGCAGTTAATATAAAAGAAACAATTTAAAATGACTTAGATTTTTGGAGGAGCATGTGGAAAACCAGAAAAGATAATGTGTACCTGAACTAATAAATAAACTAGTTTGCAAACTATCTAAAACAGAAAAAACATTGAAACGTAATAAAAACGTTTCATCTGTCATTTTCAGATATTAAATATATATCAGTGGCTATTAATCCTTCAAAAATAACAGAAGTAGAAAACAGGAAAGATCCCCTAGCCCAGGGGTGTCAAACTCAATTTTATAATGCATCAGCATTATGGTTGCCTTCAAAGGGCCAGTTGCATGTAAGACTATGACGATTTACAGCGGCCAGGTGGGTGTGGCTGGTTAGTCATGGCTGGGCTGCTACAACTAGGTGGGTGTGTTTGGCTCAATGCTGCTCACTGGGCATGGCTGACTTAGAATGAAACAAGTCACACTGGCTAACTCGATGTGGGGACAATTCGGCGCTCCACAAGCTTGCCTCCCCACATTGCTGGCAGACAAGCACATGCACATGCATACTGCATTCTCAGTTTTGGGACTTTGGCAGCAGAGGCGCTGGTGGCGGGTGAAGCACAGCTGGTGGGGCTCTAGTATGTGCTGACCGTGTTCTGGCATCAGGTGGCCACCATGATGTTGTTGTAGGTAAGTGCATAGTACCGTGTTTCCCCAAAAATAAGACCCTAACTTATATATTTTTGAACCCCAAAATAAGGGCTTGGCCTTATTTTCGGGGGGTCTTATTATTTTGGGGCACAACTTGGGGGTGGCAGGTGGGAAGGGGGAGAAGCGAAGGGCAGGAAGCCCTGCCATGCCTGGCAAGGGGGGGGGGGGGAGAGATGGCAGGAATCAAATGGAAGCTGTGGTGGATATTTTACGTTTTTCTTTGGAAGAACAGCAACTGAATAAATTATTACAAGAGGAGGATTTAATTGCTAATTTGAGGTCTGCCACACAAAGGAAGGATCTGCTGGACTATATAAGAAAGAAATGGTGGAATCAGGGTTACAGAGGTCTGCTGGATTATACAAGCAAGAAATGGTGGAAACAGGACTATAAATTCAAGCTACGGGACAAGACAACAAACTTGAAGGAATTTTTTATGACATTTCAACCTCAGGGTAATTTTAAGAAATTGTCAGGAGGGCCAGGAGGAGGGGGGACAGAATTGTGGCTAACGAGATTGGAAGAAATTTAAGAAAAAATTGCAAGACTTTTATCTTTGATGGTTTTAAAGGTTATGGATGTTTCATAGGTATAAAGGATAATGCTCTATTTTTTCTTTTCCTTATTACTATAATGGTTAAATTAAAGTATGATGGCTACCCTCCGGAAGGCTGGGGATTTACATTTATAATGATTTAAGAAGTTTTATAGAATTTTTTTTCTTTTTTTAAAAAAATAAAATAAAATAATAATAATAATAATATGAGATATAGGGTTTAAGGGGTTTGCCTTTTTTCATTTTCTTTCTGGGAAAAATGTTTAATTTTAATAAGTTAAGGAGATGATTAATAATTTTAGTTTTATTATTGTTGGAAATGTAAAATAGTAAATGTATAACTTTAAAGTTACTCTTTTAAAAGGTTTAAGGGATTTGTTTTTTCTTTTCTGGTGAAAAATGTTTAATTCTAACAAGTTTTTAAAAATGGATAATAATTTTAGCTTTTTTATTGTTGGAAATGTATAATTTTAAAGTTATTTTAAAAATCCCAACAAGTATAATGGTTTAAGGGGTTTGCTTTTTCCTTCCTATTTTCTTTTGTTTTCTTTTTAGTGAGAAATGTTTAAGTTAAAAAGAGGGATAATAATTTTAGTTTTATTACTGTTGCAAATGTATAACTTTAAACTTATTCAAAATATATACACACACACACACACACACACACACACATATATATACATATTTGCATAATTTTAACAAGTACAAAGAATGAATAAAAATTAAGGTTTTAATATGGAAATTGAAAAGAAGGTGTGGGAGGAAGGCAGGAAATCTGTTTAGGATTTTGTTTTTGGTTCTTATTTTCTTTTTTCTTTTCTTTTTTACTGGTGTTTTTTTTTTTCTTTCTCCTTCTCTCTTTTCTTTTTGTTACCTGTATTTCCAGGGAGGTTGATAAAATTTAATTAGGGGAGTTAAAGGAGTTATGGGTAATTTTGATTTTTTTTTTAGTAGGTTAGCTTATTTTAGTATATGTTTATGTCTGTTTGTAATACTCTGCTACTGCTTTGGGAAGTGAAGGGGGGGGGGGTTGGGTTGGGTGTGGGGGGGGAAAGATTTTATATAATGTAAACGCAATTGAGAAGTCGGGGTTGTTCAAATACCACTTTAAATTGTATTCAAACACGGGTAAAATTTGGGATGTAAAGGTGTTTTATTAAAAATATGAAAGGGGGTGGGGGGAGGGGGGAAATGTTTAATTTTGTTTGTAAAACTTTTTAATAAAAAAAAAAGGAATCATGGCTGCTTTTGCAGCTGATTGAGGCTGCAAAAGCAGCAGGAGGCCCCACGCCTCTCATGCCCTCTTCAAGAATAGTCTGTCTTACCTCAATCGGTTGCCACGAGCTTGGCCCTGATTGAGGCTCCCTGGGGTGGTGCCCGCAGCCCAGCACTTCAGAGGGTCTTGGGGGGGAAAGCCCCTTTACGCAACCCAGCCTTTCTTTCAGGTGGGCAGGAAACCCCCTCCTATCATGCAGCAAGCTGGTTGAGAATTGGGCAGTCCTGGGAACCGCTCCCCAGCTGGACAGGGATCTCCAGCAGGAAAGCGTCTCCTTTGGCGCTACTGAGTGCTACACCTACTTGGTGCTGCAGGTGCCAGGCTACAATCCTCGGTCTTGTGGATGCTGCAGCTCTCAGGCCAGCTGTGCGCAGAGCTGGCATGAGAGTTGCAGCGGCCACCAGGACCACGGCCTGAAAAGCACCTGGCTCTGTGTAGCTGTAGCCCAGCCCCTGCAGCACTGAATAGGCGTATAGGCTGGCACTCAGCAGCCCAAGCATTTGACAATGCAGCTGGTGCCTATCGGGCGCCCAAACACTTTTCACCTGCTTCGTCTCCCTCTGGGTGAAAAATGTGTGGCTGTTCAAGAGGTCAAATATCTCTGTGTGTGTGACAGAGAGAGAGAGAAAGAGAAATGGTGGAGGGGAACCAGGTAAGAGGACCAAGCCAGAAGCAACCTGCTCAGAAGGTTGCAGAAGCAACCAGAAGCAACCTGCTCAGAAGCAACCTGCAGCCTCTCCTTACTGTGAGAGGCTACACTTGCAAGGAAGAATGAAGCAAGGCAGTGGGGTGGGGGGGGTGGAGGACAAAGCAAGGCAGGGGCTGCGGAGCTGCCCTAAGGCCTGTATCAGCTTACTTGAAGGCCCTTCAGCCAGGCCACCCATGCCAAACCCCCCCTCTCCCCCAGGGCAGCCAAATCCCTTCACTAACCTGCTTTTCAGTTCCGT
>WNWU01013201.1:299634-331149 GCA_012654045.1 Ptyas mucosa
CACATCCCCAAAATGCTCCATCCGAAGCCTTCAGCCTTGCAATCCTGCCAGGGGCATCTGTGCTGCTATCCCAAGTAAAGAAAGATCAGCAGGAAAAGGGGAAGGAGGCCAGCAGCTGCGGAGGTGCTCTGGAGATCTGGGCTAAGTTGCACAGCCCTCTCTAGCTCAGCTGATCAGCGGGCAGAAATTATGGGGCTGGACCTCCAGGTGACCATGGAGGGGAAGGGCTGTCTCCTGTGCTGCCCACGCCCAATCTTTCACTAGGGCTTATTTTCAGGGGAGGGCATATATTTACGCCCACCCCAAAAATCAAGCTTGGCCTTATTTTCGGGACATGTCGTATTTTCAGGGAAACACAGTAGAGCCCCAGCAGCAGCACTGCACCCGCCACCAGTGCCTCTGTTGCCTCCATGGCCTGCTCATCGTCCCAGCCTACCCGCTGGCCCCACAGCCACCGAGTGCTTCCCTTTCACTGGGGACGCCAGCCCCCACGTGCTCACTACATCCTCTGTGTGTGCCCAGGGGAAGTGCCCAGCTAGGCTGGGGCCAAGGCTGCAGGAGCCGGCCCCTTGCCATCTCCAGGGTGGCCCCGCAGGCCAGATCTAACCACATTGTGGGCCAGATGTGGCCCACGGTCCATGAGTTTGACATGTCTACCCTAGACCCTCTTTAAATGACTAATACAGTTGGAAGCGCTATTCCAGTCTCTACTGTTTTGGGAAATCTTTTTATGATGCCAGGATGGGGGTACCCAATAGATGACTTTTATTTTTGTTTTTTTACCCCATTCTGTCTTTAAAAAATCAGAGTGATGAGGAACAATAATAGATAGGAATGTGTTTAGAAATAAAGGAATACACTAGGTAGATAAAAGTATTCAGGGAGCAACAAGAAGAAATCCATCAGATGGTTATGCGATTATGGATGAATTGCTGAAATGTTCAGTATCTATCTGCACAATTATTTCAGTAGCTATAAATTAGGTTAATATCAGTCAGAAATTCATGAGATACATCTGTTGAAAATAATTGTGGATGGTGTATTTACTTTTTGCCTACACAAAATTTAGGCAGGAATTGTTTAGAATTATAGAATGTTGGTATAATAATTAAGAAATGTCATTTCTAAATCTACAGTTAACAATTTTCACAAAGCAAGGTTATACTGGCTTAGGTTAATTTCCAACATGTTGAGTTTGCATTGCACAAATAAAAATTAGATTTAGTATGTCACCTGATTAGAAGATATTCCCTGCTTACAAGAACCTTTAGTAATAGAAGTGTCAAACCCCAACCGGTTTGCCATACCTGGGGAGAGGGGGGAATCGGAGAGTGTGGCGGCAGGAACAGTCATGCGGCGGCATGCCATAAGGCAGCCCAGGCAGCGACAAGGTGCCTGGCTGGGACAGTGTCGGCTCTGGGTGCAGCATGAAGCAGTAGCAAAGGAGGCAATAGTGGCATTATCACCCGCACAGCTGACTGGCAGCCTTCCTGGACCTAGTTGGCTGGTGCCAGATTAACAGCATGCGGAGCGGAAGCAGTCTACAGGCCGTGGGATGGAGGCTGGTGCAGACCAAGCACCAGATGGTGGACCAAGGTGCCTGCTATTGTGGAACCGGATGCCGGCGCCGGGTTGTGGTTGTGGGGGAGCTGAGGGACATGGTCCCGCCTATAAAGAGTGCTGGAAGGTGGTAGCTCCCAGTGCTGACTTTGCAACAGACTGCTACATACTCAATTTGTGCCAGGCCTCAGACTTGAATAAACCTGTATCCAACGATTCCAGAGCATGTTTGCTTCTATGTTCACCAGGCCACAAGAGGAAATTAGATCAACACTCTGGTCATTACCAAGTCAGAAGGCTATAGAAATTGATGGGATATCTAAAGAAATATGGCAAGCAACAGAAGAAGAATCGATCAAGATTCTAACCAATTTATACTAGCAAATCCAGAGATTGATGCATAGATTGGAAGAAGTCTACCTAAATGCCAATATCAAAGAAAGGTTGCTTAATAGAATATGCAAATCATTCTATTAATATCCTCGATTTCACATGGTAGTAAAATAATATTTAGAATCATCCAATGCAGATTACAGCATTATATGAAAGGAGATGCTAGATGTTCATTTCAGAAAAGGCAAAGGAAGAAATATATTATTGTTGGTGTACACTAAATAACTGAGAAAGCCAAAGAATAACTAATAAAAGTCTGCATGTGCTTCATTTATCATAAAAAAAAGCCTTTGATCATTTCAAGCTATAAAATATGCTTAGAAAAAAAATCCAAAACCATCTCACTATCTTGTGTGGAACCTATGCACAAGTCAGGGAATCAAATTACAGAGAGAACATGGCAAAAGTGGCAAAGAAGTGAGGCAGGGTTGCATACTCTCTGTTTATTTATTCCACCTACCTGTGAAATATATTTTGAAGGAAACTGGATGGAAGAGGATGAGCGTGATTTTAAAACTGGAGGAAGACACATCAATAACTTACCCTATGCTGACAACTGTACTCTGATAGCTGAAAGTAAAATGATATGCAAAACCTAGCAATGAAAGTCAAGGAGCATAGTGAAAAATGGGATTAAGATTAAATATAAAGACTAGACTAAGGGTAACAAATACAACAACCAGACAGAACTAATAATGAAGATATTGAAGTAGTGGATAGCTTTTACCATTTTTATTAGACAAAGGTATATTTTCCTACACACTTAAGAGTAGAAAACAGTTTTACTGAGAGGAAAGGAAGCAATCCATACCTGTATTTGGTACTGAAGAGGCACTGGTAGAACCAATACTATTAGCTCTTGATACAATCATCACTTTTTTTCTGTTTTCCACAAAGAGTGCTAGAAAATAAACACAAAAGTATTCATAATTCAAACTAATTTAGTAATTCTTTAGATACTATTAGCTGTTCAATAAATATTTTTTAAAAGTTGATAGTCCTGCTTATATTTGAAGCAAAAATTCTAATAGGTATTGATAGCAATTATGCAATAAAAAGAGTAACTGTTTAGTCAGCAAGTAGTCTATGCACTGCAGTAAATGGCATTATCATTTGCAAAATTAGTTTCTCTCTTCCTTCCCCTCCGTTGCAATTGGTTCTCTTGTCATTTTGATTTCACAGCAAGGACACTATTTCCTCCCTATTTTATTAGGAATTCATTCAAAGCACAATATGAAATAAGCAAAGACTATGTGCTTCTTGAATACTGCTCATATGAACAAACTTTGGGCAAATAAGAAATTGAAGCAACCATAAATAATGGCTAACTACTACCGTAAACTAAAATGTGTGAACTCCCTAGTATTAATTCTTCATAGAAGAATTGCACCAGGGAAAGAGAATGATAAAGGGATTAAAACTTACCAGAATCCAACCCATTGTCATTATAAGAAATTTCAACCTGTTGAATTATGTCACAAAGAGAAAATATAAGAGATCATTTTTCCATTGTTTAACTTTGATAACTCAGGTTGTGAGTTGTATTAAATACATTTCCCTAAACATCTCTGAAAGCTCCATAGTGACTACACGAAGAAGTACGTTCAATGCATCTACTGTTATCTCACATAGAATATATAAAATAAGTAAGCACTGCCTATAAACACACATAGAAAGAGTCCAATTTGTATCATCAGTTTTTGGCTTGTTTCTGAGCAACAAACTAAGGCATGTTTTTACAATACTAAGCCAACATTTTGTATATTTTCCCCTGGAAAAAAATATCTCTATGGAAAGAGTTAAATTACAATGCAAGGATATAATCCCCTAAAATGCTTGAGTCTTAGCCTTGCACAATTTGTTGCAATAGAGAAACAAGAAGGGAAGCAATGACATGTTGCAACCTTAAAAGTTATAAAGTTCAAACTCTGGATATGAGGGAAACAATATTTTGCCTCAAAGAAAATATAATATAAATTAGAAAGCTGGTCACTCTTCTGTTCCATCCAGCATGCTAGTGACAGTAATACTTAATAAAGTGCAATCAATAAAGTCTCAGATAAAAATTTATTTTTCAATAAAGGTAGTTTTGAACATGCCAGTTTTCTATCTATAATTTTACAGTGGGAACTTAATATTGTCTGTCTTCATTTCTGTTTTATGTAGGATAATTTGCAATGAGATAAACAATTTTACTAGCTCACCTATAAACAAACATCGTCATCCGCGCTTTAATTATCATGGCAGAAAAAGCTACTGTTATCAATGAAGCAACAGTCTTATTAATTCCAGGAGTAATCTCTTTAGAATCTTAAAGTGTCTATTTTATTATGCTATCTATGCAACAAACCAAATCCAACGAATCTTGGCATGAAATATTCCTGAGAAGCCAGTGGCTATGTTTACACAACATATTACTCCATGGCTTATTAAACCATCGTGTACCCAATTAATCCAGTTGAGAGTTTGCACAACAGCGCGCAATCACACCGGCTACATTTGCTCACTGAACCAAACTAATGTATCGGCTACCTTCAGCCTAAGATACTGCAGGAACCCAACCTAAATATCACTCCCATCCCAGTTAGAGGCAACGAGTCCTCAACACAGAACAACTTTCTACGGTTAACTCAACACGGCAAGAAAAAGCAATCTTCCTATGTTCAGAGAGGTTCGCTAGACTGCTACTTTATATTTTATTTATTTATTTATTAGAATTTGTCAAACCAAAACGAGAATAAAAGAATAAAAATACAATGAGAGAGACGATAGGCACTTATTAGTGCATAAGTGCACGCCCCCTCTACTTTCATAATACTGGATCCCAACAAACAACTAACATCTTTCCTAAAAAAGACTGTCTGCTCTGACAGCTGATTCTGTCCCTCGCTTTTCCTATTCGCATCGCTCACTTTTCCTCCCCAAGGAGACTCCGAAGAGACGCTCGACGGCTCCGCCATCTTTTCCCCTACCTTTGGCACATGCTCACGTCTCGTCTCCAGAGCGGCCAATCAAGTTCGGGGAGCGCACTTCCGGGAAGAGGGGGCGCTTAAATCGCAAGGGATGCTGGGAGAAGTAGTTTCCTAGGCCTCTCATGGACTTTCCGTGGGTTTCCCGCGTCCCGAACGTAAGACGTCGCGCAGGCCTGTCTTTTGCCCATGTGCGGATTCGCATCTCCATTTAAATCCGTCATAACTCGGCCGAGAGGGGAGGTAACTGGAAATCCTCCTCGGAGGTTTCTCCCAAATGATCTTCGGAGGGAGCCGTTGAAATATAAAAACGGCCTTTTTTTTTTAAGCCTTTCTTGAGATAAGGAAAGGAACCCGGAAGTGTTTGTGGCCGGAGATCGGCCGGACGGGGAGGATTTTTAGGGGCGTCGTCATGGCGGATCCTACGGAGGAGCTCGCCAAGCTCGAGTATCTGTCGCTCGTTTCCAAAGTTTGCACTGAGCTCGACAACCACCTGGGCATCAACGACAAGGATCTAGGTGGGTCTCTTGGACTGGAGAGGGAGGGAGGCCGAGGCTCCAGTGGGGTCATCGTGGCTCGTGGGTTCTGTGAGGCGCCTGACGTCCCTTTCGCCTTTCTTCACCGCCTTCTTCCTTCCCCGGCCTTCTGCTACTCGGCGCAGTGAATTCTTGTGGCAAAGCTGCTTTGGGCCTCTTGCGTTTCCTCCAACGGAGCTTGTTTCTTTGACGACAGTCTCGTAAGGGAGCTGTGCCTTTTTTCATTTACCGGAGGAACTCAGTCGCAAAAAACGAGGCTTTGCTTTTGCTTCAGTTGGTTCTGAAGAGGGAACCTGTAAAACAGTCTGACGTAGCGTTAAATTACAAAACTGCATTTTGAGCATCTGTCAACGGTTTTCCTAGGACAGGCAGAATTGTATGTTGCCCTAAATCAATAGAAAAGTCTGGTTTTTCTTGTGGTTGTTGTTATTTTATTTATATATATTTATGGCAAAGAAGTTAGACTAGCAGTATATGTAGAAAATGCACCAGTAATTGTGGCTGTTCCAAGATACCCAGGACATGAATCAACATCCCAGGTCCTGCATCTTTCCATATGTCAACTTGATTAATTATGCTGAACGTTTTCTCTCTTTCATGACACAAGTTGTATGGGTTGCTTGTTTGTTATCTTGAGTTATTTTGTATCAGTAGTATCTATGCCCTATTTATATGTTCTGGCTTACAGAAATTAATTGTGGTGCTCTGGTTCTATTAACAATCAATGGCAGAGGTGGAAGCAGATGTTAGCTATCCCAATTTTAAGTATTTAAGAGTACTGTTAAAATACTGAAATTTGCAGATGATACAACAGTCATTGGTCTCATTTGAGACTGTGAGGAATCTGCATATAGACTGGAGGCTGAACAGCTGTCCCTTTAGTGCAGCGGAATAATCTGGAGCTGAACACACTTAAATCTGCAGATGTGATAGTAGATTTTAGAAGGAGCCCTCCTATTTTATCACCTCTTACAATATTAGACAACACAGTATCAGCAGTCGAGATCTTCAAGTTTCTGGGTTCTATAATCTTCTATAATAAGGATTTGAGATGGACACCTTACATTAGAATAATAAAAAAGGCACAACAAAGAATGTTTTTCCTGTGTCAATTCAGAAAGCTCAGGCTGCCCAAGGAGCTGCTGATGCAGTTTTACAGAAGAATTATTGACTTTCGTTTGTACTATTATAATGTCTGATCTGGCACAGCAACCAAACTGGACAGTTACAGACTTCAACGGATCATTAAGACTGCAGAAAAAACAATTGCAACTAGCCTGTTTTCCATTGAGGACCTGTATACAGCACAAACCAGAAAGAGGACTGAGAACATATCTATAGACCCCTCGCATCCTGGACATAAACTGTTTCAACTCCTCCCCTCAACATACCACTATAGGGCATTGCATGCCAAAACAACTAGACACAAAGACAGCTTTTCCCTCATGCCATCGCTCTGTTAAACACCAAATTCCCTGTCTTATACCGAAGCATATTTACCCATATAGTAGGGCTGTATTGCTATTATCCTTCTCATCTTTCCTATTACCATCTCCTATTGATCTCTAATGACTTATCACTTTGTTGTTTTATCTTATGATTTATGATTCATCACTTTATTGTTTGTATGTATTCTGAGAGTTTATGCACTGGAGACAAATTTCTTGGGGGTCCAATCACGCTTGGTCAATAAAAAATATTTTATTCTGTGAAGTTTTTGGTCCCAAGTGAACAACATCCACAAATCTGTGAATCTGTTTACATCCATGTCCTTCCTCAATGGTTAAGGCCTCCCATGAAACATATTGTTATATCCACGTTGTGGTGATTTCATTCTTAAGTAAGTGGGTAGTTCCATTAACAATTAAGGAGGAGATAGTTCATCCCAGCCTCCAGAAATTGTAACTGGACCAAATGCTATTGGAAAACTCTTGCCCTTCCATTCTTGGTGAAGGATGTAGAAAAAGTGGTCAGGCTGGGACTTCAGAGAACCCTGGAAGAAGCTGATTATCTAAACCCCTTTCATCAGGGTTCAAGACCTGGGCGTGGTGAGATATTAATTGCACTTGATTATCTCCCGAGAGAATAACAGAATAACACTTGGAAGGGACCTTGGAGATCTTTTGGTCCAATCCCCTGTTCAAGCAGGATACCCTATAGTGCCTATACCATTCTAGATAAGTGGCTAAAATAGTCTCTTTGAAAGCCTCCAGTGAATGGAGCATGCACAACTTCTAAAGACAAGCCATTCCACTGGTCGATTGTTCTGCTGTTAGTAAATGTTTCCTTAGTTGTAGGTTGGAATTCTTGATTAATTTCCATCCATTGCTTGTCTTGCCTTCAGGTGCATTTGAAAATATGTTGATCAACACCCCCCCCCTCTTCTTTGTGGCAAGTCCCTCAAATATCTGCTATCATGTCACCCCAGTCTTTCTTTTCACTAGACTAAACATACCCAATTATTGCAACCATTCTTAATTTTTTAGCCTCCAGTCCCTAATTATCTTTGTTGCTCTTTTCTGCACTCTTTCCAGAATCTCAACATCTTTCTTATAATACAGTGACAAAAACTAGATGCTATATCCTAAGTATGGTCTTACTAAGATTTTATAAAGCAATACTAATACTTCACATGATCATGATTCTACCCTCCTGTTAATACAACCTAGGATTGCATTGGCTTTTTTGGATCCTGCTATACACTTCTAGCTCATGTTTGATTGCCCACTAGGACTCCAAAATCCCTTTCAAGGTTACTGCTATTGAGCCAGGTTTCATCTAATGTAGTGATAAATGCATTCTTGCCCTCCTTGTTTTCTTGGCAATTTTCAGTATCCTTGATTATGCTATGCTATCCAAGATTCTGGTTATCAATTATTAAGTTATTCATAGCACCGAACTAGGTTATTTGTGCCACTCTTGTTGTTTCTTCTTATCCCCTCTACAAGTCTCTTCTACCAAACAGCAACATGTAATAGTACTCAGAAAGTGTGCCTTCTCTATTATGGTGCCAATCGTATGGAACAGCATGCTCACAATCTTACCAGCCTTTTCTAAGACATTGAAGACCTGGGCTAAGATACTGGTGGGCTTATTTTAACAGAAATATTTGTGTGGATTAAGAGTCGTGCTAAAGATGATGTTTAATTGGTTTTTTTAATTATTTCTTTTTTTTCAATTGATTATTGGCCACAATGGGTAGCCATAAAATTAAATGAATAAAGTAGAATTGAGTGTCTAAATAATTTCAGCATAATAATTTCTCTTAATTTTTCTGTTTATAGCCGAATTTGTGATCAGTCTTGCAGAGAGAAATACAAACTTTGATACTTTCAAAACAGCTCTGGTGAAGAATGGTGCTGAGTTCACAGTAAGGAATTGTTAAAATCTTTTGAAGATATCATGTGGTATATCAGAAGTACATAATCTGAGGCTCCCAAATATTTGAGTACAAGTTCCAGACATATTACCAAATTGTAATCCCTAATATTCCATGAAAAGAAAATAATTCAATATATAATAAAAATATTCATATTAACAATATTCAAAGTAAACATTTTGTCTGTCCCCTTACTTTCTTAAGTGGGTCTATATCAAGCCATTCAAAGGTCAAATGTGTCATCAACCCAGAAAAAATACAGTACAGTACTGCTTTAGGGAGGGATGTTGGCTTTATTGCTATTAAACTTTACTAAAAAAATTTGCAGCTTCTAGAATTTTTTTTTCTTTATTTACCATTTTAGGACTCCCTCGTCAGCAATCTGCTCCGTCTTATACAGACAATGCGGCCTCCTGCAAAAGCTTCCACTAGCAAAGGTAAATATTTTTTGCCATTCATCAATTGTAAGACAAATGGATTCTTATGGGCATGGATTAATTTGTTTACCTGAGAAAAGAAAGTTGCAATAAAAATTTAAAAATTGGTTTTAAATCATTGAAATCATAAAATTTTAAAATAAATGGGGCAGACAAACCTGTTTATATGTTTAGAGGCCAATATAGATTATGGAGTAGCTACATCAATTATTCTAAGGATTGTTGTTCTCATGTTATTTAATCTTGCAAAAGACCCTGGATTGCTGTCATTACTTGCAGACTTTCAATGAATGGTTCCTTGATATCCCAAGCATTTGATCTTATTAAAATGAAGATAGCCTCTTCAAGTGAAAAATGCCTTAAAAAAATAAGCATTTGCCTTTCCAGAGGTATATGGTACAATATAACCAGGATATATAAATGAAAATAAAATTTTCCACTTTGTAAAATTGTGAGCAAACAAATATTGCCACATTTTGTAGGACAGTAGAGATTTTTGAGTTGCTTATTCCTAATAGAGTGTGACTAGACTACAAATCTCTCTAGAGACTGTTTCAAAATCTGTGAATAGTTGGGCATGCACGTTATCTCGTAAATATCATTTTTCCTATCCTGTTCCCATTATCCAAGCTTTCCAATATGAGTCATATGCAAGCAGGAAAGAAAAATAAAGAATAGTTTTCAAAGAGTTTTAAAAGGTAGAAATGTTCTTGTGATGTAAGAAAAATGCATTTAAATTAAATTTAAATGCATTTAAATTTTATTTTGTTTTTTGCTATCACATTAGATATTATTAAACCAAAAACAGAAAAGGATAAACTGAAGGACTTGTTTCCAGCCTTGTGTCGGCCAGATAATCCCATGGTGAGGGTAGGTGTGTGAGTTTCCTTCTTTACTGACAAATACATTGAGGATAAAAGAAGTTGGAAATACTTACTTACTGATACTTGAGACCAGGAACTCTGTCATTAAGCGACATGTCATATGTTGGAAAATCCCATGACTGTGCCACTTAGCAGTGGCAGTTACTGCAGTTCATCATTAAGCAAGGACTGTGCAGATTGTTAAGTATGAACCACCCTTTTGACTTTCTGTGTGCTTCCCCATTAATTTTGCTTGTGGGAAGTTGGCAGGGAACATCACAAATTGCAATCACATAACTGCAAGGATACTGTGATGGCCATAAATATAAAATCCTGTCACAACTACCAGTACCAGTATTACCTGTGCAAGAATGAGAAAACAATTGGGAGCATATAGCAAAAATTCTGTACAAGACATCACACATAATGTTAGTTAAAAGGGCATCGGAGGGAAGAAGTTGTATATAGCCAGTGAAGGAAGTTTTCAGGATAAATAAAAAATGCATCCCCCCCAAAGCAATAGAAAAATGGCTGCTGCCCTAAATTGATGGAGATCTGTTATTTAACCACTTTCTCTCTTTGGGGTGGTGGTGATTTGGTTTGAATGTATCTCTTGTTAATTTCTAATGATTATTCAAAGAGTTACTTGGAAATTAGTTTGTTAACTTTATTTATTTACTTATTGGACTTTATATGGTTGTCAAACTTGCACATTTGACTCTGTACTGCTGACATAGGATTAAAAACACAAAACAAAATAATAAATATATAAAGCACAAAACCCCTGCAACCCCTGACAGTAGCTGAGGCTAAAATGTAATTGAAAACATATTTTTATTAATAATGTATTTATATGCTGCCTGACCCCCCAGTAACTTTGGGTATTTTTCAAGGCCTTTTTCAATCGTCTTCATGATTTTCAAAGCCTTACAAAAGGGTAGCAGGATTGGGGCTATTCAAATATGGGCAATTTGATTTTCTAGAGGGCAGATATTATGACAGTTAAACTACACTTTTGGGGTCCTGCTTGGTGGTGTAATTTCATAGAAGAGACCCAAAGCCTGCCCATCCTGTTGGATCCTCTGAAACAATCAGAGATAGGTGATTACCTGGCCCTTTACCAGAATGCTTCTGAGGATTTCAAGATATGACAACTAAAGAGCATACATAACATATTTAAGAAAAAACTAAAAAGATAATTAAAAGTTGTAGGCAGATTTATCGTAGTGTGTTGTTGTCTTAGAAAAGTGAATTGCAACTTGATTTGACTACTATCTACTCTATTTTCTCAGGATTGTTTGTACCAGATTGTATTTATTCACTGTGATGTTACTTAATTGGTGACTCACCGCATTTCTGAAAATGAAATCTGTTTACAGAAACATCACATAGCTGTGCCCCAAAACAAAAATTTCTAATATTTCTTTCCCAAGGCCACATGGCAACTGCCATCATATAGGTTTGAGAGAATTGCTGAGGGAATATCTTGCTGCTCTAAGGACTCTTTCTTTTTCTTGAATAGACAATGCTGGATGAAGATGATGTGAAAGTGGCTGCCGATGCTCTCCAAGAGCTAGAAGCTTTAATGCCATCTGCAGGCAGGCAGGAAAAACACCGGACTAATGAGGACCAGTACGTTCCCTTTCTCTTATTTCTCTGAGAAAGAATTTTTTCATCTTAAAGTTATAGATTATCTAGCTTAATATTTTTATATTAAATGAAGCATCTTTTCAAAGAATTGCAAATAGATTAGGCAAAATAGGGATGTAGTCTGTAGTAAAGATGTAATACAATATTTGGGTTTTATTTCTGTGTTTTTAATAGCTATCGATATTCTTCTGTTAGTAACTTTACATCAAGTGTCAGTTTGGTATGGTGGTTAAAAGGCTAGAAACTAGGAGACTAACTTTTAGTCTCATGTTAAGCACAAAACCAACTGAGTGATCTTGTGCCAGTCATACTCAGCCCTAAAAAGGAAGCAGTGGCAAATTACTTCTAAAATCTGGAAAACTGCAGGGATTTGTCCAGGCCGTAGCCAGGAATTAAGAATTGACTTGAAAAAACACACACACACTTTCTATTGCAATGAAATCAAATGGTACCTGGTCTCTTGCTCACTAATGTCTGATATCTGAAATAATAAGCAGTTTTTTGCTTGCTTTCTCTCTGTAACTCTGTAACTGCAACTGTTATATCTGATGCAACAAAAAAACATAAGAGCAAATAACTGTAGAAAAATAAAGGAGTCCCCATTGGGCATCATAGGTAATCATCCAAGCAGTAGTGACTATTGGTATTCATACAATCATCATTAAGTTGTACTGTAGTCACTGGCATCTAAATAGAAATGAGCATAATTTCAGTATGTTTTGTTGGTAGAGCCAAGAAAAAGCATAGGAGTCGTAGTCGTAGTAGAGATCGAAAGCGGAAACGAAAATCATCCTCTCGCTCCCGGACACGGGAACGACATAAGGGTAAATCCAGATACCGCTCCAGGAGCAGAAGTCCTAGCTGGGACCACAAAGAAAGAGAGAGAACTGGAGAGAAAAGCAGTGAAAGATGGAGGGATAAACATGTGGACCGCCCTCCACCTGAAGAGCCTTCCATTGGTGACATCTACAATGGCAAAGTTACCAGCATCATGCAGTTTGGGTGTTTTGTTCAGCTTGAAGGACTCAGGTATATCACATCATCATTTCACTATCCTGCTGAGAATCGATACAATTTTAAAAATATTATAAGTTAGGCAATGCTTTTTAGTGTATTTAGTGTAGTGTAGCCATTGCTACAAACTATTAGAATTTTTATGATTTCATGTACCCATATTTTTCAAACTTAAGACACTCTGGACTATAAGACGCACTTAGCTTTTGGGGAGGAAAACAAGAAAAAAAAATCTACCTCCCAGCAATTTGCCTCCTTATAGCAAACAGCCTGGTGAGCTTCAGCACAGCCTGATTTAGCACGACCAGCTGATTGGCAGTTGGATCTGCCTCCTGGAATACTGCCTATAAGTTGTTCCAGGCTGCAGGGATCGCCACCTCCCATTGCCGCCGTTGCTGCCCATTGCTGCTGCCGCTTATTGCTGCTTCTGCATACTCCATTTTTGGCCTCTGTGCGTCCCATTTTCAGCCTCTGTGTGCCCTGTTTTTGGTCCCTTCCAGGTGGTGGGAATCTCCACCACCGCCGTCTATCCCTGCCGCCTGGAACAGGCCGAAAATGGGGTGTGCAGAGACTGAAAACGGGATGCACAGAGGCCAAAAATGGGGCACGCGGAGCTGGCGATGGGCGGCAGTGGCGATGAGTGGCGGCGATCCCCGCAGCCTGGAACAGCTGATAGGCAGTATTCTGAGAAGCAGATCCAACCGCCAATCAGCTGCTCATACTAAATCAGGCTGTGCTGAAGCTCACCTTGCTGTTCGCTACAAAGAGGCAAATGGGTGAAGAGTGGGAGCTGGCAGGTGGCCGGGGCTTTGGCAATATTCACTCTATAAGATGCACAGACAATTCCACCCACTTTTGGGTGAGGGGAAGTGTGTCTTATACACCAAAATACGGTAAATTGTATATGTTAACTCCTGAAAAAAGATTTTATGTTATTTTTAAGGTTTGTTTGCCAGTTTTTATAAAATTGTCTTACATTTTAACTGAAATTATTAGCCAGAAGTCAGGAAAGTTATGTAGGAGTGAATTGCTTCTTGTTAAATGTTAAAGATTTTTAAACTTTTAAAAACCTTTTTAAAGGTTAAGAATATAAATCAGATATGTCAGCTAATAGCATTACTATAACAAACTTCGTGAATTTTGTACAGGAAGAACTAATGTTACTAAAATACTTTGTGCTTTTGGTATTAGAAGACAGCACTGAGTTATTCTTGCTCCTCTTCCTGGGTCTTATTTCCTTTAGGAAACGCTGGGAAGGACTGGTTCACATCTCAGAATTACGTAGGGAAGGAAGAGTTGCTAATGTGGCTGATGTAGTGAGCAAGGGCCAGCGGGTGAAGGTCAAAGTACTCTCCTTCACCGGCTCAAAAACTAGCCTTAGCATGAAAGTAAGTCAGACCTCTCTTGTCTATTAGATCATTTTACTTTTACTCTGCTGACTTTTAGATCTATTATTGCTTTGATTTCAGTTTCTCAGTGGAATGGAAGTGATTGAGTAAAATACAAACCACCATGAGTACAATCAGAAAATATTGTATGACAGCTATGACATTTTGACATCAGAAACAAATAGAAACTTAACTTGAGTTTTAGTCATTGCTCTTTTGTATTTCCTGCTATTTGTGAGATGTTAGAACAGAAACTCTTATTTATATGACAGATTTATGTGCTGCATTAATCACAACTTGAAAAATGAAGGCATAGCTTTTTGATCCTTTTTGAAATAATGGCTGAGTAGCAGCATTAATTCTTTAGTTCAACTTATTTGTCAAGTTATTTAAAAAAAAACATTTGACTTATTGTAAGAGGAATTTGGATTGTTTAAAATGGCTAATGGCAGTATATTCATTTAACATATTCTTGATTTCACTGCTTGGTCATGATCCATAAGTAATGTATAAAACACTTGAAGTACTATTAGTTTCAGAATGTGTTGTAGATGGCTTTGAATCTTGAGTTTTAAATAAACAATATCAAAATATTAGGAATTTTGATATAAAAAGTTGGACTGTTAACAAGTGAGTTGTTTAAAGAATTTTAAGTATTTCTTAGGTTTTTAAGATTCAGAAAAAAACCCTCATATCCATCAGATATCCCAAATATTATTTTAAAAAGACTGATTGTTAAGCTCCTTATCTCCCCTCTCTTGCTATATTATGAATACTATTTTATTAATAATAATCTTTTCTTGAATATTTGAAAGAGAAAATGAAAAAAGTGTAACTGAAGCTATTCCAAAGCACCATGCAAGTTCACAGGCCAAGATTATCACAAGATTATCATCTAATTATATAGCTACAAACATAGAAGCTCCTGCTATTTTCTGTTGTGTGATGCAGTTGTGGTCACTATTGGACATGTTGTAAATTGCTTATCTGGGAATATGCCTTGTTGCAGATTATGAAACTAAACTCTCAGTGCCCTTATACAAAGGTAAATTCTTACTATACTATGGAACTGTCTCCCATGTCTGTATTAGGATGTAGATCAAGAGACAGGAGAAGATATGAACCCAAATAGACGTCGCAACCTCATTGGAGAGTCTGAAGAGACAGCCATGAGAAATCCAGACAGGCCCACTCACTTATCTTTGGTCAGTGCTCCTGAAGTAGAAGATGACACATTAGAACGAAAGCGTCTCACTCGTATTTCAGATCCAGAAAAATGGGAAATTAAGCAGGTAATAATTTTCATTATGAAATATGGTTTGATGTTATTCTATAGTTCAGTGGGAGAATTGACTGTGCATAAATTTTCATTTGCTTTGTTTGTTTTGCTTTGATTTTGGTTGCTGTAAAAACAAAACATTTTGCAATTGCTAAGTAGCCTGTGGAATTCATCCCCCAATTCAGACCTGACAGCTAACAAAAAGCCCAAGATTTTAATAGTTTTTGTTTTAAATACATATTTGTATTTCCTCCTGTTGATACCAAAGCAGGCTTTTCAGTCATTTTCTCAACAAATTGGATATTAGTGATTCTAATATGAATCAGTGGCCAACTTAGTATCCTGCGATTCTGCTCTAGACTGTAATGTGATCGTGAAGCTTGGTCATTGTTTACCATCTTCTAATAAAGCCATCTAGTTTAACTATTGCAGTATGTGATAAAGATGACCATTGAAGACTATTCGGAAACCACGACTGGTAAATAATGTGATAACTAGATTATATTTGAGACTGCCCAGAGAATACATTTCATTAATGAGGATGCTAGTTTTGTTATTTGAAGCTCTATTTATCATACTTTACATTTTGATATGCAATTCAGTATTCAGTATAATTTTTAAAGCTCTGTATAATATGGGAGTTGGATAGTGGATTGAAGTACTTACTATTATGCAAATTAATCTTTGTCTTGTTCCAGGCCACACAATCCTTGAGTCTACTTTCCCCTTCACTGGGTCCCCACAGGATTTGGGCCTCTTCTGCACTCTCCCATCACCCATTGTGCACTTATCCTTTGAAGATCTCTAGAGCTCTGGACCTCATGTTGAGGTAGAATGGCAGGCCACTCCTTTCCTCAGCATTTCTGGGCCATGCAGCCATGTCACAGAAGCAGCCGCCATTTCGGTGTGACCACCGTGTCAGTGCTGTGTAGACTGTGTTAGGGAAACAGTGAAGCTACTCACTGAAATTGCAACTGCTTCTGGGACATGGTCATGCAGCCCAGGAATGTTGAGTTACGGAATGGCCTGCCGTCTTTCTCCAATGTGAGGTCCGGAGCTCTGGAGATTTTCAAAAGGTAACTGCAATCTGTGACAGGAGATGGGGAGAGGGCCTACGTCCTGAGGTGACCTGGTGGGCCTCCTCCCCCATCTTCTGTCCAAAGAGCCAAGGCTTGCAGGACAGGATGGTGGGGGAGATTGGCAGGGGGCGCTACAGTGACCCTGTGGTTGGAATATGGAATAAGGGTGAATTACTGTGGAGACGTTGCAGTGGCTGTAACTTCGATACAGGGTTATCAATAGTTTTTGGGGCATCTCTTTTAACTTCAAACAGTTGCTAAGCAACTAGTCATAAGTTGAGGATATCCTGTATGTAGTAAGTCATCTTGAGAAATCCTTCTCCTCTTTTCTAAGATGGTATAAGTAGTATGACAGAACTTTCCTATTGTACTGTTTCCTGTTAGGCCATTGTTTGGGATACTTCATACTCCCTTGAAATGAAATTGAACAGATGATCACAAAATCTGTGTAACTTCCTTAGCTGTGCTATTTTTCATATTAAAGGTCTTTCCTACATGAATCTGGGATTTATTTTGCTGCTAAACAGTATTAAGACAATTTATTGCATTTTTCAAATACTCATTGAAGCAAATAACACAGAACAATCCCAAATTGGCTCATTCTCAAATTAGTAAAGGGAGGCGCCTTGCTCTGAACATGACAACTTCATTATAGTTACTATGGTTCTTAGCAGTTCTATGAGAGATTCTATGTTAATATGAAAAGAAGGTTAGCTTTTTTTTTAACAAAATCTGTGCTTAGAGAAAGTAGTACCTCTTTGTTGTGTCTTTGAGGGTACATATAACCATTTGCTTCATTCCCAGATGATTGCTGCTAATGTGCTTTCGAAGGAGGAGTTTCCTGACTTTGATGAAGAAACTGGAATCTTGCCAAAGGTTGATGATGAGGAAGGTAAACCATGATAGGTCTATCTAGTAATGGTCTAGATATGATGTATCAGTGTATTTCACAAAGTAGTTTTTTTGCTCCTCATTTGTGTTGAATTTGGGAATGCTAATTCAGATTCTTTTCAGCAGATTACTGTCAGTTCAGATGATTGCTTAAGATACTTCCATGTTATGGAAGAGAGATTGTTCTTTCATAATCTTTGTATCTCCAGCAATCCAGAGTCCAGAATTGTGGGTTGTATTGAAATAAAGTTATGGAGGGGCTATTCCGCAATAGAAAAGAATGTTGTACCACAAGTGTATGATAGTTAGCTTTGTATGATGGTAAATAAAGAGTGGAAGAATTGGTTCGCATAATTAAGAGGCTTTAAATTAAAATTGGAGCTGAATTTAATTTATTATTCTAGATGAGGACCTGGAAATTGAATTGGTAGAGGAGGAACCACCGTTTCTGCGAGGTCATACAAAACAGAGCATGGACATGAGCCCCATTAAAATAGTGAAGGTAAAGAAGCTTGAATACAAAGTCAGAAAACAGAATTAATGTTAATTTTTTTTGTAATTTGTTTAACTAATGTTAATTAATGTTTTGTTAATGGCCATTAACAAAAATAATAAAAAGAGATGAACTGCTGAGATTCCTGGAACTGATGTAGATAAGGGAAAGATGATACTGTGCTTTGCACATGTATATGGAAGAATATGATGGGAAAGAGTATTAATTTGCTTTCAATGCCCTTCATTGTTCTACTGTACTTTGGATACCAAAAGCATTTTAATTTTTCACAAACCCATCTGAATCTAGTATTCAACTATGCTTCCCCATTTTTATGGAGACCCAAGAACAGTATTTTGTCCTCTTCATTGTTAAAATTGTGTATGACTATCAAGTTCTCCTTGCTTTTTTCCTATTCATTTATGTTTTGGATAATGGTTGAGAATCAGTCAGGATCAGATTCAGGAAATCCGAAGAAAGAAGTAAGACAGCATTTTTTTGTTGATTCCAGAATCCTGATGGCTCCCTGTCTCAAGCAGCCATGATGCAAAGTGCACTTGCTAAAGAGAGGCGGGAACTGAAGCAAGCCCAGCGGGAAGCAGAGATGGATTCTATTCCCATGGGGCTCAACAAACACTGGGTGGATCCCCTTCCAGATGGTAATCTCAAACCTTTTTTCAGTATTATTTGTCTTCTACAAGCAATTTATTTGAAACCATCTAACTCTCATATTTATTTCAAATCTAAATACACACAACATGGTAGGAAATCTGCTTGACAAAACAGTTGTTTCTAGTTTGTGAATTGCCCTGTATTTCCCCCCCTATTAGTCTACTATGAAATAGAATTTCAAAATAATACAGCATCATAGTATAAGAGGTTTAAAAGTGATATCAATTTTGTTAGATTGAATTAAGCTTGTGGGGTTTTTTTAATAATTGATACGTGGGTGGTTATACACATATACACACAAATACTTTGAGTCATGACTAGTTTCTCATTCCTTATTATTAAGGATTGTTTTTCCCATTTTCTTTTATTAGATTCCTAGAGTCGTATAGATAGAAAAGATCATTTATATTATCATGTCTAGCTCCATGCTCAGTTCAGAAATGCAAATTATAATATCCCTGCAGATGGGTTTCTAGCACCTGATTGAACATATCCAAGAACCACAAACATTTGTTAATTGGTTGTAACGTTGAATTTTTGGAATGGAGAGGCTTATGAATTGGATTGGAGTAGCATTTTTATTCACTACTTTTCTTAATATGATCTCTATCAAAATATAGAGTATCTTACTGGTTGGTTAGGTCATTTTACCGTATTTCCCCGAAAATAAGACCCTGTCTTATATTTTTTTGAACCCTGAAATAAGCACTTGGCCTTATTGCCATGCGCTCAAAAGCCCGATAGGATTTGAAACAGGGTAGGAAACCAAAGTGCCAAGTTTGGGTATGCTTTCTCTTTGTCCTAACTATTGTTCAGGGAAGTCTTTCCATATGGATATAGCGATAGCACTTAGACTTATATATTGCTTCATAGTGCTTAAAAGGACTCTCTAAGCTGTTTACAGAGTCAGCATATTGTCTCCAACAATCTTGAGTCCTCTTTTACCAACTTTGGAAGGTGTACTAGAATAGTATTGCTCATTCATCATCATCCACTATTCCATTCAAATGTTAACAAAATGAGAAGAACATAGTGTTCCCCCTCCCATAATTATTTTTGAACAAGGAAAGAGGAGGATCTTACATTTGCTGAAAAAAATACAGAATGGCTAAGGGAATGAATGGAGATGTAAACAGCAAGCTTAGCTGCCATTGAAGAGAGATAGTTGGAGAGGTCCTCATCTAGTGAAGATAACTTTTTTGTAACACATAAATCTTTCTTTTCTCACTTTCCTTTCCTCTTCAGCTCCCCTTTCCAGTTTTGTCCCTGCTGCTTTCTTTTATCTTTCTAGTGTAGCTATTCCTACAAATTATCCCATTTGCATCATACTTTCTTCCCCCTTTTCTGATGGAGGGGTATATGTGTAGGCAATAGCAATAACACTTAGACTTATATACCACTTCACAGTACTGTACAGCTCTCTCTAAGCAGCTTACAGAGTCAGCATATTGCTCCCAACAATCTGGATCCTCATTTAACCACCTTGGAAGAATGGAAGGCTGAGTCAACCTTGAGCCTGATGAGATTCAATCTGCCAAATTGCAAGTAGCTGGCAGTCAGCAGAAGTAATCTGCAGTACTACATTCTAACCACTGTGTCACTGAGGTTCGACATAGCTCAGGCAAACATACATTATATTTCTGCGTATGAGAGTAACTGAGACAATGGTTAATAAAAGGCACATGGAGAGTAAATTACTTTTAACGGATGTTCTGTTTCAAGATTTCTAACAAACACACAGAAACAGTATTTTGGAAGCAGGAATATTGCAGTTTAGGCAGAGAACAGCAGACAGGAACGTGATTCAAATGCCTAATAAAGAGTGCTTGTTAGAAGAGAGCCAAAGACAGTCCAAGAAGCAATAATGTAGTCCTAGCTTAATAATCAGTTGTTTAGCAACTGTTCGAAGTTATGACAACTCCCCCAAAGGTGCTTATCACCTAGTTCTGGCATTTTGATGGCTGCTTCCCTTCCCACGACTGCATTTCAGATGTTTAGTAACCAGTTCACCTTTACAACCAATTGCAGTATTCTGCAGGGATGTGACACAATTTACAATACTTTTTGCTGGAAACTAGCCTTCTGTTCTGGGTAAAAAAAGTGCCCTTGGAAATACATTGATTCATTTAATGGCTGCAGCATTTACTTAACAACTGCTGCAAAAAAGTTGTAAAATTGGGTTAATCATGGGTGCCTTGATTTAAAAATGTGATGACTCACGACAGAAATGCCAGACTCCCTTACAGTCATAAGTCAAGCACTACCTGTAGTCCAAACCGAGAGGCCCAGAATGCCAAGTCATCTCATCAGTTAATCCAAAGGTCAAGAGTCACAAACAAACAAGAGCCTTGGATAGTACAGTGGTCTAAAGCCCTGTTATTAACATCCAACTGCCTGCAATTATTGCAGGTTCGAATCTCACCAAGGCTCAAGGTTGACTCAGCCTTCCATCCTTTCTAAGGTAGGTAAATTGAGGACCCAATTTGTGGGGGCAATAAGCTGACTTTGTATAAATATACAAAAGTATGAAGGCTATTGCTTAGCGCATTGTAAGCCGCCCTGAGTCTCCGGAGAAGGGTGGCATATAAATCAAATTAAAAACAAAACAAAACAAGAAGCAGGAACACAATTCAGGAGCTGAATAGCCAAATGGTTATCTCCAATAAAGGACTGCAGGATCTAAATCTGTCTGCAGCCAGCTAGTTGCAATCACTCATGCCTTGCCCTTTATTTTGCAAGAAGCTCACTGAGAAACATTACTCTTCTGTCCTCTGTATACTCTAAACCTAGGGTTTGGGGATTGTGCCTCAGAATCTGATTGCTCTAGCTGAACAGGAAATGCTTCAATTGAATTATCAGCTTCAATTGAATTCTGATTTAGTGATTCCTGACGCTGACAGTTCTGAAGCATAGGCTCAGCTGGAGCAATATCATCAGATTCAAGATCAGAATCAGACTCTAAATACTTGATTATTGTAGTGGAATAAATAACTACCAATTAATTATTTTAATTGGTGTTAATAAGTTAATACAATTTATTTCTGGTCCTTCCCTTTTTTGAAATTATTTTGCTTCTGGCAGATGTATGTGCATACACTTTCATTTACATATATGATACAATATATCTCACATATATTGAGTAACGTCTGGCTTCAGCAGAAGTTGGAAACCTTTCGTTGGTAAGACTGGGTATTGCACTAATTTTTTATTGTGTTCCTACAAATCTTTTTGGTCCTTCCTTTAGAGTAGAGATCATCTTAAATTCAGGATTGTCTCCCATTCTATTAAGTGTGTTATTCAGATACAATTTATAATTCCACCTGAGTGATGGGATATTCAGAACAGGGCAAATGAAGCAAACCAACATATAATAGAAATCTTCTCAATATAGTTCTGTTTGTTCTTGATATAAGAACAGACTCTTGTCCCTTCCTTCAGTGACTATCCATTTCTAGTGCAACTTGTCAGTTGTTTTATGTTTTAGTATGGATCTCAGACTCATAATTTTTCTTCCTTCCTTCCCAGTGGATGGAAGGCAAATTGCGGCCAACATGCGGGGTATTGGCATGATGCCCAATGACATACCTGAATGGAAGAAGCATGCTTTTGGAGGCAACAAGGCTTCTTATGGCAAAAAGACGCAACTGTCAATAATTGAACAGCGAGAAAGTCTTCCAATTTTTCGTCTGAAAGATCAACTCATCCAGGTAAATCTTTAAGAAAAGCAGTTGATTTCAATCATAGTAAGGATCATTAAATCCAATATCTTACCTGTACTAGTCATTTAACCTGGACATAACATTGAATCTCACTTATTCTTTGAATCCTGCATTCAAAAATCCTGAAATAGAGATTTTTGATGTAATTATTTAATACATTATTTTCATTTATCCAAAATGCGTTTAGCATGTGGTAACACCTTGATGACATTTGGGTTGAGACGCTAAGCAGGGTCATGTCTCACTATTACATGAATGGAAGATCATTACAGAGAAACAGGGTTATACACTAGGGGAAAAAATTCTAGAAATAAACAGAAGGGAAACAAAAAGGTTATGTATTGTTTTCAGGATAATTGTATTGATGTATCCATAATATCACCAGACTGAAGTTTCACTCAAAGGAAACTTGACCTTTTATCTGTTTAATATTTTTTCTGCTTTTATCATATATCCAAGATGACTTATCTGAAGACTAAATACCTCTCAGTAAGAAACTAATGAAAAACTGACAAAAGGCACATACATACATACATGCATACATACATACATTTGTTGTTGTTAGTTAGGAAGTCAAGTCTGACCCATCGTGACCCCATGGACAATGTTCCTCCACCATTCTCTGGAGTCCATTTAAGCTCATGCCTACTGCTTCAGTGATTCCATCCAGCCACCTCATTCTCTGTCATCCCCTTCTTCTTTTGACCTCAATCTTTCCCAGCATTAGGCTCTTCTCTAGTGTGTCCTTCCATCTCATTAGGTGGCCAAAATGTTTGAGTTTCAGCTTCAGGATCTGGCCTTCTAAAAAACAGTCAGGGTTGATCTCCTCTAGGACTGACCGGTTTGATCGCCTTGCAGTCCAAGGGACTTGTAGGAGTCTTCTCCAGCACCATAGTTCAAAGGCCTCAATTTTTTGGCGCTCAGCCTTCCTTATGGTCCAACTTTCACAGCCATACATTACATATATACATATGCCTTTTCTCAGATATTTTTCATTACTTTCTTACATACATAAATACATGCATACATACATACATATATATATATATGAATACATTTTTATTTATATAATAAATATATATAATATATATTTATATATATTCTGTATAAAAAAATAAACTGTTGCAAACTGTGTCCGTTCTGACAGTGCTTAGTCAGAATTCCCAGGTGCCGTTGGTGCAAAAATAATGGAAGTTGGTTTTCATTCACAGTTGGAAACCTTCAGGCTTCCTTACCCTGTGGTTAAGTTAGTCTAAAGCTTCAAACTATTGTACAGGAGATTTGATCACTAAAAATTCTGCCCAGATTTGCTTGCATTTTTCAGTGTGGTCAGTTTATTTCTCCTCCCCTCTTCTCTCTAATATGTAGAACCAAGATCTGAAAGATTTATAAATAAATTTGTCATTTTGATC
Organism: Ptyas mucosa; assembly: GCA_012654045.1. Lineage (NCBI taxonomy): Eukaryota > Metazoa > Chordata > Lepidosauria > Squamata > Colubridae > Ptyas > Ptyas mucosa. The sequence continues at coordinate 323,369 of WNWU01013201.1, forward strand.
TGACACACTCGCATGTCTATTTGTTTGTTTTGCACTGTGGTGGCTATTGATTTGATTTTAAAAGTAAGCAACACCAACCAGATTCCTCCTGAGCAGCCATTCTCTTTTAAATGAGACGATTTCAATGCTTCACCCTATTTTTTTCAGGCAGTTCATGATAACCAGATTCTGATTGTCATTGGTGAGACCGGCTCTGGGAAAACTACACAGATCACACAGTACCTTGCTGAAGCTGGCTATACCACCCGTGGGAAGATTGGCTGCACTCAGCCTCGTCGAGTGGCTGCCATGTCTGTTGCTAAGAGGGTTTCAGAAGAATTTGGTTGTTGTCTAGGACAAGAGGTAAGATGTATTCTGCTGTTTTGTGAATTAATTCTGCAATGTACTGAAAAAAGAAGGAATATAAAACTTTAAAGCAGCAGCTGCATTTAACTGTTTTCAACAAATTTATAGAAGCTATATCACTCACTCTAAACTTTCTCCTTGAACTCCACAGATAGGAGAATTTACTCCTTAGAATTTAGATCTGGTCTTGTACACAGTAATCATTTTTCTTTCTCAGAGAATTCTTCCCCATTTGTTAGTACCTGCTGTTTTGAGAATCATGCAGAATAAAGAAAAGCTTAATTTGGTTAATTTGAAGGAAATGTATGTTTTGTTTTCTGCAGTTTGCTTATTTGGAATATGTTAATTTACATAATTTATTTCAATTAGGTATGCAAAACATGAACATCTTATTTTGTGAAAATTACTGTCTGACTGTTGATTTTTTTCCCCAAATTTTAAAGATTACAAACCTTACTTGTTTCAATAACTATATTTTCTGAAGTTATGTGATATGGTTCTTAAATTGTGAAATTTACATAAATTGATGTATTTACATCAATTTACATAAATGTATGTTGTTAGAAAATAAAATACGCATCCGGAATCCAAATATAGAGTAATCCCACTTTAGAAAAAAAATAAACTTGAGTGGCAAAGAGTATTCTATGTGAGAACTCATTCTCATGATCAGAAGTAAATCCGTATCCATTACCAAATAAAATAACAGATAGAAACACAGCTTCCCTCTGAAAGAATAAATAGGGCTGGCATATGATGCATAGCAGTTGCTGGAATTCTTCCAAGATGGCTTCTTTAGTGTTTTCACTGATAAAACTACTGATCTGAATTTTTACATTCTTGGAATTCTGTTCTTGATCTTTCTGCCTTGTCAATTGAAGATGTCTGCTATTCCGTGGGGCTAGAGGGGGTAGGTAGGTTGCTTCATAGCGGGTGTTCGTAATTGGGCAGGCTTACTAGAGCAGCCATGTTGTAAAAGACAACTTTCAACCACGTAGTGGTTTTTGTAAGTGGGTCCATAACAAAGTCTCAAATTCTAGATGTACCACCAAACTAAAGGTTGTCTGTCCTTGTTCTGTTTGTAACCTCTGCCTCCAAACAAATTGACCTTAATATCACTCTCTTAAGAGTGAGGGAGTTCATCACTGATATTCTTTTTGCTGTATTTTTTGAAGGTTGGTTATACTATCCGATTTGAAGATTGCACTAGTCCTGAAACTGTGATCAAATACATGACAGATGGAATGCTGCTTCGCGAGTGCCTCATTGATCCGGATCTGACACAGTATGCAATCATAATGTTGGATGAGGCCCATGAACGCACTATACATACTGATGTACTCTTTGGTCTCCTGAAAAAGGTATGAACTCTTTCAAATCATCCACAATGCTAAAATGATGAAGCAGAAAATTGCTCAAAGAAAGCAAAGCAGACAAACTTTAGTTTGTCCTGAAGTTCAACCATATATTAATCCTTCTATTTATATTCTGTCATCTTCTTTTTTTTAATGTACCCCATTTTTTCTCTGCAGACAGTTCAGAAGAGACAAGACATGAAATTAATAGTGACCTCAGCTACACTGGATGCAGTTAAATTCTCTCAGTATTTCTATGAGGCGCCTATCTTTACCATTCCTGGTAGGACATACCCAGTCGAGATTCTCTACACCAAGGAACCTGAGACAGATTACCTAGATGCCAGCCTGATTACAGTCATGCAGATCCATTTGACAGAACCTCCAGGTGAGCCATGGCATGAAGACAATGTTGAGACTCTCTCTAGAAGTTGCTTTCAAACCGGGAAAATATTCAGTATATTCAGTGTAATTATATTGGCCATATTTGTTATATTGAATTTTATTTCAATTTAATTAAGATTTGAACTGGCCCAGAATAGTTTTACAATCTCTCTTCATTCTCCTTCTCAAATGGCCAAGTGAGCATTCCAAAGTTTAATATGGGCCTGAGACTGAAAAAGGTTGCATGCTTGCTTCTGTAAAGCCTCTTTTATTGTCTAAAGTCTTTTAGCTTGCAATCCCTTTTCCTTTTATACTAGTTAAGTCAGAATGGGATTTTCGTTTTTAATAATAAATGCACAAGATTTATTATTCAGGTTTGGCCTCCAGTGGAAACAATATAATTTTTATAGTGAATATACCTGTTCCTTGAGATAGAATAAAAATATTTGATGTAAATAACTCTCATAAGACAGCTTTCTTGCTCTTGGGAGCCTAATTCACCATTTCTAATGTAAAGAGTTTTAATTTTTATGGACAAAGTAATTCCTGAGGAGATATCTGCTATTAATTTAGACTCTTTTTAACAGTGTTGGAGTTCTTTGGCAGTCACAAACCTAGATACCGCACAATTCTGATATTGTTAAATGAGAACTTTGCTTAAATACAAATATATATCTAAACAAGCTTATATATTAAAAGGACAAATATTCAATATGTTACTGAAGAATAAAGGCAGAATGTCTGTATAAAGCTACTGGATAAAGAAGCAAAATTTTACAAAGGTTTTTAAGGGGAAAATGGAAATTTCAGAGGAAATCATATTATATAAAATTTTATTTATTAAATTTATTTACTGCTTGTCTTGCCATAATCTAGTCTTACTAGTATATTTTCCCCATCCATAGTTGCAGTATATCTCTCCTAATTTTGAATTTCTTCTATCTGATTTACATAATCGTTATTGATTAGTAAGCAGGAGAACGGGTACCATGCTCTGTTTAACATATCATCTAATTTTTCATCTTCACTCAGCAAAGAAGTATCTGTCATTATGTTTCTTTTTCTCCTGGATGATTTACAGTTTCATTATTCAGAACAAATCATTAAAATCAGCAAATTTTACTCCAATTGTTTACTTTTTAGTGTAGTCTCACAACTGTAAAAGCCAGATACTTTTTTTATAAAATCAGACTGAAAAACAAATCACAAGATAAATCTGAAATCTCACACCATTGTCTGTTTATTAATTGTAAGTGTTGTTTTACAAATCTTAATTGTAAGATTTGCTTTTCTTTCACGCAGGAGACATCTTAGTGTTCTTGACTGGCCAGGAAGAAATTGATACAGCTTGTGAAATTCTCTACGAACGAATGAAGTCCCTCGGCCCGGATGTTCCTGAGCTGATAATCTTGCCTGTTTATTCAGCACTACCTAGTGAGATGCAGACACGGATTTTTGATCCAGCTCCCCCGGGAAGTCGAAAGGTATCTATTCCCACATGTGTAGTTTTGTTTTGGTTTTTTTTTTTTTTGCTAGATGGTTGTTATCTTCCAATATAATGTAATTAATAATCAAATCTTTTCTAGATCAGGGGGTCTATTGAGCATCTTGTTCTCAAAAGTGAAATGTTTCTTTGAAACCTGTTAAAAGGCTGGAAGACATTTTCCAATTCCTATTGTCTTTTCGTTCTATAAATATGGGGATTCCTGATCTCTTCATTAATGGGGGGGAAGGTGATGTTTTTGAGGTGCTGGGAGGAAGTTGCATATATTTGAGAATAAATCGAAGACAGAATACAGTTGCTTGACAGTGAGATGGATAACACATAAATAAAATAAATAAATAAATCAAGTTTACATGTTGAGTGAAAAATTAAAAAGATTCTTGGGTATGTATTATTTCTTGTTATCATTTAATAGCCTCAGTTAATCCTAAAACTTCATTCCCTGTCCTCTGTTTTATTTTTTAGATGCCTTTTGAGGGTGGGATGGGAATAAAATCATCTCAGTGAAGATATTTACAAATTCATTTAGATTCTATGTTGGAGCACTATGAACGTTAAGTTTATTTGTCACAAATAGCTTCAGGATTTTGCAGAACTAAAAAGCAACAGTAATGGATTTGCTTCAGCACAGTCTATGTGAACAACATCAATACCAAAAATATATTTATTCCCTCTTAGGTTGAGGCTTCTTCTGAGTACACTCTTTTAATATTTATCAGCAAGAAGGAAAAGAGGTTTAAAAAACAAAATATAAGTGCATAAAGTGATACAAGACAGAGAAAGAGAGGTAGAAATATAGTGAATGGAGTGGACATAAACTAGCTATGTTTTCTATGTTTTAGCTATATTTTCTTTTGTTATATTAGTCTTTTAATTTGGGGGGGATGTTTACAATTTATTACTCTGTTTATGCAGTGTATATATAGTATAAAATTGCTTATTCTGAAAAGAAATATGGGTATGCATGCATGCATGTATGTATGTGTATATGCATGTGTGTGTGTGTACATATATATCCCCCTGCTTAAAATTTCTTTATTTTCTTCCTTCATTCTGTTCATTAATCCCATTAATGTTGGACTTGATATTTTCCCTAATAGAGTACATTAATTTAAAAATAATCTATAACAGAGGAGACTTTCACTTCTTGAGCTACTTCTTACAATTTTAATTAATCTAATGCTTGGAATTTTTTTGTTTTGAAATCAGATATGGCAGTTTTGGGCAATGTGTCTGTATTTGTCTATTTGTATGTATGTATGTATGTATGTATTAACCAAATTTATCACCCATCTCATCAAAGGCAACTGGGTACCGCACAACAAATGGGTAAAACCATAAGTAAATTTGATTGCAATGTATGCTATCCAGTTGGCTTCAGCAGTGTATACCTTTTGCTTGTAAATGGTGCCAGTGACCTGGTGGGCATCTGTTCATTGCTTCCTTTACTCAGTTTTAGTCACATTAATTAGAAGTAATGTGACTAAATGTGACATTCCAAGGTGATGACTCTAGCCATGAAAAAGAAGTATCTGTTACTTAGGGGAAAGATTACGATAAGTCTTGAATAAAAATTAAAGTGATAGCAGATTTTCATATTGTGAAAGCTATGGTTTTCCTCTTACTGATAATAGATGGCTATAAAACCTGGATTATTACAAAGGCTAAATTATAACACTAGGTATGATAGTTTTAAAAAAACTTGAATAGAAAAGCAACAACTCTTCTAAATGAAGTAAAAGAATGAGCCTAAAGCTTAAATACTTTGGCACATTGAAAGGTCATTGAGAAAGCTAGATGTTTGGAAAATTGAAGGCAGTTTAAAAGATAGCAGAACATCTGTCTAGATATTGTCACCGATTACACAAACAGGACCTTATAAGAAATCAAGGGGTTTGGGACACACAGTAGAGTCAGAAGAAGCTGAAGTACAGTGATATTATTATCTGCTATAATGAACAAATTTTTATAACATCTATAAATACTTCTTGATCAACTGAAAAGAATATTTTCCAAACAATTTGAGGATATTTAAAGTACAAAAGCTCATTGTTACAATTCCTTTTTCTTTCTGTGGGAAATTGAAAATATGGGTCTGATACTAAATTTTGAGGTCTAGTAATATAATATTTTAGGAACTATGTCAGACAAGTTCACAAGCTGCTTTTTTACATTGTTGATAAAATTATTCATTGGAGTGTAATATTCATTTCCAGCAATTCTTTATCATTTATCCTCAGTTTTTTTCATGTTATTTTTCATGACATGCAAAGTAATAGTTAAGTCTCATAAGAGTTACCTGAATGCTTGCACACAGTGCCCATATGTTCGAATCTTTAAGAGTTCTAAAGGGAGAGGCAGATTTTTCTTCATTCATATTCATGGTGATATATTGAATATGTTGAGTACTAGTGCAGTTTGAGGGTTCTGGTTTTAGGGTCATTTTATAAATTGCTGTTGCTGTAGGTTTAATTAATAATAAAAGTTGTTTTTTTAATTTTATGTACAAAACATCAATTTATAGTAAATGTATGTAGAATTGTAATTGTAATTGGATTTTTAAAATTATTACTATTTTTATTTTCATTGATGTATATTGTTCACAGTTATATTTATGTGAATTCTGTGGCCATATAGCTTTCCTAAATAAAGTCCTCCCTCTTTTTGTAAAAAGGGAGACTTAATTATAAATCGCATATTTTTTGCAATGCAACATACACGTTTTTCATGGGTTTTTATGTGTGCATTCTTGACCTTATTATTCAGTTTTTAAGAATAACATCTGTTATGTAATCTTCAGCTTAGTCGTCCCCCCCCCCCCCAAATTTAAACCATTTTTTTTCAGGAAGAATGTTTCTGCATTTTCTATGTATAATAGGCAAAGGTTTTGACCATTGAATGAATAGCATATCTTAAAAGTAGCTTAATAGTGGTCTTGTTTTCATTCCTACTTTTTTCTTGCTATATTCAATTGTTTGCCATTCCTTTTTGTCCCCCTACAGGTGGTCATTGCCACAAATATTGCTGAAACTTCACTTACAATTGATGGTATCTATTATGTAGTTGATCCCGGTTTTGTAAAGCAGAAAGTATACAACTCCAAGACAGGGATTGACCAGCTGGTTGTGACACCAATTTCTCAGGTATCCTGTATTTGTTGGATACTATGTTACTTGAAGCTTTTACTAAGGATAGTGTGCATACAGCACTATTTCTGCAGTGAATGAGAATGTCTATCTTATTCCAGTCTTTGAGGAGTAACAGAGGTGGTCCTCAGGTTAGGATAGCAGTTGGCACTGGGATTACTGTTACTATATGATGTGGTGTGATGCCATGTAGCCACATCATTTAGCAATGACAATTCCAGCAATCCTGATTGCGCTTGTAACCATAAGACACATAAGGTAAGCGGGAAGTGGTGGGAGTCCCAGGTGAGGAGTGCAGGAGGCCCGGTGCAGGTTGCTTGCAAGTTAGGCTGGGGCGTTAAAAGAGAATCAGGTGGGTGGATGGCACAGCAGGGTGCATGTGCAGAAAAGCTAAGGAGAATAACATAGCAGAGCACACATTATTAGATAGAACATATAGGAAACATGACTGGATGAGCTAATTGTACTTTATTATAAGTACATGAACAGAATCTTGCTGAAAGTACTAGTCTCATTTTATAGCCTGATAAATTAGGAAACTCCTTTCTGAGTTTCTTTCTCTGCCTGTTATGCAGTGGCAGGCTTCACCTTCCTCGATGTGATCATTCCATAAATAGCATCTCTCCTCCAGCTCCCAGGATCATTCCCATATACCACATCACATGTGTGAAGGAAGGCTAGGAGGAGGATGTGGCAGGGTATGTGTGCAGCAATCCATGGAGGGATTTACCAGAATGACTTACGACCTTCCCTGTTGGCTTTTCCATTTACTTTTCTTTCTTTCTTTTGTCTGAAGTCAGCTTTATGTCAAATCAATGCATGAACAGTGTGGCATCTGGGTATCATACATTCTAATAGAAATAAAACTGGTAGATTAATCATAATTATTATATTCAATCAATTTATATATTTCTAATAATGATACACAATTATAATAAGTTGCAATCTGTCATTATTCAATTATTCCATGTTTTCTCTTATTATTACTTTTATTTTATTATGTATACACTAACCTTCCCCCTTCTCTTTTTTCCTATCACTTACTCT
>WNWU01013201.1:331549-399722 GCA_012654045.1 Ptyas mucosa
TTCCTGTCCCACCGGAAGTCAGAAAATGGGCCCTTTCAGCCTCCGTAGGGCCTCCAAGGGAGTGTGAAAGGCTGTTTTTGCTTTTCCCAGATAAATAGACAGGATCTGGAGCCAGGTATGAAAGAAAAACGGGCCTTCCCCACCCACCCCAGTCCCTCCAGAGGCAGGAAACAGCCTGTTTCCCTACTTCTGGTGGGCCTGAAAATCAGCTGGCCGGCAGGCGCATGCACCCCAGAGCTGAGCTGGCGTGCCCACTACTATGGCTCCGCGTGCCACCTGTGGCATGCATGCCATAGGTTCACCATCACGGTTCTAGTATGTCATCTACTAAAAGAAAAGAAAGAGAGAGAAAAGCAAAAGCAAATCAGAACAACTACAGAAAAGAGAAATCATCTATCCATCATCTGTTGTCCACTTCAATACTTTAATTGCTATGCTTTTTTTTAACTTGCCTCCCAAATTCCTCTCTTAGAGCTTTATCTCTGTCAGAATCTGTTTGTTGGCTATTCAATCTAGGTATTTCTCTCATCTTTACCCTCTTCCACTGTCTAGTTCCCAAAATTTCTGCCCAGGCCCGTCTCCCTTTCAAACATACCTTCCAACTCTCTTAATACATTTCCCCCCTGGTTTAATTCATCAATCACTGTTATTTCCAATGTTATCTCCTCTTTGTCTTCTTCCTTCATTTCTTCTGCCGACTCTTCCCTTTTCTGGGCATCTTGTTCTTTGCTCATCATCCCTGGTATGGTGTTTTCCATTTTTTCCATGATCTCCTTAAATCCTTTCTCTATGGTGCCTTTTGTGTTTTGAAAGCGTAACGCCATCTCCTTCAAAATTCTGCCCATTTCTGCCTTATAAAGCATCTTATTTTATTTTTTAAAAATTCAACTTTTGTCCAACAATCCAAGAACTATTTTTTCAGCCCTTAAATTACCCTTCAAGGGGTGCACTAGTCCCAGTTCTTTATATCCTGTGGTTAAACAGTCAGTTCCATATCCCAAAAGTTATCCAAAGCCTCTTTGCATCTCCTTTACAGCTTCAATCTTCTAGCATAATATTCAGGGGTCCCTTTAGTAGAAAAGAAACTTCCTTATTTTCATAGTTGAGTCTCCAGTAGTCATAGAGTAGTTAAAAGTAATCCAACAGATATTTTCACAGTCCTTCATGTAAGTATTCCCAAGCTTGTAATTTTTCCTTTCGTCAGCAGGTGGCATTCACAACTTAAATTTCAATATTGCCAGTAATCAAGTGTTCTTTTAGTCATAGAACAATTATAAAACCAGAATAGGTTTTGTAAATAAATGATTCTAGCATTTTAAAACGTCTTCCCAATTTAAGAGTCCAATTTTCTGTATATTTTCAAAAACTATTTTTCTCTCCTACGCCTTTCACTGTTAGTTTCACAGAGTGCTCAAACACCGCTTTAACAGATAATTCTAAGCAAATAGTTCTAAATTGTTCCTTGGGGTTGAATTTAAAGCAAAAGAAAATCCTCTCCCCAGTTCCAGTCACTGTTCACCTACTTTGCTCCAGTACCAGTCTTAGATGTTCATTGGTTATAGACAGATGTTAGAGAGGGAACTGAAAACATTTTTTCAAATAAATAAAAAAGAAGATACTTCAATACAAAACTTGTGGGACACCACAAAAGCCTATATAAGGGGATTGCATATAATTCTAAGAAAAATAAAGAAAAGAGAGAGCAACTAGAAAGCTTGCGGGAAGAATTTGAAAAAATTGAATATGAAGTACAAAAGGACCCACAAAATAAAAAGATAAAGGAAAAATGGAACATTACGAAACATAAGATTAATTTGATAACACAAAAAGAAATAGCACAGAAAATTAGGAGGACATGACTTGCAAGCACAGTGGCATGCATTCCTCTGGGATGAGAAATATAAAACGCATAAATATTTTCAAATACACTTGTTCAGGAATGCATTGCTACAGATTTGGAAAAGAACAAAACAAAAACACTACACTAGAATTCCAATGTGGTTCCCACCACAGAAGCATTAATATACCCAGATTTACTAGAGAAAAATAAGATAATTAGATACAAGGAATTTGTAAACGACCAAGGAGATTCGAAAACTAAACAGGAACTGGTACAAAATATTGGTAGGGTGATGGATTGGTGGACATTCATACAAATTCAATCTAAATTTGTAAGAGATAAAAGGATATATACGAAAGGAATCGCAAGAATTGGACAAAATCATTCATGGAACAGAAATAAAATTAATTGGTAATATATACAAATATCTACTGAGGTATACAATGGAAGAAGAGGTAAGGATACCATGATTGGATGGGTGAAAAATTTTGGCTACAATATAGAATTGGAGAAATGGGAAAAATTATGGGAGATAAACATTAAATTGACTCTATCAACGGCATTCAAGGAAAACCAGTTAAAAATGTTCTGCAGATGGCATTTTACACCAGTATGGCTTGCTAAAATGTTTCCTAACAACTTTCCAAATTGTTGGAAATGTAAAAAAGTCCCCAGAACATATTACTATCTCTGGTGGACATGTCCTAAGGTGAAGAAATAAGGCGAAGACATGTCCTAAGGCGAAAAAAAATTAGAAGGTGGGTAGAAGAGATAATTAGTTACGATGTGGACTTGAAACCAGAGACGTTTTTACTGGGGATATTGAACAGAACCTAAATAAAGAAATTAGATATTTGATTTTGCATATAATTACAGCGGCAAGGATAGTCTACGCACAGTCCTGGAAAAACAAAAAGGTACCAACAGAGGAAGAAATAATTAAGAAAATCCTGGACTGTGCGGAGATGGATAAATTAATGAAAGAAATAAAAGAAAAGGAAGATACAGAATATTATCAAGTATGGACTAAGTGGTACGAATTGCTGGAGATTAGGGAAAGTAAAAGTGAATAAATGTGACAAATGTGTAAAATACTGTAAATGAATAAAACTAGAAATAAAGGGACAACAAAGATAAAGATAAGAAAGTATGAGAAAAATGGGGAATGTAGAAAGTGGAAAGTAAGAGGAACAAAACTGATACGTAAAAAGAAACACATTATGTGTTTGTGTTTTGTATATTGTGTTGTGTTGTGGTTGTAAAATTAATAATAATTAAAAAAAGATGTTCATTGGTTGTCCCAGCTTTGTGGCAGCTATCTTTAGCTGCCTCTTATTTTTGCCATGGCTGAGAGGGAAAAGAAACCCTGGGTCAGACAGGAGAGCTGTGATTCTCCTCGACCTCACAGGGTGCCCCTCTTTGCTTCACCACCCCTACAGGGTGGCTTCGGCTCCTCTCGGATCCCACAAACAGGGAGAAGTCAGCACAGTGAACACGGAGACCTGTTCACTGTGTCTGAAAGCGCTGCAATGTCAAGTGGAAGTGTCCATTTACTTTTCTTGTGGGAAGCCGGCATGGAAGATCACAAGTGGTGACTTTGGGATTCTGCAACCAAAGTGAGCTGGTTGGCAAACACCCGAATTGCAATCATGTTAAGGGATGCTGGAACTTTGTAAGTATCTCTTGTTCAATGCTATCATAACTTCAAATGGTTGCTGAACAAGTAGTTGTAAGCAAGAACTACTTGTACATAAATTCTAAAAATATGCTGTTACTGGCACTGAGTCTTTATTATATCATTGCAGTGCCATATTGACACTATACAAGACTAACCACTTGTCAGGATTCAAACAGTGGTGGCTCAATCATTCAGTTCTATTTTAAAGGCTGAAGGGTTTGTTTTTTTTTAAATTAATGAGTAGTACAGTGACCTAGAGGTGGAGCTCTTGCCTCACAATCAGGAGGTTCTGAATTCAATCCTAGGTAAAAGCAGATATTTCTCTCTCTGGGCAAGATGAGAATATATCTGCTGAATTTAGTTCTGCATTGGCAGACTAAAGGGGATCCGGCCAGTAAACACTCAGCTCCATTCAGTTGCCCAGATTCCACCCCATAAGGGATTATGGGGTCATTAAAAGACGATGATGTTTCTTTTAATGAATCTTGACCTTCTTTGAATGCTAAATGTATGTCCATATTGTATGGAATATATAAAAATCGTTTCATGAGTTCCATAGAGCACTTCTTGAACTGTTTTTGTAACTTTTCGCTTCTATGTCATATTCTGCTATACATAATATCTGCTGCATAATATCCTTCCATCTTTCACTTGTTTTTCTGTCTTGAATTGCAACCATCCTGTGTTCAGTTTTAATGCTAATTAAAATATGTGGTGGGTAAGCAGAAGAAATAAATTCTCCTGTGTATCTTTTAATTTGTGATTCCTACAGGCCCAAGCTAAGCAACGAGCTGGAAGAGCTGGAAGAACAGGCCCTGGTAAGTGCTACCGACTCTACACAGAGCGGGCCTACCGTGATGAGATGCTGACCACCAATGTGCCTGAGATTCAGAGAACTAATCTGGCAAGCACCGTATTATCTCTTAAGGTGAGCATTGGCATCTAAATGACTTTTGTTCAGCATCTTCAAAAAAAAAAGCCTTGCCCAGCTGTCTTTATAAAGAAGGAAGTTGGGGGATTTCACACAAATTAATGTATAAAATTGAGAGTAATGTTTTTGGGAGCAGGCCTAGGAAATACCTTTTGTCAGTTGCCAGATGTGTGAACAATTATTGTTTTCTTTTCTTCCCCTCTGATACACTCAAGGCTATGGGTATCAATGATTTGCTGTCTTTCGATTTTATGGATGCCCCCCCAATGGAGACTCTGATCACTGCAATGGAGCAACTGTATACTCTGGGAGCTTTGGATGATGAAGGGCTGCTTACTCGACTGGGGCGCAGGGTAGGATCAGCATTATACAGATTCTCTTTAGTGTGTGGTTGAGCAAAGGAAAATAATATCCAAGGTGACACAGCCTTCAGGAAAGTGGTTTGCACAGGATGCCTGTTTCTGCACTGCACTGGTGTCAATTATTTGTAAAGTCCATCACCAGTTATAGATGGAAACCTATTGGAGCATTTATAGATGGAAACAGTTAAAATATTTTTTGCTCTACCCCTAAGCAAGTGGGACCTATTGTTGGTTCTCACACAGTGGTTTGATGCAGGGATTGGAAGGAATCTTTAGCAGCAGCAACAGCAGATGATGATAGTACCTTATTCTGGGCTGGTGTTTTTCTTTACAGATCTATTGGGTCTATGTGTATTTTTCACATAGAGTTGCAAGTTAAACCTTACTTGGGGATATTTCAACCAAATTATGTTTTTCTCCTTCCTGGTAGATGGCGGAGTTCCCACTGGAGCCTATGCTATGCAAGATGCTCATTATGTCAGTGCACCTAGGTTGCAGTGAGGAAATGCTCACCATTGTCTCAATGCTGTCTGTGCAAAATGTTTTCTATCGACCAAAGGTAAACTGGGGAGTATTGGAATGAAAAAGATTGAATCTTACACAGCAGCCATGCTCTCTTCACAGCTCGACTAGGGCATGGGAGAAGAATGGCTGATCTGATAAAGTACAGATTTGATGTTGGAATGGGAAACTTGATTTCCTGCCTTAGCCTTATCACACAACAGCTTCTTGATTTTAGAAGATGTTATTTAAGTCGGTCTTTAAATTTTCAAGCATTATTTGATTACCCTTCTCACTTATTTTTTAATAAATAAGTTATATGTCAATTCTGTTAAGTTTGTAAGATTTAATGTAATGCAGATGAGGAAAGAGCACTAATTCCAATAACATATCTTCCAATAGCACAAAGAAGTGTGATTCTGAAGTGTGCAACTTTGTTCAATTTTAGTTTTAAGAATTTAGTTTCCTAAGTCAAATAAAGTAATGTAAAAGGATGGTTGACATGTTGATATAAAAGTTTGCATGTTCTGCGGAGTAAAAACTTTAATAAAAACCTAACTTCCTGTTTTCTTTGCAGATCTGCTTACACAGAACCCTTGGTATTGCCAATTATTTAATATTTTGTCATTTATTTTGTAATCAATGTAAATGATCATGTATATTTCAATAATTTGCTTGAAGGTTCACATTATTTTAAAATTCTCTTTTATCCCTTTTTTACACTTGACTAGTTTAAATATACTTACTAACATTGCATCACAAAATATATTTACCACTCTAGAAAAATGCATATTTTTATACCTGAAAGGAATAAATCAAATAAGGCTAACTTCGTTTCATATATGTAGGACAAGCAAGCTCTTGCTGACCAGAAGAAAGCTAAGTTCCACCAAACTGAAGGAGATCATCTCACACTTTTGGCTGTTTACAACTCCTGGAAGAACAATAAGTTCTCCAATCCCTGGTGCTATGAAAATTTTATCCAAGCCCGTTCACTACGTCGTGCCCAGGATATTCGTAAGCAGATGCTGGGAATAATGGATAGGTGAGTTAATGAAATAGGAGGGAAATTGTTTTTCAGCCAAAAAACCAGGCTATGGGAAACTATATTTGGCAATATATGGGTTTGAGTATAATTAGTGTTATATTTGAATATTACCTTCTGAGAGGAGGCTTTGTGGTATCCGAAGCAGAACATCTAGATTGTGTGTGTGTGTAGATGTGTGTGTAGATGTGCAGGTATATTTATGTATGTATATAGCATGGGTATGTGTGTTTGGTTTGTGTTTGGATAGATATATATTTTCTTGAGAGCAGGCAACAAAATTACATTTTTAACGTGGGCCAGAGTGCTCAGAGTAAAAACAAAAAGGCAATGAAGTTATCTTACTACCTTATCTGAAAATATTTTGAAAAAATAAAAACTAGATGAAGAATATACAAAAAATTGATAGAAATTGATTGATTGATTGATTGATTGATTAAGTTTGCAAAATAATTTACTAATGTGTGATTTAGGACAGCATAGACAAATAAAATCACATAATCATATCCGGAACTATTAACACACCTTACCAGAGACAATTTCATCCAACTGAAAAATACCAACAGGACCCTAATCTCCCAACTCAATGCCTGAAGTAATATCCAATTACAGACCAGGTTTGTCTGGAATAATGTGAATCTTCTCTATAACAAAATATGCAGTCCCAGGATTTGGTCATGCTACACCTGTTGTTTGATTAATTGCCACCAAGTTGGTGTTGACTTTTACTGACCATGTAAACTTTCTCTGGAATGTCCTCCTCTAATCTAGCCTTTAGTGTCTCACAAAAGTGCATTCATTGCTGTTGTAATTGAGTTAATCTACTTTGCTGCTGGTCATCCTATCTTTATTTCCACTTTTTATGTACTTTTCAAAGTAGTTTCATACAGTGTCCAAAATATAACAGTTTAAGCTGATCATTTTTGTTTGATTGATAATAATCTTAAGAGTCTTCTCCAATACCCAAGTTGAAAAGCATCTTCAAAGACCAATGTTTATATCCACGATGTTTCAGAGAAAATCATTGCCTGCACAATTTAATCTTTCTAAGGATAGATACATCATGGTATCATGAGGTCAATTGATCTCTTTTTTAAAATTAATATTCCCTTTATCAGTGTATATAGTAAAGTCACTGAAACGATGGATAGTTTCAGTCTTGAGACTGAGTAGTAAAAGAAGCAGTGGTATATCACATGTTTGAATTCTAATTGATTAGGAATGTGCTCACAGTAGGAGGCAATATTTAACAGTCCTTTTCTGTAAAATATTATAATTATAAAAACAGTAGAGCTAAAATAATCCATTGCTGAAAATAATATGTAGAAATTGGGTATGGCATCTAAAGGAGTTTTTCTTTTGGGAAAAGTCTATTTTAATTAGAAAATTAAAACAGGATGCACCAGAGGATCTCACCATTGAACACATTGGTCCTAAAGCCTTTCATCACCCCTTGACTTTAACAGGCACAAGTTAGATGTGGTCTCTTGTGGAAAAGCAACAGTACGAGTCCAGAAAGCCATTTGCAGTGGTTTCTTCCGAAATGCAGCCAAAAAGGACCCACAAGAGGGCTACCGGACCTTGATTGATCAGCAAGTGGTCTATATCCATCCCTCAAGTGCCCTCTTCAACCGCCAGCCTGAATGGTAAGGGCGTGGATTGAAATCAGAATTATGTCTATTTAAATATCTGCTGAATTTCCTTTAAGTAGGTAAATAGAAATTACACTTTGTTTATTTTGTATAGCATACCTTTGTCAGGAAGATCTATATTTTTACAGAATAGTCTTGACAGCTTAATTGCTGGTTCATTCAGTTAGTGCCTGCGCACTTATCCGTAATACTTCATGGGAGGTGAACTAGCTTGCACTATTTGGCTAGCAGTGTTCAGGTTGATGACATCTTCTGGGGCTTCTTCAGCCAATCTCACCCTGTGTCTGGGCAGGTCCAGCACTGACTCTCATTCTCTTCATGCAGCTAGTCTTTCCCACCAGAGTGGTACCCATTTATCTACTTGCAATAAGCTTTCAAACTGCTGGGTGTGTAGGGCAGAAGCTAGAGGCAAGTGACAGGAGCTCATCCTGTTCCACAATACTACCAGGGCTTGAACCTCTAGAATGCCGACAATTTCTGGTTAGCAGATTCTGTGTCCTTAAATTGCTGCACCACAGTGCTTCTTTCATAGTTGCACTGTGAAACAACTATATTGCTAGAAATTTGGAAACAAAAAATATTGCTGTGAACTTGAGGAATTTGTATACATCGAGAATAATAGTATTTTGTATTTACAAATGTGTGGAGATCCTCTTAAATAGGTCTAAATGCCCCTAGAACATCATAATCTAGAGGATTTATTGAATTTGCATTATTTCTTCTATCAAGATAATAAAGTATACCACCCTACCCTCTATTATGGTATGATACAATTCTGCTTTGGTATGCTACAACTGAAAGTTAGTGAAATTTCACAGAATAGATACATAGCCAACTGTCTTACGTGACATGTTGTAATGGAGAGATTCGGCTATACAGATTCCACAACAGCTTTTAGATTATAAGTCAGATTCAAGATTTTGCTTTCAGTGTATAAAACTTTAAATAACAGTCAAAGACCAGAAACATGACAGCCGTTGTCACCATTACAGGTAGACCTCAGCTTAACGATCACAATTGAGCCAGAAATTACTGTTGTAAGTTCTGCTGTCATTAAGCAGATCATCATCTTCAATTTTATTACTATTTTTTTCCAGCAGTTATTAAGTGAATACCACAGGCATCAAGAGAAACCATTATACCCAATTTTTTTTTATCAGAAATTGGAAGTTAAAAGCTAATTTCCAGCAAAAAAAAAAAATCATAAATTTCAGTCTCATGACAACTGGACACTCCAAATGGTGGCAAATGCGGGTTGGTTGCCAAATGCCCAAAATGCGATCACATGACTGTGAGGCAGGAGGCAGCTGTCAGAACTTTGAAACAAGATGGTTGGTAGCTCTGGGGAAGTCCATCATAACTTCAAACGGTCACTTAAGGGACTGTTTGTAAATTGAGGACTACTTATATAGTCATGGACAATATTTCAGATCATTATAGAAGATCCTACTATATATGCCTAGAACTGTGAAGTGCAATTTTGCGGTTTCTTGTCTGTGAGTTTTCTTTGTAATAGTGCCTTTGCTTTAAAATGTTCTGCTCACTGCTTACCTTTATATATTTTAAGGCATTTTTTGTAGAAAATTTATCTAAAATTTTAAAATTTATTTAAATTTCTAGAGCTGTGATTCTTAAATTGGGAGTAATTACTCCCGGGAAGGTAATTTGGTTATATCCTGGGAGTAGTGAAGCAATTTGTAATTGCTTGTTTGTGAGTCAAGGATCCTGTTTGGGACTGTTGCTGCAAAAACGCTTGGGTTAAAAAAAACCAACATTTTGTCCATCTATTTTGTGAGACTAATGACATTATTTGAGACTTGGAACAGGAGTAATTGAGTCAAGTGATTTAAGAACCTCTAACCTAATTTCTAAAATAACATTTTAATGTCTGTAGTTAAAAGACCTGAGCCAAATCCGGAGCTATGCCTTGATGTGAATGATGATCTTTTTCCTTTCTTTAAAAGACAAGTTCTGCCATTTTGGAGTTGTTCTTTATTCAGCCTTGGTCCACTATACTCAAGTGGAAGCTAACTAAGTTGCTTTTATATAGCTTTAAATGTAAAACATCTACATTCCTTTTTAAATTAATTGAGCCTGAGTGTTGTTATGTGTACCCTTTAAGAAGGGCAGTCCGCCTATATATAATGTATATGAAAGGCAGAAGAGTTCTGTTTGAAAAGAAAATGACATTCTTATCTTTTTTTTGTTTTATTATTAGGGTGGTGTACCATGAGCTTGTGCTCACAACCAAGGAGTATATGAGAGAGGTTACCACCATAGATCCCCGCTGGCTGGTGGAGTTTGCCCCAGCCTTTTTCAAGGTTTCTGATCCCACAAAGCTAAGCAAGCAAAAGAAGCAGCAGCGCCTGGAGCCACTTTACAATCGCTATGAAGAGCCCAATGCCTGGAGGATATCACGGGCATTCAGGCGTCGATGAACCTCATCCTTGTGCGGCACAAACTGTTCGATATCTCTATAACACACACTCTGATTTAAGGCATATTTGGCCATGTGTGGTCATTTTTCTTAAGTCTCAAGGCAAGCGATGAAGCAGAGAAATGTGGCACTTGAAAGGCACTACCTTCATCCATTGTCAATTTCAGAGAAGTCACTTAGTGTTAGACAGACTTTTTCCTTCTATTTCTACACTGTCCATGGATCAAAAGTTACCAAACATCTTGGTTAATAAATTAATATTTTAGTATTAATTTGTGGACTTCTCGTATTGGAACTTGCTTATCATTGGTTCTGATTATAGTAGAAATGAGAAAAATGCCCATTTCTACATATAAGAAACCCATTTTTCAGAGGTGATAACACTGACTAAATTTTTTTCAACCTAAGCAGGCCATTTAGAGGGTGGAGGATTGTTGGTATAACATACACTAACCTAAAAATGTTAATTGGCATCATTATTGCATTAAAGCAATATTCCTGTATTTTATCAATTATTTTTCCAAGCATTTTTTTTGCTAATTTTAGATAAAAAATACCCCGTTTCCACAAAAATAAGACATCCCCTGATAATAAACCCAATCAGGCTTTTGAGCGCATGCGTTCAAATAAGCCTCTGCCCAAAAATAAACCCTCCCTGAAAATATTTAAACGCAGAGCTGGAAATCAGTTAAGATGGCAAGAGGAGCCCCATCTTGCTCCATGCGCCCCAAAATAATAAGACCTCCCCGAAAATAAGGCCAGGCACTTATTTCGGGATTCAAACAAATATAAGACAGGGTCTTATTTTTGGGGAAACACAGTAATAGTGCTTGGCTAACTTTCTATCTTTTCTGCAATTATTTGATGATACTTTCTGTCTTCATAATGTCAGGGAGAGCCCTAATTTGCAGAACTTTTCCATTGCCCGTTTCCTGAATTTAAAGATTTTAAATGTATATTAAAGAAGGACCAGCTTCATTCATTTGTCCATAAGGAAGTAATGGTTCATGCAGCCATGCATTGTACAGCTCCTTTGATTCCATTTACATTATAGGTTTGCAATCTATTTACAATAAAAAAATTGAGTTAAATTGATAGCTGTGGAAGGGATTATTTTTTTCCCCACATCTGGGACTGTGAGAAGATGAATGATCCTTGTCCTGTTTTTTTAACTTTTATTTTTTAAAAAAATACAATAATAATTATAGGGGCATTTTGCTTATTGAAGATTTTGTATTCTTGGTTATTTCACTTCCTGGCAAAAAGTGGCAGGAAATTCTACTATTGTTCTGCGGTTTCTGATGTTCGGGATTGTAGAGCCACAAAAAGTATCAAGCAGGACCTTATGTACTTGAAGCAAGCAACTTGTCTCCTATTCTATATGAAGAGCTTTCATTATTAACTTCAATTTTATACAATGAGAAACTGCCAAAAATAAATCCTCTTTTTACAGTATCTTCAAATGACATGTATTTTTCTGAGGTCTCGAGGAAAAGAAAAGAGAAAGTGATATCCAATGATTTTATTTGGCTCAATTTGTCTGTCACTGCAAGGAGCTAGCATATGTTCAGCTAGAGGCAGCTTGAAATTCCTAGCTATTGTGCCAAACAGTGAAAACATCTGGTTTAAATTAATTTATAAGAATAAATTGGTATGAGTTGGAAAGTTGGAGGAGAAATAATCTTCTTCTTACAGAAGATTTAGAAATATTCTAAATGTTTAGAAAAACAAAAAAGAGAGCTTTGGCCTCGGAACCTGTGGGGGAGAGGAAGAGTGAAACTCTGGAAGGAGTGCAGAAAAAGAGCAGCAAAGATGTTAGGGATCTGGAGCAGTAGTGGGTTTCAATTTAGTTTGCTACCGGTTTGCTTCATGTGCAGAAGCATCTGGGCAGGTGGGTGGAGCCTCTCGCCTTCGCCACTACTGGTTCACCCGATCCGGGATGAACTGGTAGCAACCCATTACTGGTCTGGAGGCTAACGCATATGAAGAATGGTTGCCGGAATTGGGTATGTCTGGTCTAGGATATGTCTAAGAGATTTGATAGTGGAGTTCTAATATTTGAGGGTATACCACAAAGAAGGGAGGGTGTCAATCTGTTTTCCAAAGCACCAGGATAGTAATCAAGAAGAGAATCAACCTGAAACTAAGGGGAAAAATCCTGACAGTGAGAACAATGAAACCAATGGAATGGTTTGCATTCAGAATTTGTGAATACTCCATCACTGGAATATTTAAGAAGAGATTGGACAGCTATTTGTCTGAAATGGTATAAGGTCTCTTGCTTGACCAGGTAGTTGGACTAGAAGACCTCCAGGACGCTTCTGGCTCTGTTCTCTTAAATAAACTGACTTTTGGGATTGCAATGGGAAAGGGCAGAAGCTGGGTTAGGACAGGTCTCAGATTACAAAGGCTTTGGTACATGCTATGTTGCACAAAATGATAATCCAGACAAAAGCAATATAATCTGATTTTACTTGAACATTCACTACTCTGCTATCTGACTCCCATTATGTACTTGTAATTATGCATTTGAGGACCCAGATTGTTGGGGGCAATATGCAAACTCTGTAAACCACTTAGAGAAGGCTGTGAAGCGGTATATAAGTGCTATTGCTATGCATTTCAGTTATATTAATTAAAGGAGGGAGATTTAGCACTGTTAATTCCTCCCAATGCCAACAATTTATTTTATTTTTTTTGTTTCCCTAATGTTCTCTGTTGCCATTTAATTAAAAAATTATGGACATAGAATTTTTTAAAAAAATTTAAATAATAATAATAATCCATTCAATCATACCTGATTTTCAGAGTCTGCCTGGACAAGTCCATGCAGTTTTCTTGGGAAGGTTTTTCAGAAGTGGTATTTGCCATTGCCTTCTTCCTAGGACTGAGAGAAAATGAGAGGCTCAACACCACCCAGTTGGCTTCATGCCCAAAGCAGTAGAATTTAGCCTCCTAGTTTGTAACCTGTTACCTTAAGATTCCTAAGACTTGGAGAAGATCAATGGACCATTGAATTGAACCCACTGAATTCAACAACAGCAACAAAAATATGTTGTGGGGAAAATGCCGGTAGACATCCAGTGTGGTGGATCCTTTAAAGGGATTAGTTTAATAAAAGTATGTCACAGTTATCTTAAATCAATATACTTTATTTGGTAATGTTTGGAGACTTGTTTTGACAAGCCAAACACAACAACTTTTAAGGAGATGCAGACAAGAATTTGTTTAGTTTTCCATGTGCTCTAAGTCATTGTTTTGCCTCAATTACTTATCCTTAGCATTTGTTGCCATTGAAATTACTGATCAGAAGGCTTTTTTGGCTAGTAACAGCTAAGGTCAAGATAGCAGAGAATAATTCAAATACTCCTACTCAGAGCTCACAGTTAAAAGAGATTCTAGCTGATATCCTTAACACTTCCCCAGTTGTGAAACAGATGCCACCATGTAGTGGTGAATTGTTAATTGTTAGCAACTACTTCTTCTAAAGTATTTTGCCTTTCATTTTTAAAGATTAAATTTATCTTACATATTCGCCAACTGGAAATTATTGCGTTCCTTTCTTCAAAATGCATGTAAAAACAATGAAGCTACAGAAGCAGCAACAGCAGCAGTAAATTTCTGAATTGTCTTCAATTCAGGCTCAGCTGACCCATCTTTGCAGGCTTTGGTCAATCTCATAATTGCAGGTTCTCAAGGCGGTCTACCTGCATGATATATCACATACTTCATGTTTTTTGTTCTGGTTTTGAGTCATCTGAGATTGGTTTTGGATTAAATTTTTCCATAGCTTTGTAGGCCCTGTGATTAATTGGATAGAATGCTATAAAATTATTTTCCAAAAATAATTGCTTCAAAACAGATATGCTGCAGTTAATTATACAAATTGCAAATTTCCATTAAAATGTATTTACCACCACAACCATAGGCTACTCTTGGGATAACAACGCTATTCAGTAGTATCCATTTATAGCATAGTCTCAGAAACCACATTGATTTCTCCTTCCAGTTGGGTTAATTGTTTTTATGCTGCTGTTTGGATGTGAAAGATAATGAAAAAGAAATAGTGAAGAATTTAATGTCAAAAAAATTCAGGAATTATAAATAGTTAAAATTGTGCTGTTAATTTGGAGCAGAGAATAAGTAACCAAACAGTACATATCCTTGAACTAGGGATGAAATCCAGCAGATTCTGACGGGTTCTAGAGAACTGGTAGTGGAAATTTTGACTGGTTCAGAGAACCAGCAAATACCACCTCTGGCTGACCCCAGAGTGGGGTGGGAATGGAGATTTTGCAGTATCTTTCCCCTGCAGTAGGGTGGGAATGGAGATTTTGCAGTATCCTGCTGCCACACCCACCAAGCCACACCACACCACACCACGCCCCCCAAACCACGCTCACAGAATCGGTAGTAAAAAAATTTGGATTTCACCACTGCCTTGAACCAACTGCTTAGCATAAGATTATACAGATTAATTTACATCATACAGTACAGTAAGGCATAACAGTGTCTCGGGTTAGGGTTAGGGTTAGGGTTAGGGTTAGGGTTAGTATTGTAATAACATGTTGTAAGAACCCAAGTATTTTTGAAGTAGCACTCATAGGAAAGAAGAAAGGGCACTGATGAAAATAGTGTTGCAACAGCAGCTGCCCTTTTGAAATGTCGGCTCTAATATTCTAAAAATGATGCTTTTAAATTTGCAGATGATAATATACTTTTAAAAAGACAACATCTTCATTCAAAATGACTCCTTGACAGGCTGGAACATTGGACTAAATTCAGCAGAATGACATGATCTAGCAAAAAAGGAACATATAGATATAGAACTCGATGGAAACCTAGGACTTCTAATAGAATATCAGCATCTGCTGAACATCAGCAAACTGTATGATGAAATAGCTAAAACAGCTTGCATAATCTTGGACTGCATTAGTAAAATGCCTTAAACACATTTCATGTAGTTCCATTGTTATGGAGATCTGTAAGAACACACTTGGAATTCTGGTATCACATGAGATAAAATGGAGAAGCTGGAGTGATTTCAAAGTTACCATAAATTACCATAAGGAATCTGGATTATTAACCTTAAAGGAACTGGTCAGGTTTTGTTTGCAAAGAGAAAACAGGAATGGAGGATAGTCTATGCCTGAAGGCTCTCAAGTAGGACTTTTTTGAAGTACAATAACACATTTTACTTGCTATTTTAATTTTGAATGTGTCTTTTTATTTTCTAGTGGAAGGTCATGGAGAGCTAGTTTGGTGTAGTGGTTAAGGCATCAGGTTATAAATTGGGAGACCCTGAGTTGTACTCCCACCTTAGACCAAAGCCAGCTGGTTGACCATAGGTCACTTACTCTCCAGGAGGCAGGCAATGGTAAACCACTTCCAGAAAACTTGGCAACGAAACTACAGGGACTTGTCCAGGCAGTCACCAGGAGTCAAAAATAACTCAATGTTTTTTTTAAAAAGGTTTTGATGTGACAGATGGTAAATATGTATTAGTACCATGATCACATGATCAGCATTCTTGTGCTTCCCAAACCAGCCTCTGAAAAGAGAGTTAATGGAGAACCCAGAACTAAAATCATAAGTCACAGTCACACAATATCTCGCTGAATGACTGACCATCCAGCATAAATATTATTTTCACATAATTTTCCAGTTAATTATCATGGGTTTAACGATGGAATTGCTGGTCCAAATTGTGGTCACTAAGCAAAGACTACTTCTGTCTTTTGCTATAGCCTTAATTTTTGGGGG
Organism: Ptyas mucosa; assembly: GCA_012654045.1. NCBI lineage: Eukaryota > Metazoa > Chordata > Lepidosauria > Squamata > Colubridae > Ptyas > Ptyas mucosa. The sequence continues at coordinate 347,759 of WNWU01013201.1, forward strand.
GCAGATGAGGAACTCTTGTTTTCAAGCAGTTAAGTGTTATTGCAGAAGCATGGTTGCTTCACAATTTTGTCTTGCCCCAAGTAATCTATACAGTCACTGGAGGAGACTTCTTATTTTTGCTGTTTCTCAGATCCTGATATTATTCCGTGGTGGGGAGAAAATATGCCACTACGGTAAGTATGATTTTTTAAGCCAGAAATGATGAGACCAATTATTCTCAAAACAAAAAATATACTAAACAAATATCGTACATTTTTTCAAAATATTATATACACATAGCTGTATAGAGAGAACATATGCACATTAACATTTTTATAATTGAGTTCTCTAGTTTCACAATTTCCAAGCATCAAAGATAATAATAGCAAAGTAAATAAGGTCTTTCTAGGGAAATAAATCATTTGTCTGCCAACATCTATCTTGGATTATTTTAATATTTAAAGTTGTACTGGGATTGATCATTGTAAAATATCAAGTTAGCAGAATTATTCAGGTCTAATCATCATTTCTAGACTGATATTCAAGTGACAATGAGCTCAGGTTTGCTGGAATTTGATTTTATGGAATAACTATTGCTATTTGGAAATTTACCCATTGCCTTGAGTAACCTTTCAGTAATGTGAATACTGAATATCTCATGAAAAGTTAAGAGCTCTCATTTATAGTTTCACAGGAATATGTACTATCTTCTAATAGCTGCTGAAACTGATGAAATATTTGTACCAAAGGGAAAGTTCATATGATATTTTCTCTCCTAGAGAGACAGAAAATTTATGATCTGTTTGTAGAGAAATGATAAATCAAATTCATATTTGTACTGAGACTAATTTTACTCATTAATAATTTTTTTCTGTAATTATATGGAAGTCTTAAAGAAGTTCTGTTCTTTGGTATTTCTGTAATACATAATTGTTTGCATTGGAAGAAATATCAACATGGTGTTAGTGGATTAATATGAAATATGAAATTTATATCTTCTTTCTTAAAAGTGGATTGGATGATATCTTCCAGCATAAGAATATCTCATTTAACAAGTGCAGGTAAATTAGAATCAGATATGGCTCAGATTAGTTTCAGAATTGCACAATTGTAAGACTTCCATTGCCTTGGGTAATCCTTTGGTTGCAGGAGCTCTTAGAAGATTGGCTGTATGTCTTGTAATATGATATGATATCTAAATATGCATAAACTTATATTTTTGCAAATGGAATTTCTGCAATATATTGTTCAGCTTTGCATCACTGTGTCATTGTGGTTTTGAATATTAGAATGTCATAAACATTATAAAATCTTTCTATAAATCTAAGTTAGAACATTTCTGGGCAAGGGAGAATTTAAAGCAATGCTTACCAACTTGGTAACTTTAAGATGTATGGCTTCAAATCCTAAATTTACCAGCCAGCATGACGTTCACATTTCTTAAAATTGTCAAGTTTGAGAAATAGTGTTCTAAAGTATCTCTTAGATTATATTTTTTCAGAATGAAATGATAAAAGTTGCAGTTACTTTCAACTTTGTCAGGCTGACAACTTTCATCAGCTACTTTTTTAAAAAATACATGTGTTGATGCAATAGTAGTGCTATTTATTATAACTCTCTGTTTAGGCAAATTCAGTAGTTCTTCTTGAGGAAATATACCTGGCTTTCCAGGTATATTTTACAACAATTTTTGTTTTTTCCAGCTAGAATAGCAATTAGGATGATAGAAATTAAAGTCTATTAAAGCTGTAATATTATATCCTAAACATTGATTGAAGACAAATGGTTCAAATATCTCCTTAGATATTGGATCTCTTAGAAAATATTTCTCAGCTTCAGCCAGCAAGTCCACATATTTTAAAGTCATGAAATGATAAACGCTGTCTTAAGACTTCTGAGTAAGGAATGTTGATCTAGCAGGTCATCAAACAAGCAGACAAGATGATGTGGCCACCGCTAAAGCACCAGCAAGTAGACCAGTCTCACAAAACCTCTCCAGATAAGGAGAGGATAGGAGATCATATGTTTATACTCTAGATAGCTTCTCCTCAAAAGAAACCACTACTAGCTGCTTCCTGCAGATTTGAGGGGATGAAGAGAGGGTCTAATTCACTCAACCACAGCTTTTGAAAAGACATTAAGTTCATTACCTCAATATCTAGTTTTCAAAAGTTACCTATCTTTTAGTGGTATTATAGATCTTCAAAGCAACAAGTATATAAAGCCACATGTTGAGTTTACTTCTTTCCAGAAGAAAAGAGAAATTACCTATATTCTTTAAATTACCTTTAAATTCTTTAAGAATTTGAAGAATTTGAAATAAATGCAAAAGCTAAATTAGACATTAATCTAAGAAATGACCAAAATTCATAAATGACTCTAGGGACCAAATTAATTTTGAATATTAGGACTTTTGCTATAGGTTTTTGGAAATAATTATAATAAACAGCATCTTTGCGGGAATTGTTGTTTAATCTAATTTAAGATTAAATTTGAGAATTTATGATTTCAGAAATTGCACGTGGAGAGAGGGGAGATTTCCAGGTACAAGGAAAAAGAAAAAAAGTGTTTTGCTGTTTGTCTTTGATTAGTTTTGAGACAAAATGACAGAAAGGAGTATGATATTTAAGATACTTCAAAAAGTATTTGAAGAATGGGGACAGAAACTTGTAGTCACAGTGTCAGCAATGGCGATTGCTCCTATGGATAGATTATGGCCAAAAGTTGTTAAAGAAGAAATGACAGATTTTAAAGATCTACAGATAAAGAGTTGAAACAAACCTTATCTCATTCAGAAGTATTAGAATATAAAGAAATTATTGAAATACTGAAAGATAAAAAATTGTTTAAGGCAGAAATGATAGAATTACTAAGTTCGTACCTGTTCTGAAGATTGGAAGTCTCTTCCTTCTGATTACAGTTTACATTGTTTTTTACTTTGTAAATAAAATAAAAAAATAGTCTCTCTCAAACACACACACTCATAACACATAAGCTCAAATTTTCTGAAAGCTATGGTTCCAGTTAATTGTTCCTCTAAAACAAACCTGGGCATTCTATCACCTGCAGGACATATCTAACCCTTTGGCTGACCCTGTCCAGCCCATGGTGATGGTGACAATGGTGGTGATGGGGACCACGGGGGCAGTGGAGGGGACCATGGCAGCAGCTATGGGCCTGCGGGAGCGGTGGCCCTATTGGTTTGGTCTCCACAACAGTCTCAGTTCCGCATATGCCCCTAGGGAAATTAATTGCCCAATCTTCTCTAAACCCTCTGAACATAGAATATATCATTTTGACAAACATATTTGTTCAACGGTATCTAATTTAACATAAAATGTAATTTTGAAATTAGTGGAGAGGCAACATATCATAAGATTGACAGCATATCAAGTCAATCTTTTCCACGGTTTTTCACTGCTTGCATACAATTACAAAAACAGAAAACAAAAGAAAGTAGGTGGCCACAAATGAAACAAAACAAGAAAAGAAAAAGAAACAAAAGAAAAAAGCTAAATCAAACATAATATAAATGCAACATTAATTATGTGTATTTAAGAATTTTTAAATTTAATCTATTTTATTTATTTATTAGTTTGCCAAACATGTACACGATAGCAGGTATGAATATGAACATGGACATGAATGAAGGAAATGAATACAAATAAATGGACAGGGACGGTAGGCACGCTGATGTGCTTATGCACGCCCCCTTTATGGACCTCATAGGACTGGGGTGAGGTCCACAGTAGACAGTTTAAGGTTGAAGCTATGAGGGTTTGAGAATGTAACAACGGAGTCAGGTAGAGCATTCCAGGTATTTACCGCCCTGTTGCTGAAGTCGTATTTTCTGCAATCGAGTTTGGAGCAGTTTACCTTGAGTTTGTATCATTTGCCTGTGTATTATTAAGGTTGAAGCTGAAAAAGTCGTTGACAGATAAGACATTGTAGCAGACAATTTTGTGTAGTATGCTTAGATCAGACCGTAGGCAGTGCAGTTCCAGATTGTCCAAGCCCAAAATTTCAAGCCTAGTGTCATAAGGGGTTCTATTGTGAGTAGATGAGTAGAGTACACTTCTTGTGAAATACCTCTGGACCCGCTCAATCCTATTAATGTCTAATATTGTCAGATATTGCCTGCATATGATGCACCAGGGACCAGAAGGGTTTAAGTCTTTACAGACATCACATGTGACTATATCAGCCAATGAACTCTCTTATTGGACTCTTACCCAGAAATCACTTGGATATCTTCCATTCTTCTTCTCACCTATCTCTTAACGAGACAACACGTGAACTTCTCTCTCCTCTCAACATCTGAGTCATACAGTTAGGGTAACAAATGCAACAGGACACCCTGTTCGTTATTGTATGCATGTATATATTGTAAATAATAAAACAACCTTTTGAACCTGAAGCTATATTGACCAAATAACTTCCTCATAGAACCAAATGAGCACAACCATCAAAATATGTCTGACAAATATACAGTGTGGATTCCAGGCAGATGAGCTGTATTCGAGAATTGGTCTGGCAAATCTCTATTATTATGGTCACTGGTCATCATTTTATATAATTATTATGATTTTGATGTGTGCCGTTGAGACTATTTTGACTTCTGGCAACAGCTTAGAAAAATTGCAATTTGGGGAGCAAGGTTTCAGAAGTGATTTGCTTCAGAATTTATTATATGCTATACAGGAAACTATGATAAAAAACCAGGAGGCCACAGTGAAGGACTTGGCTGAATTGAAACAGGAGATGGGAGGCATGCAAGGGAAGGTGAATCAAATCTCAGAGAGATTGAATGATGTGTGTGTGACAATGGAGAAGCACGAGGGCCAAATCCAGGAGGTAGCTACAAAGATGGAGACGGTTGAGGCGGGATAGAGAGGCACGAGGTGCAACAGCTACTGGTTAATAAGCAGTTTGAAGATGATATAGTTCTGCTTGAGATGGAGAAGTCTGCCCACATCCTGAGATTTCAGAATATTAGGGAGGAGCCAGAAGAAAACTTGAAAGATAAGATGGTTGAGATGGTGGCAGGGAGGCTGCAGAAAGACACGCAAATGGTACACAGTGGTATTGATGAATGTTTCTGGGTTTTTACACCATTTACAAGGAGACAGAACCTCCCGAGGGAAGTCCACGTAAAATTTAGTAAGAGATCGTTACGGGAAAAAGTATACCAGAGGTCGAAGGACCAGGTGATAAAGTACGCTGGCAAACAGGTCACCATTTTGAGACAGGTGCCAAAGAAGGTGCGAGATCGAAGACGAAACTACCAAGCATAGTTTCTACGAAAATATGATGTGAGGTATAAGTGGCTACTTCCAGATGGGCTCTTGGTGACATGGCAGGGGAAGAGAGTATGCCTTGAAACTCCGCAGGAAGCTGATGAGTTTCTTGAAAGTGAATTTACAAATTGGGAAAGGGAAGGAGGAAGGGAAGATGAAGATGTGGTAGTTGGTAAGGGTCAGGAAGGAGGGCAGGAGGAGAAAGGAGTGGTAGGAGTAACAGAAAGAGAAGAAGAGAGCAACCAACGGGTAACCAGACAGACAGACAACTAGAGCAAAGAATACAAATAAGTAAAGATGGGGGAAGAAATATGTTTGTTCTCATTAAATATAAATGGTTTGAATGCACAGGTGAAGAGAAAGCGGGTTTTCAAGAATTTATTAAAACTGAAAATGGATGTTATATGTCTCCAGGAAGTGCATATTAAAAAACAATGTGAATGTGTTTTGCCATGTCCTGAATTTGATAAGCTGTATGCTACATTAACAGATGAGAAGCAAAGAGGTTGATCTTTTATGTTAAGAATTCCCTGGAACCTAAATTAATTTATATGGATGATGAGGGAAGGATTCTAATGCTGGAGATATGTATAGGCCGGTTACAAGTCCTCTTGGTGGGAATATACGCCCCAAATAATGGACAGTCTGATTTCTATCAAAAGGTGCATCAAAGACTTATTGATTTGCAATATGACCATATAGCTACACTAGGCAATTTTAATGCAGTAATCAACAGGGACTTGGACTATTTACCGGGGAACAGTCAAAAGAGAGAAAATAGAATACTTCCAAAAGTATGTGCAGATATGAGAGATGAGTTGGGTCTTACAGATATATGGCGAGCGCTTCACTCTCAGACAAATCAATATACCTTCTTCTCTCCAAGGCATAAATCTTGGTCAAGACTGGATATGATGTAGGCAACTACAGATTTAAAGACCAGAACTGTAGCGACAGAGATAGAACCTAATACCTGGGCAGACCATAGTCCATTATTGGTTATGTGGCAGAGGGAGACAATCAAAAGAAATAAGAGATGGATGTTGAGAGCAAGTATTTTAATGGAGACGGAATTTCAACAAATGGTAAAGAGAGAAATGGAACCCTTCTTTAGGGTCAACGATAATAAGGAAACCTCGATACAGATTTTGTGGGATACAGTGAAAGCCTATATGAGAGGGTTAGTGATTAAATATATAGTGGGGAAGAAAAGACAGAAACTTAAGGAGAGGGAAACCTGGACTGCGAAGCTGTGGACTGCAGAGAGGAATTTACAGATTAACCCACTAGATGCTAAAGCTAAGGAAGCAGTAGACACAAGTTAACATCAACTCATATTACTAGACCAGGAGGAAATAGCACATAATCTTAGAATGGCCAGACAGCACCATTTTGAACATGCTAATAGGGCGGGCCAGTGGCTTACTTATAAACTAAACAAAGAAAGGGAAAATAGGTGGATAGACCAATTACAGGACAAGACGGGAGTCATATGGGTAGATATGAATGGAATGGAAAAAAGGAATTGCACAGGAATTCTTTTCACAACTTTATGCTAGTGAGCAAGTGCCGGATGAGAAAATTAAGGTATACTTGGATCTTCCCAAATTTCCAGATTCAGTCAAGGACCTATTGAATAAGGAGATTATGGAAAGAGATATAGAGATTGCAATCAAGAGACAGAAGACAGGTAAAACCCCTGGTACTGATGGCTTGCCTGCAGAGATTTATAAAACCTTTACAGATCCATTCATAAAATATATGAAATAAAATTTTAATATGGTATTGATGGAGTCTAAGGCTCCCAAATCATGGTTAGAGGTCTATATTTCTTTAATATGGAAGGAAGGGGGGGGCCACACTCTGATACATAACTATAGGCCCATCTCACTTTCAAACGCCGACTATAAAATTTTTGCAGCTGTAATAGCAGCTAGATTTAAGAGATACCTTAGCGAATTCATCCATATAGATCAAAATGATTTTCTACTGGCCAGACAGTTGAAAGATAATGTACGGATCATAATGGATGCCTTGGAATATTATGAGGCTCACCCTGAGAAGCAGGCGGCGTTCCTCTTTTTGGACACCCAGAAAGCCTTCGATAGGGTCAATTGGAATTATATCACAATTGAAATATATGGAGGCTGGCAATCATTTCATAAATGAAATCCAGGCAATTTATAGTCAACAGAAGGCCAAGATTTTGGTCAATGAGAAGAGTTGGAGGAGGTGACAATAGCGAAGGGAATGAGACAAGGCTGCCCACTCTCCCCATTGCTGTTTATATTCACGCTAGAACTTTTACTTAGGTCAATAAGACAAGAGGTGAGTATAAGAGGATTGAAGATCAGGGAACAAGAATACAAGGTCCAGGCGTTTGCGGACAACCTGGTCTTTGTTCTGGAAGAGCCATTAACCTCTGGAAGGCGATTTATTGACATAATACAGAAATTTGGTGAGGTGGCTAGATTACAAATAAATAGGAAAAAAACAAATATTATAGTTAAAAACATGACAGAAATACAAAAATTAGAATTACAAAACACTTTGGGCCTCCAGGTACTTCGTAAAGTCAAATATTTAGGGATTTGGCTGTCTGATAGATGCTCCTGAATAAAGACGGATAACTGTCTAAAATTAACTGAGCAACTAGACAAAGATTTGGAGAAATGGGGCAAGATACAATTGTCATTAATGGGACGGATAGCTTTAATTAATAACCACGTAGTGCCCAGAATGGTATTTCTCTTTCAAATGGCACCAGTTAGAGTAGATAAAACCTTTTTTAGGAACCTGGACAGGGCTACAAATAGATTTATTTGGCAGGGCAAGAAGCCTCGAATTAAGTTGAAAATGATGCAGAAACCGAAAGAACAAGGCGGGTTGGGGGTCCCAAATTGGAAGTATTACTATAATTCGATGGTTTTGGTTTGGATCTGTGAGTGGATTACACTACAAAAGAGATGTCTGTTAGCAATCAAAGGTCATATCTCCAACAGGGGTGGCATGCCCACCTATGGTGGGAGAGAGGCAAACCCCCAGCATATTTTATGAAACGTGCGAGGAGTCCTGACTGAGAGTTGGATAGACATTAGGAAAACATACTATAATAAGATACCACTCTGGGTTTCACCTATGGAAGCTGTGATCTATCCGAGTCTGTATAATCCAGAGAAAAAATTGACTTACGAAGAAATATTAGATACGAATGGGAAGTTAAAAACTAAATTGTTACTTCAGGAACAAGGAGTGCACCTAGACTGGTGGACATACATGCAAATTAGTAGTAAGCATATGAGAGATAGACAGAGACTTGGGATTAGCCGAGAGGTGCAGATTTTGGATAGAATATTATTGGGGGTGGATGAAAAGGTGTTATCTAAATGTTATAAATTTTTTATGGTTATGGAGATAGGTGAAGAAGACTTTGGTTCATGCCTGGGAGAAGAATTTAGGTTACTCAATAGAGCCTGAGAGGTGAAGCGAAATTTGGACTAAGAATATGAAATTAACCCGGTCAATAGGATATAAAGAAAATATATATAAAATGGCATATCGATGGCATTTACTGCTGGCTAGACTAGCAAAAATGTTCCTGGAACATCCTCAGTCTGTTGAAAATGTGGCTTTAAAGAAGGCACATATTTCCACTAATGATGGACCTGCCGAGAGGCAATGAAATTTTGGAAGAATATTCTGAAGTGCCTCAATGAAATGTTGGGGCAGCATATACAACTGCGTCCTGAGATATTTTTATTAGGGATAAGATCCAAAAATGTTAATAGAACGGCATGGTACCTGCTGCTGCATATAACAATGGCTGCAAGATTAGTATGGGCCCAATACTGGAAGATGGATGTTAGCCCACCCGAATAAGTAGTAATTCAGAAAATATTGAATTGTGCGGAATCAGATTGGCTTACTATGTTACTGAAAGGATGGGGGGGACACAGATTACTATATATCTTGGAATCAATGGTATAATTGGATGTCAAATTGATCTATAAATAGAGATATTGGATAAGCATGTCAATTGGTATATGTAATAGACTTTTGTACGTTACCCTATATATGTAATGGGACAAGTTTATTTCCTTCTCGCTTTGTGATGTAGACCGCTATAGATTTAATGTTTGTTGGATATATAAGATAAAAGAAAAAAAGAAGAAGTGGTTTGCTTCCTTTATAGTGCAGAGAGAATGCTTGTCCCAAAGTCATCCAGATTTGGGGGTAATGCACCAAGAAAGTAAATAAAAGTTCTTCACAAATAGACAAATTCCAAATTTTCAGAATGCCATTTACCAATATTTTGATATTTTTAAAACCTAGTGTCCTTCCAAGAACACTTCACTTACTATACTTCATACAGGTAACCAAGGGATTTGGTTAAATTAAATGTATAGGATCTTCAACACAAGAAATTTGACAACCAACATTTTTGACATCTACTGATAAATCCAAAATATTTTTGATGAATTAATCTTTTTTTAAAAAATCATAAGGAATTTATTTAACATTTCTTAAAACTGAAAACCCTCTGATTTTCTTGTATATCAACATTTATTTTAGTAATTGTTAGTTTTAATAAAGTAGTTAAATTATTAGTAAATCTAAATTGTTGCTTCAGCTTCTAAAAAAATATCTCTAATACATTCAAAACCCTAGGAGCTTTTGAGACAGCCAATGCATTTGGTCAAAATAAAGAGCATATCTAACGCCTTGTAAGCCACCCTGAGTCTCCGGAGAAGGGCGGCATATAAATCAAATTAATTAATATATATATTATATTATATATATATAATATTATATATATATATACCGACCAGGCAAAATGGGAGACACCCATCATCACCCCAGTTAAGCCAGATGGGTCAGTACGCATCTGTGGTGATTACAAAAGCACAGTAAACAGGGCCCTACAACAGAGTGCTTACCCTGTACCAGTGGTGCAACATCTGCTCCACTCTTTGGGCCAAGGAAAAACATTTGCAAAACTGGACCCAGCACAAGCATACCAGCAGCTTCCAGTAGACAATGCCACAGCTGAGGCCCAGACAATCATGACGCACAGGGATGCTTTCAAGTGCAAGTGATTACAATTTGGAGTCAGTCCAAAGCCTGATGGAATGACTATTACTAGGGATTGGGGGAGTTGTTCCATACTTCGACAATGTACTCATCTCGGCAGGGAATCTAGACCAGCTACAGCAGCGCCTAAGAGAAGTGTTATCTAGATTCCAAGAGGTGAGACTCAAGGTAAAAAATAACCAATGCAGCTTGGCAGAAAAGCAAGTAGAATTCCTGGGGTACTTAATTGATGAATCAGGAATATGACCCACTCCTGGAAAACTGAGGGCAATTAAAGAAGCACCTACCCCGAAAAGCAAAACGGAGCTGCAAGCTTTTTTAGGATTACTGAACTTTTATAATATTTTCCTACCGTAGAAAGCTACAACTGCTGAATTGCTCCACCAGCTACTGGATAAAACAATGGAATGGAAGGAAAGAATGGCATTTGAGGAAATAAAAAAATTACTAACATTGGACAGAGTTTTAGTTCAATGCAGCAGACTTGCAATCAGGTTGACTTGCAACGCATCATCTTTCGGCATTGGAGCTGTACTGAGCCATTGCATGCCAAATGGAAGAGAAGCCCCCATAGCATTTTATTCCAGAACGTTGTCCAAGCCAGAAAGAAACTACAGCCAATTAGATAAGGAAGCATTGGCTGCGGTAGCCGGAATAAAGAGATTCCACGAATATTTGTACGGCCAGAGATTCGAACTCATCACCGACCATAAACCACTACTTGGCATCATCACCGGAAACAAACCCACACCTCTGATACTATCACCAAGAATGCTTCGCTGGATAGAGTTCTTAACAGCCTACGATTACCAGCTGATATACAAGCCTGGCAAGACCATCGACCACGCTGACACTCTGCCCACTCCCAGAAATAGAAGAAGATCCAGCTCAAGCATTCATCTACACTGCTCTTCGAAATGATGGAAAGTGCTCAGATCTCCACTGCAGACATCATGAGAGCCACAGCGAAAGACAAAACCCTGGCACACGTTTTGAATTGGATCTGGAAGGGCTGGCCGGAAGTGAAAGTGGACATGGAATTCCAGCCATTCAAAGCAAGGCAAACGGAACTGTCGGGACTAAAAGGGTGTATATTGTGGGGAGACAGAGTCATAATTCCCGGTGTGCTGCGACAGGACATTCTAAACTTATTACACGAGGGGCACCCGGGAATAGTGAAAATGAAGGCATTGGCTAGGAGCTATGTCTGGTGGCCTGGAATGAATAAGGAGATAGAGGTGTGGGTAGCAACATGCACACCCTGCCAAGAATCACAACTGGCACCCCACATTGCACCCACACATGATTGGGAGAACCCAGGGACACCCTGGTCAAAAATACATATAGACTTTGTGGGGCCATGCCAGGGCAACATGTTCCTAATCATAGTGGATGCATTCTCTAAATGGCTAGAGGTTTATCTAATGCTATCTACAACCACAGAGGCTGTCATCCAAGTCTTAAGAACATTGTTTGCAAAACACGGGTTGCCCAACTTGTTAGTATCTGACAATGGGCCCCAGTTTACTGCTAATGCATTCGAGATGTTCCTGGACAATCAAGGAATCTGACACGCATTATCCGCGCCAGAAAAGCCATCCATGAATGGGCTTGTTGAAAGGATGGTGAGAATGACCAAAGAGATGCTGGCAAGGCTGGGGCCCAGGGACATGCAGGCCAAAGTAGACAAGCTACTCACTATCCAGCACATCACGCCAAGCGCATCCACACACCGAAGCCCGGCTGAGTTATTAATGGGGAGGAAGTTACGATCCCCATTAGACAGGCTGCACCCACAGTACAACACAGAAAAGCCAATGGATTCCACAAGCAAGATCCAGCAATTCCAAGTGGGGGACAAAGTTTACGCAAAGAACCTCAGCAGCAACCCCCTATGGATACCGGGAGAAATAACCCAAGTCACAGGACCACTGTCTTACAGACTGCAGACGGAGGATGGCTGACAGTGGAAATGACACATCGCCCAGATCAGAGGCCGAGGGACAAGGAACAAACTGGGTCCACCAGAAAAATGCATAGAAAGAAACCAGACCCTACCACAGGCACAAACACAAGACAACGCAAGGAAAGACTCAAACCCGAGAAGAGACAGCAGACACTTACCTGAAGTACAGGAGGAAGAACCGAACATCAGCTACAATCCACCCATGTCGTCCGGGAGACGAAGGAAATGACATCCAGGAAAATAATTCCACACTGGCGAGCGAGCTCGAGAGAGTTCCAGAGGCAGAGCCAGCAGAGCCATGGAACTTGACCTCTCACTCCAAGAATACTGGGACAACTGATCTGCGCAGGTCAAGTCGCGCATCAAGACGACCCGCCTACTTACGTGACTACATCGCCTAGAGACTTCAGGATTGGTTATGCTGAACTAAAGGGGAGGGGTGTTGAGTATTGAATGGCAGATTGGATAGACCAATCAGGGACGTGAGCGGGAAATTCAGAGTAACGTCAGTGGCTGAAGCCACGGAGAGCTCTTAACTATAAAAGGAGCTGCCGTGGCTAGAATTCACCATTGCGATTTACGGAGCTAATAAAAGTGTTGGTTCTACTCAGTGTCCTGTCCATTCTTGCACCCACGATTTAACAAAGACTCTCCACATAAAATATTTTAAAGGAAAAGTTTGAGTTGGCTTGTATTATCAAAACTGTTAGAAATGAGACCTCCTAGGTTTTGAGTACGGCACAAGCCATGACCCCTGAAGGTTTGGGAAAGGTGGCTATTATTTTGCTAGGAACTCTATGGCTTTCAGATATACTACCCTGAAGAATACTGGATGTGAAACCTCATTTATGAGATTGTGCTAGGGAACAAATCCAATTGCTGCTTCTGTACCTGAATCTGTGCATAAAGTTTTGCTAGTTGTCTAGCAAGGGATCATTGCTTTGATACAGGGCATTGCCTATTTTGCTGGAAGAATCTTAATGGTTGATCCACCATATGTAAGTCACGTTGCAACATGAAACTCAGAAATCCAGGGTTCCTCCAAATGTCCTCAGCAAATTTCCATGAGATGGAAGAAATACCATTTGTTCCAAATGCTGTATTAGCTGTATGTTGGCTTTATCAAATTAATTATTTATACATACACTTGCTGTTGGTGTTTTAACAATGCTTCAGGAAGTTGTTTTGCAGATAGTAGAATATCCCAGAGATCTGGTAGTACCATCTCCATAATCGAAGTCAAAGTTCGATGTCTTTCTAATCAGAAAGTAGTGAGGCTGAAAAATCAATGTCACTCTTTTGAGGTACAGATTAGGAAATAGATACTCCAAAGACTACTGGAACTCTATTGTTTTAGGTTATAATAACAAAATCCTGAAAGCATGATAGTTTTCCTTTGCCCCCTCTTATTCCAAAGAGAATTAAGGAAGGATAATCTTGATGTTTCACCCGCTCCTTTTTCTCAGAATGGGCTGATATTTAAGAGGAAATGTTATTGCATTTCCTCTTAAATATTCTCTCAATACCCCTTTACAGTATGCCTATTTAACACTCTGACTCCAATAATTAATTCCGAAAAACATTACAATGACTACAGATTGTCATTGTTTTAATAAGGAAATTTTAGGATTCTTAGATACTTATAGCTAATCCTTGAATCTGAACTAGCTCATTAGTGGATTGCCAATTCTTTTTTCAATATTGTATCCTTCATCTTGTGAGATCCTACCTTTATTTTTCTAAGTTTTTTTTTACATCTTTCTCCATTGCCTCAAATAATAATAATTTTTTAAACTTGTATGCTCAACAACTCTGAGTGACTCATAATCAAATAATAAAATCGATAAAACTTTAAAAATTAAGAAAAAAGTTGGGCAGTGTGACAAAATGAGAAATCTCACTCTCCCACATTGAAATCCTGGTTGAAGAGCCAGGTCTTTGATATACTTATGAACAACAATAGATGAGAATTATTTAGATCCTGTTCCAAAGGGTAGGAGTGCTCTAAAGATGGCACATTTCCAGGGCCCTAGAAGATGATATTGTATAATCCAAGGCAGAGGTCCCCCACCTGTGGGCTGAGGCTCACTACTGGGCTGCAGTCTATTCACAACCGGGCCCCACTCACGTAAACATCTCAGGTGCTCGCAGCCCCACTATGTGAGTAACGGTTGCTTGCCTGCCCCTCCCACAAAACCATCCCCTCTTTCCCCCTTCCCTTCCACTACGGGCCACTAACTAACCCCATATGGTTGGGGAACTCTGATCCAAGGAACACAGAGCATCCCAACCCTTAAGAATTGAATTGTCTGGACATGTGTTATGGGAGACATACATTCCCTCAAATAAGCAGGCCCTATACCCGTGATGGCAAACCTATGGCACAGGTGCCACAAATGGCACACGGAGCCATATCAGTGGGCATGCGAGCGTTGCCGTAGCTCAGCTCCAGCACGTATATGTGTGCCAGACAGCTGATTTTTGGGCCTTTCGGTCCCACCGAAAGTTGAGAAATGGGCTGTTTCCAGCCTCCAGAGGGCCTCCAGGGGGGTGGGGAAGGCCATTTTCGCCTTCCCCAGGCTGCTAGAAAGCCTCTGGAGCCTGGGGAGGGTGAAAAACAGGCCTATGGGCCCACCAGGCCATCACGTGCTAAAAGTGGGGGGGGACGCACGCACATGCACAGGGGCAGGGTGCATTGAATTATGGGTGACCTCCCCGTGCTCCCCCCACTTTTGGCACGTGATGACAAAAAGGTTAGCCATCACTGCCCTATACCATATAGGGCTGTTTATGGATAACAAGTAGCACCTCGTATCATACCTGGACGTAAACTAATCTAAATCGCGTGGCACAGCAGATTCCCCCCCTCGCTGTTCTACTTACCTTTGCAGACTCAAAAGGCTTCAAAATATTCCTTTTTTAGTGCTGCGAGGGCGCGCCTTAGGGGAATATGCACGCATGCATGCACGCAGCATGCGCTTGGTAGCAGACTCACAGAACCCGTAGCAGACTTCAGAGGATGTCACCGCTGGTGGGAATGATCTTGGGAGATTGGGCGGAGCTGGGGGGAGGGGAGCCACAGCCATGAGAACAATTGGATAAGAGCCAGTTTAGCTCACAAAATGATTATGGGCACAAAAAATGTCTCAGAAGGGACCCTGTCTACTTCCTTGGGCTGTAAAGGTGACAAGGGGGTGACAAGGGGAAAAATGTATTTTTGCACTTGAAGACTGATGTTAGCCTTGAAAGATATTCCAGACAAGAAGTATGCCCAGATGAACTAATTCAAGTTTATTGTAATGTTATATTAACACAATGTTACAAGACCTCCCCCCCCTCTTTGGTCGGCTTTCAGTCACTCACTATCCTGTCTACGTCCACACTGCTGGAAATTACCATCTTTCCATCTACTCCCCACTTTATCATCTCCTGATATGGCCGCTGCACTGAGTTCGTAGACTGACTTCTGTTCCTGGCCACATGGACTGGTGTTGTTCCATCTTCTCTCCCTAACTGGACAGAGAATTATATCTTGGGATATGAGTATTGAGGGAGTCAGCTTCTGGCTGCTATCTCAACATCAATGCCATTGACGCTTTGGACTATCTTGAGACTCCCCCCACTGCTATGAAAGGGCAGTGGAGTTTCCAAAGTACAAATACCTAAGACTTATATTTTCTCTTTGTTGGACTTCTAAATCATCATAATCGACCCCCTGGCTATAGGCCATCATTTACTCCCGATATCAGATGTATTCGACAGTTGAGCTCCTTGGGCTGTGACTCCCCCCTCTCGCAGGTTTGGCCCTCTACCCTATTGAGGGCCTACCTCGATGACAGGTCTTGGAACCCTGAGAGGTGGCCTGAAGCAAAAAAGAGAGTAAGGGATTTTTTAATGAAAGCTTGTGTTAAGTTTTTAAGGCATTTTGGGAAGGGGTGGGAAGGACCTAGGGGGGGTTCCACAGAACCTCAGAGCGGCTGAGCGGGTCTGAGGGTCAAGACGGGAGGAGAGAGGGAGGGGGTCTAGATAGGGAACCGGGGGTTGAGGTGAAGGGCTATTCCATCAAAATAGTGGGTGGGAGGTGCTGATATGGCAGGCGCAGGGGGCCATATCATGTTCAGGGAGTATGCATCTGCTGCTTACGAGCAGTGGCATGCTCCGGCCTCCAAGACGCCTCTTGTATTCCAGGTTGTGCAGAGTCTCAGGGCCCAAACCTTCGGCTGTTGTTGTGTAATGTCAGGTCTGCGACTAATAAAGCCCCCCTCATTCATGATTTAGTTCAGGAGTGGGGTGTGGACCTGGCAGGGATCACGGAGACCTGGTTGGGCCATGAGGGGGGGTTCCCCTCATAGAGATGTGCCCACCAGGCTTCCATGCATTTCATCAGCCAAGGGCCCAGGGGAGGGGCGGGGGTGTAGCGGTGATTTTCCATTGCGCTGCTCCTCCAATCCATGGACGGGTAGATTCTCCTTAGTTGCTGGGCAAACTGAGTGCAGATAATATTTAAATTTTTGCCTGGCCACGCCCATACTGTCCCTGACAGCCTCAGTCTTTCTCACTCAGTTGCTGGGAAACTGCTTTTTCTGAGTGCTCTACATCATTAGAATTTAGCTTCAATTTTTTCCTTTATTTCACTCCTCGTAGATTTTAGTTAGCTGATAGTTAGTTTATTGTTTCAAACCTTGAATTTGTGGAGCTGCTACGAGGGATCATTTGGCTGCTGCTGCGGTTGCATGCTTGGGGCTCCAAGCCGCTCCGCTCCACTTCGCCTCTGGGCCGTTTAAACTTGGATTCCGACCCGGCTGGGCGGATCCTTGTTCCTGCAGCTTCGGGCGACGCAGCTAGCCGGAGTCCGACCCGGCTGGGTGGCTCCATGCTTATTTCAGCCGCGGGCGACGTGCTAGTTAACTGGCGAGCCGGTAAAACTGCCGTCGCCTCAGCTCCTTTCATCCTTGCGGCTCTGGAGTTCCTGCCGTATATCTCGGCAAACTCTGACGTTCCGGACAGCTGAGAGGCGCTGGGAATGCTCCGGCATTCGTGCCTGCTGGCGAAACCGCCCTTCTTCATTTCGGCCATTTAACCAAGGTACTGGTTCGGGGGTACAGCCGCCCAGGATTGGGCAACTCAGCGAGGCCCAGGCCGCCATTTTAAGACAGCGTTCTCCTCAGGGCCTCAGCCGTTGTTGCGCCCACCATTTTGAGCGCCATTTCACCGCAGCTTTGCAATTTGTTCCTGAGGCGGCCGCCATTTAAGGGCTTGATTGAACTGCTACTCTTCCATTAACAGATTGAGAGCGACGTGTGGGCGCTTCCTATTGATCAGCTGCCTGGAATTTACCGGTGCCCAGCGGTTTTGTATGTCACCTGCTCATACCATCTGATTTGATTCAGCCTTATTACCTTGACTTCTGCCTATACGCTCTGCTTGCAGGGCGTTTATATTAATCACAACCTCCATGCCTACTTTCAGCAGGCCTGTAAGGTCCTTATTGTGTCTCAGTGGCTTCTAGTCCCTCCCTTGTAATGGCGGACTCTTCATTGTCATCTGACCTGGAGGAGGAGTGCTTCACTTAGGTTGAGCGCCAACCTCCCCCCAAGAAAGCCAAGTCAAAGTCCAACAAAAGGTCTGCCCCCTCCAAATCTTCGGCCAAGGATAAGGTCGAACTGCGGAGACACAAAGCCCTTGAAAAACAGTTTCAGAAGGCACAACAGCAGGCATCAGATCAAGGCCAACGTCACCACTCTGGGGATGGGGCCACCCTTGCTAAAGGCTCACGAATGGGGGCTTCTTCCAGTGGTGCATCCAGGGCTTCAACCTCCAACTTGCACCTCTCGAAGGGAGTATCACAGTCCTTACCTGATGTGTCCAACCCATTCATGGCTTCTCCTACCGCAACTAAGCGGATTCCAGAAGCTACATTCACCCCGATGGCAGCAAGGCTCTGTCCTGAGGAGCCGAGTACGTCCATGAATTTTCAGACCGTGCTTTCCGATGCCTTAGCAAAACTCCTAGCAGCCGGTCTTCAACAAGGCATGGGAGTTTCTCAGCCCCACACTGTTCCATCTCAGCCTCATGTTCCAGATAAGCGCAGAGTGACACCTGTGGAGCCACCGCTCACGATTGAGGCTTCTTCCGAGGACTCTGATTGTGGTGAGACTTATCCTGAAGACGTAGAGTTCTCGGAAGACGAGGGACTCCCTCCAGACAAGCCAGCATTTACGAGTTTGTTCTGACCTGCGGTTTTCAAATCACTACTGCATAAGGCAAAGGTCACCACCAAGTTTGGGCTTTCAGAGGGGACCGTCGACACCACAGCCCAGACTACAGCCCCTCACGAGGCTCTTTTTCAGGTGGCCAAACAGGACCATGATGTCATTCCTTGCCCTCCTTTGTTTTCAGATATCATAAAAAACGCGTTTGACCAACCGGGCTCGTTGACGGCTCCTAGTGGCCTTGACAAACGACTGTATGCCTCGGCACCTGAACTAGAGAATATCTTGTCCTTACCTGTGGTGGACCCTCCAGTTGCCAGTCTGTCATCTACTTCCTTAGTATCTTCTGACATTGTCGACGGTCTCAAGGCAGTGGACCGTAAGATGGAGCTTGGCTTCCGTAAGGCTCACCAAGCAGCAGCATGGGCAATTAAGGCGGCCACAGCGACGTCGTTCTTTAATAGGGCGTCATTGATCTGGCTTCGCCAACTCCAGGAAAGACTGCCACCTGATGATACCCAGCTACATCAGGACATTAATAAGCTGGTAGCTGCTACCGAGCACTGTGCCGATGCCTCACTGACTGCGGCCAAATTTGCTGCACGGTCAATGGCTGCCTCCCTGACTAATTGTCGAATGTTTTGGCTTCGTAACTGGTGGGCCAATGCCAAAGCCAAATGGAAACTAGCATCAGCCCCTTTTACTGCTCCTGCCTTGTTCGGCGCCTCTCTCGACCCAATATTAATCGAAGATAAGGACAAACGTAAGGTGTTGCCAACTTCTTACTGCAGACCTGAGAGAAGGTATGCTCCTTATGCACAACGTCAGCCCTTTTGTGCCTATTCAGGGCCAGGCAGCCCCTACTCCCAACGATCATACGGTCAAGGCCTTGACCGCCCTTCGGACCGGCAATCCTTTCGGGACAGGCCAAGAAATACATCCCAGGCAAAGCGTCCCTTCAGGGGAGGTGGTTACCGGCCGGCTCGCAGAGGCAAGTGACTCTCAAGGGGTGGGTCCCATTGGAGGTCGTCTCCAGCAATTTTTTCCTCAATGGGACCGCTCGACGTTGGATGAGTGGATTCGGAACTCAATTCAACACGGACTTTATCTCGAGTTTCTCACCACTCCCCCCACCAGCTTTTGGCGTTGTCCAGTACCGTCGTGCCCGGTGCAACGACAACTCATGGAGGCGGAAATAGCCCACCTTCTCGCGATCAAGGCCATAGAGCCTGTACCCTGGGGACAGGAGCGGACTGGCTTTTACGCTACCTTATTTCTGGTGCCCAAGTCATCGGGAGGCCACCGGGGCATCTTGAACCTGAAGCGTCTCAACGAGTACATTCTGTATCGCCGGTTCAAGATGCAGTCCCTCCGGTCGATTCTGGTGGCGGTCAGATGGGGGGACCTGCTCCAATCAGTGGACCTGCGCGAAGCTTATTTACATGTCCCGATTCATCCATCACATTACCGATATCTGAGATTCGAGTACAACAACAATCATTTCCAGTATTGTGCGATGCCTTTCGGGCTCTCTTCAGCACCCAGGACGTTTACAAAACTGGTGGTGGTGGTGGCGGCAACATTCCGGGCTCACCCGATCAGATTGCTCTGCTACCTTGATGATATTCTCATCCTATCCTCCTCGCAGCTGCAAGCAGAGATGGACATAACGACGGTGCTCAAGGTATTCCAGTCCCACGGGTTTTCCATCAACCACGAGAAGAGCCATCTGTGTCCAACAACACGTCTTCAGCACTTGGGGGCCGTCATCGATTCTCGACTAGGTCAAGTGTTTCTGTCTCCAGAGCGCATTCTCGATATACAGTCAATGGTAACTCAAATCAGGACTCAGAGGAAGGTTCCATTATTCCTCCTTTCTCAACTGTTGGGGAAACTTGTGTCTTGCATCGCTCTTGTTCCGTGGGCATGCAGAGACACGAGACCCCTCCAGTGGCTCCTTCTTCCCTTTCAGAAAACTGGCCGTGCCACATCCAACACAGAGATCATGGTACCCCCCCAGATTCGCCTGGCACTCAGATGGTGGGAGTCGCCAGCTCTCCACAAAGGGTGTCTGTTCTTCGAGCCACACCATCTTGTATTGACTACAGACACCAGCCTCCACGGCTGGGGAGCACATCTACAGAAAGAGGTTGTTCAAGGACAGTGGTCTGCATTAGAGTGGGCGAACAGCATCAATTGGCTGGAGTTGAGAGCTGTTCGTCTCACATTACACCACTTCAGTCACACCTTGGAAGGGCAGCATGTGTTGGTCCGGACGGACAACATCACCACCAAGGCCCATATAAACAGGGAAGGGGGCACTCGGTCCCAACCGTTGATGTTGGAGGCAGAGAGACTACTGAATTGGGTGGAGCAGCACACGGCATCGCTGCTGGTGGATCACATATCGGGCCAGACCAATGTCATAGCAGATTGGCTCAGCAGGGAGCACATCGACCCTGCGGAGTGGTGCCTGAATCCCGTTGTCTTCAAGGAGATGGTTCACCATTTCGGCCGTCCGCAGGTGGATCTTTTTGCGACGTCTCAGAACTCCCAACTACCAAGGTTCTACTCCCGCTATCCAAATCCGGGATCTGAGGGTTGCGACGCTCTACGCTGCCCGTGGCCGTCCAGCCTCCTTTACGCGTTTCCACCTGTGTCCCTAATCCCACGGCTCGTGCGGAAGCTGTTGCTCGAAGGCGCAGAGCTCCTTCTCGTCGCACCTCTCTGGCCTTGGAGACCCTGGTATGTGGACTTGGTAGGGCTCTCGACGGCCCCTCCTTGGACTCTCCCTCCTCGACCCGACTTGCTCAGCCAGGGGGCCATACTCCACTCAGATCCTCAGTGGCTCCGATTGGCCGCCTGGCGCTTGAGCGGCTCCAACTTCAGAAGGACAGACTGTCCTATGATGTCATCAGAGTGATTCAGTCGGCCAGGCGCCCTTCGACCACCCGAATTTATGAGGCCACGTGGCGGACTTTTGTATATTGGTGTTCGGCCACTCATGTGGACCCGACATCGGCTGACATTCCGGATGTTCTGAATTTCTTACATGGGGGCCTGGCGAAAGGTCTGGCACCAGCTACCTTACGTCGGCAAGTCGCCGCCCTGTCTACGGTCTTGACCTGTGAGCAGCACCGCACGCTATCACAAAACCCGAGGATTCGGAGTTTCTTACATGGCGCTTCTAACATTGCGCCTCCGGTGGTCCACCGCTATCCATCATGGGACCTATCTCTGGTGCTTCAAGTCTTGACATCTCCACCATTCGAACTGCTGGCCTCCATTTCCATCAAGTTTTTAACCCTTAAGGTTTTATTCTTACTTGCTATTACGTCAGCCAGACGTGTGTCGGAGCTCACCACGTTGTCCATTCGTCCAGACTTGTGTATGTTCCACACCGACAGAGTGGTTATGCGTCTGGATCCATCTTTCTTACTGAAAATTAACACATGGTTTCACCGGGCCCAGGAACTCATCCTTCCGGATTTTTGTCCTGATCCGCATAATCTGTCTGAGTCCTCATGGCATACATTGGACGTTCGCCAGGCGCTTTGGCGCTACATCAAACGTACAGCCTCGTTTCACTGGACTGAAGCCTTGCTTGTTTCATTCCATCCTTCTTCGATGGGTCGCAAAGTATCATCATCCACAGTTGCCAGATGGATCAAGGCCTGTATTTTGACTGCCTATGATGTTCGAGCCATACCCAGACTGGCCAGAATTTCCGCCCACTCTACTCACAGCGCGGCTGCCACAGCGGCATGGTCCACTCATGCATCCATGTTGGACATCTGTCGCGCTGCCTCATGGTCTTCGGTGTCATCTTTCATAAGGCATTACAAGATTGACATGCTTCTGCAGAGGCATCTTTCAGACACAGAGTTCTGCAACAAGTGGCCACGGCCCAGGATCCTGGGAGCAGTCAGCTCCCCACCCTTAGCGCATGAACTTGGGCAAATCCCATCCATGGATTGGAGGAGCAGCGCAATGGAAAACGGACATTGGCTTACCTGAACGTCCATTTTCAGGGCGCTGCGACTCCAATCCATACCCGCCCATTGGACTTCCTGCTTCGGTTACTGCTGGACTGTTTCCTTCTTCCTGTTATCCGGTTTAATTCTGCAGTTATGCACCTTCGTGAGGAAAGACTGAGGCTGTCAGGGACAGTATGGGCGTGACCAGGCAAAAATTTAAATATTATCTGCACTCAGTTTGCCCAGCAACTAAGGAGAATCTACCCGTCCATGGATTGGAGTCACAGTGCCCTGAAAATGGACATTCAGGTAAGCCAACGTCCGTTATCAAAGAAAGTCTCAGTCCGAGGGAGGTCACTGTTCCTCAGGTAGCCGTTTGTGAATCCCTCCTTGTGAAGTGGGGTCATGGGGTGCAGATGGGTTTGTTGACTGCGTACCTGACTCCCTGCCATGTGGCAGCAGCCCTGCCTGAGCTGCTCGATGTAATAGCCAGGGTGGCGGTGGATACCCCCAGACTTCTGGTCATGGGGGATTTCAACCTGTCATCCATCAATGAAACGTCAGAAGCAGCTCGGGAGTTTATGGCTTCCACGACGGCCATGGACCTGACCCAGTTAGTTCATGACCCCACCCACACCGGGGGACACACTCTGGACTTGATTTTTGTCTCTGGTCAGTGGTTGAATGATCTCACAATAGGGGACCTAGTTATTAAGCCCTTGTCATGGACAGATCATTCGCTCCTTCAGCTAGACTTTCGAACCACTTCCCCTCATCGCAGGGAGACGGAACCGACCAAGTGGTTCCGTCCCAGGTGCCTGATGGAACCCGAGAGGTTTCTGATGGAGCTTGGGCCATTCCCAGAGACTCTGACTTGTGACTCGGCTGAGGAACTAGTGGCCGTCTGGGATAGGGTGGCCGCTGGAGCCTTGGACCACGTCACACCTTTGTGGCCTCTGACCCAGTGCTGATCTCAACCAGCTACTTGGTTCTCTGAGGACCTGAGGGAGATGAAGCACCAGAAAAGGTGCCTAGAGAGCGATTGGAAGTCCAGCCATACCAAATCTGACCGGACACTGGTGAGGTCTTATATCAAGACCTACCTAGTGGCGATAAGAGTGGCGAAATCTAACTATTTTTCCACTCTTATTGCATCTGCAGAGAACTGCCCAGCCACCCTGTTCAGGGTGACCCGCTCTCTCCTACGAGTGGGAGCGAGGGAGGATCCCTTGCAGGGTAGAGCTGAGGATTTTGGACAATTCCTGCGTGATAAAATCGCTCAGATTCGGGGCGGCCTTGACTCCAATTGGATAGCTTCGGACGGGATGACAGAGGTGAGTCTTGAGAGTGTCACCTGGGAAGAGTTTGACCTGTGACTCCTGAGGATGTGGACAGGATTTTGGGGAGGCTTAACGCTACCATATGTTTACTGGACCTGTGTCCCTCCAGGTTGGTGCTGGCCTCCTGGGAGGTTACACGAGGCTGGTTTCAGGAGATTACCAATACCTCATTGAGTGAGGGTGTCTTCCCATCTGCCCTGAAAGAGGCGGTGGTGAGTCCTCTCCTCAAGTAGCATTCCCTGAACCCAGCTGTATTAGCTAACTATCATCCTGTCTCCAACCTCCGCTTCGCGGTGAAGGTTGTTGAGAGTATGGTGGCAGGACAACTTCCTCGATTTCTGGATGAAGCTGTCTATCTAGATCCATGCCAGTCAGGCTTCCGGGTGGGTTACAGCACGGAAACGGCATTGATCGCATTGGTTGATGATCTCTGGAGGGCCCAGGACAGGGGTTGCTCCTCTGTCCTGGTCCTCCTAAATCTCTCAGCGGCTTTTGATACCATCGATCATGATATCATGCTGCGTCGGCTAGAGGGGGTGGGAGTGGGGGGCACCGTGCTATGGTGGTTCTCCTCCTTCCTCTCTGACCGCACGCAGTTTGTGTTGATGGGGGGGGCAGAGGTCGACCTCAAGGTTCCTCACTTGTGGGGTGCTGCAAGGGTCGGTCCTCTTCACCCCTTCTGTTCAACATTTATGTGAAGCCGCTGGGTGAGTTCATCCATGGCTTTGGGGTGCAGTGTCAACTGTATGCTGATGACACACAGTTGTACATTTCAACCCCATGCCACCCCAATGATGCCCTTGACGTGATGTCCCGCTGCCTGGAGGCCGTGCGGATCTGGATGGGGAGAAACAGGCTCAGACTCAACCCCTCCAAGACCGAGTGGCTGTGGCTTCTGATGGCCCGATATAGCCAGCTGACACCATCTCTGGCTATTGGGGATGAGATCTTACCCCCCTCAGAGAGGGCTTGCAATGTGGGCGTCCTCCTGGACTCATGGCTGTCTTTGGAGGATCATATGATGGCCGTGGCCAGGGGGGCTTTTTATCAGGTTCACCTGATCTCCCAGTTGTGTCCCTTTCTGGATCGGGATGCTTTGCGCACAGTCACTCACACCCTCGTTACTTCCTGGCTGGACTACTGTAATGCTCTCTACATGGGGCTCCCCTTGAGGAGCACCCGGAGGCTCCAGCTGGTCCAGAATGCAGCCGCATGAGTAATAATGGGGGCGACTCGTCGCTCCCATGTAACGCCCTTCTTGTGTGAGCTGCACTGGCTCCCGGTGGTCTTCCAGGTGCGCGTCAAGGTGTTGGTTACCACCTTTAAAGCGCTCCATGGCTTAGGACCTGGTTACCTACAGGACCGCATTCTGCCACCGATCGCCTCCTACCGACTAATACGCTCCCACAGAGAGAGCCTCCTCAGGGTGTCATCAGCCAAACAATGTAGGCCGGCGACCCCCAGGGGGAGAGCCTTCTCTGTGGGGGCCCCGGCCCTATGGAATGAACTGCCCCCAGGCATACAAAGGATCCTTGACCTCCGCGCCTTCCATCGCGCTCTGAAGACCCTATTATTCTAGCAAGCTGGTCTGACAGGATAAAGGTTTTTAAATTGGGTTTTGATAGGCGTTTTAAAATGATTTTAGGTGGATGTTTTAAATTCAGCCAAATGATTGAATTATTTTAATAAGCTTTTAATTTTTGTTGTATATTGTTTTTACTATGGCTGTTCACCGCCCTGAGTCCCTCGGGAGAAGGGCAGTATATAAATATAATAAACTAAACTAAACTAAACTAAACTCTTGTTGTGGCTCTTCCCCCGTCTTCCAAGCCAATTACTACATATCATTATAATTCTGAACCAGTTGAAGCTTCTGGTTGTTTTTCAGGAATAGCCCCATGTAGAGAGCAGTCGTAGTCAAGTCACAAGATGATTAGAGTATAAGTGACCTAAGTATCTGAAGTGTTCCTAATCTGGGAAAGGGTGAAGTGACATACCAGTTATGCAAAAGCCTTCCTAGTCACAATTGACACTAGCTCTTTAAGCAGGAACTATGAATCCAGGAAAAACCCTGGATTGTGAATCAATCTTTAGTAGAAAGTGCTGCCGTATCCAAGGTCAAAAATGAATATCCCCAATTGGTCTTTTAATTCTTTTTTTGTCCAGTAGTAGTAAAAAACATACAGATAAAAACGTATTTAAACTGCTAAATATTTGGCTAGTATTTTCCCAAGATCTGTACAACAAACAAGATCACACAATATTTATTAATAAATTATTCAGTTTTTCAAGAGTTGGTCCTTCTGAATTCAAAATGGTATCAAGAATACATACAGAAAGAGATATATTAGATTTATGAGAAACAAAGATTAAGAACAAAATTAATTTAAGGTAATGATCATGAAAATAATCAGTAGCCACGAAGTGCTGATTGTTAGGACGAAGAAACAGAAAACTGAACAATGAGCAAATGAAAATGATAGAAACCTGAATGGGACTATTTGAAGGCAACTGGGGTTTTTAGTTTTGAGTAAAGATGGAGGAGAGAAAAGTAGAAATATTATTGATTGTTGCAGTTATATTCTTCTTTTACTCTTGGAATTCCAGGCAATATACATAGATATCTCCCCCTTTCCCTCCTTGCATAGTATATTGGGCTAAGAGATAACTGGTTCAAAATCAGCTAGCTCACTTGATGACTTTAAGCTTGGTCTTCCCAATTTGGACCACTATATCAACCACTTTGCATAACCATGCATAAAATCATGTATGATATGGGAAAAAAAGTTTTTTCCTCACTCAAAATAGAACTTGAAAGACATCAACTGAAACAAACTTTAAGGAGTTTCCAAAATAAAGAACAGTACATTTTGCAGACTTAAAACAGCAGAATTCACTGCCATCAGAAATACTAATGGCCACCAAAATACAGAGTTTTAAAAGGGTATTGAATTTAGGGAATTAAAAGTCAGTGTTCCGTATTTAATCCCCCTGGAATCCTTTCAGTGTATTTTATCTACCAGCAGCCAGGGAAGGACAATGGAGAAGCCATTCAGTCTACACATATAAGCTTTCAAAATACATCCCGCTACCCTGTGTGAAAAACTGAGCAGATCCAGCAGGACTTTTTCTCTGTTCTTATCATACTATAACATTTTGCTGCAAACCACGTTGCATTTGAATCAGTGGTTGGTTGCTACCAATTCGGGCAAACTGGTAGTGGCAGCAGCAGCGGGAGGCTCTGCCCACCTGCCTGGATGTCATCAAAGATGCTCTGTGCCACATGCTCCCAATAGCGAACCAGTAGCGAAGAAAATTGAAACCCACTACTAATTTGAATCATAAAAGAATTTTTTTCTTCCCCATTATTTGAAGGCCTTCTGTCATTTACCCTTACTAAACATTGTGTTCTTTGGAGACAGGAAATGATAACATGATTTCAATTCCTTAATCTCCCATAGAATGACTCATTTGGTAAGCTTCGGATTTGATATTTATACAGGAGATTTCTCTGAATCAGCTCAAGCACTTAAACCATTAAAACTGCATTTTAGGGGACTGGAAATTAAGCTCTTCTGCTGGTGCTCTCAAATATTGTTGATGCAAGGATGTGCTATGAGGTCGAATTGGACTTGCTGATGTCATTACAGTATAATTCCTTTTATAGGGCATTTCCCTTCCTTTCTTTATCAATTAGACTTACTGCTGCTATGCTTTTTTAAATATATGCTGAGTCTTTCAGGATTTTGAACACTTTATTTTCTTGTAGGTCAGCAAATCTGAGGCTGTTATGTAGCTAGCAGCAGGTTTCCGATTTTTCTGACACTAAGTATTACTAATATCAGAGGCATTTCTCTAAGATTTGATGCAGCCAAGAAACAAACTGTTGTCTCTTCTTGGAGGCAACACCCAGCTGCACAGAAAATTCACTCTTTCTGCTTCCTGCAGTTTAAATACATCATGAGATCTAATAAACCACATATTTCCAGGTAGCTACAGGTAAGGATAAAAAGAATGAATCTGAAAGAAATCTATAAAAAAGCATTGCTAACTGGATATTTGGATATTGGATATTGAGCATTTTGTGTACGAGTTTCACATCCCTGCTAGAAGACAAAGGGAAGTTGATCATAGTAGAATATTTTGGTAGATATTTTGGCTTCTGTGCAAGTTTTTTAGGCATCTCTGTTGTGGGCACAGCTGTTGTTTGGGTTTTGTAAAGAAAGGAAGTCATAATCCACATATTTCTTCTTCCCCTAGTCAAAACTTTCTCTTTCCCACCATCCTTATCACTTTGTTTATTTTTTCCTCCACAATCTTCACTGCAGAAAAATAGCAGATCTCCAGGTGCAGTATCTTCAATCTGTATGCAGAAATACAGTGGGGGAAAACTATATTTAGGTGGGAGAAATTTTTTACTCCTTGCTAGAATTTTTTTAAATTGCATAAATGGGAATTATTCTTGTGTATGTTGATGGATCTGACTTGTTTTTCTAAATTATCATATTTCAAAGTGTGACTAGTGACTTAAATATGCTTATATAACACGCTGCATGAGATCAACAGGGCCAAAAGTGTTGTGCTGCAGATTACTCAAAGGTCTGATGCATCTTGCTGCAGTGTCTAACAATAGTCAGCCAGCATTGATGGATTCCAGTTGCCTTGATACCATTTTTCCATTGTGGCAATGTCGTGGTGAAACTTTTCACCATGTTCTCACTGACTAAATCTAGATTTTTGGGAAAGAAGCCAAATGTGAATGCAGAAAATGAACCTTCAATGACATGTTGTGCTTCATGATCTTATATGCGGTAAGAAGTTTGTCAGTAGCTGAATGTAGTCTGGGTGTCCTGTAGTTGCCACGATAATTCTCAATGACATCCTTGAATTGTATACCCTTGGTACACTCTTTCTATCTGGAATGGTTGTTTTCTTCCACAGAGCATGCAGCTTTGGGAGAGATGCACATGGAGCAGTGAGGGAGGAAGGGGACACCTGCTTAGCCAGCCAGATCAGCCAAATCAACCCTGGCGAACGATGGGGTGACAGATGTCGCAGCCAGATCACCCTCACATCCTTTGAATGTTTTCCAGACTATTTTCTCTGGCCCCACTAACAGACTTTCGAACTGCTTGTCATTGATGACATATTTGATGTGTGGATAAACAAAAATGCCTTTTTTAATCTTGGCATCAATTATTCTTGGAAACAGCTGTCTCAAACAATGAAAACCGTCACCTTCTGTGTTTGTCACTTTCACAAAAGTTTTCACCAATCCAAGTTTTATGTGAAACAGAAGCAAAAATATCTTTGCAGGGTCAATAAGTGGTTCATGTGCCATGCTTTTCTGTCCTGAAACAAACTCTTTTAGCATGGCCATTTTTCTTAATGTAACATGAATCTCTTGCATGGCTATCTCTTTCAACATGTAACACCTCATTCACACATGTACTCGGTATATCTGACCTGCATTCCAAACAACAGAACTACTACTTTTAGATCTCTACAGATATCCCAGTTGCATTTGAAGGACAGGATGACAACAGTTCCATGTTTTTGTGTTTCTTTCATGGGTGCAGATATCGAACAGGTACTGGAGTGTACACTGAAAAAACAGAACATTTCTAAAAAACTGAATGTAAGTTAAATTACAGTTTATTTTTGTGATTTGCAATCAAAAATTTATAAGGAACACCCAAAAGTGCTCAGGGAGCAAAATATTTGTTATCCAGTGTATGTGTTTTACTGCAGGTTTGAAAGGAAACTACAGCCACCTATCTCCACAACCCCCATCTTAGACACACCAACAACAGCCAAGCCTCCTACAACTGACCCCATCCCATTGGGTTCACAACCCCTAGTGATCAAAGAAAAGGAAGTGCAAGACCTATTTCACAGACAAAAGCCAGGAAAAGCTCCAGGCCCAGACAAGATAACTCCTTCTTGCTTAAAAGTCTGTGCTGACCAATTGGCCCCCATCTTCATCTGAATCTTCAATTAATCACTAGAGATATCTTATGTTCCTTCTTGCTTCAAACGCTCTACTATCATCCCAGTGTCGAAGAAGCCCACCATCAAGGAACTGAATGACTACAGACCAGTTGCTCTAACATCTGTAGTCATGGAAATCTTTGAAAGGCTAGTGCCGTCCCACTTGAAAATCATCATGGATCTGCTGTTAGACCCGTTGCAATTTGCATACCAAGCAAATAGATCAACAGATGATGCTGTTAATATGGCTCTGCACTACATCCTACAACATCTTGAATCTTCAAAGACCTACGCAATGGTCCTCTTTGTAGACTTTAGTTCAGCATTCAATACTATCATTCCAGACACTCTTCTAACTAAGCTAAACCAGCTACAGGTACCTGAACACACTTGTAAGTGGATCATAACCTTCCTAACAAACAGGAAGCAGCAGGTGAAGCTAAGCAGAATCACATCAGATACCTGTACAATTAGCACAGGGGCCTCCCAAGGCTGTGTGCTCTCCCTGCTTCTCTTCTCTCTGTATATCAATGACTGCATCTCTAACGATCCATCTGTTAAATTACTGAAGTTCGCAGATGACACAACATTGATCGGTCTCATTCGAGACAATGATGAATCTGCATACAGATAGGAGGTTGAACAACTAGCCTCATGGTGCAACCAGAACAATCTGGAACTGAACATACTCAAAACCGTAGAAATGGTGGTAGATTTTAGGAGAAACCCTTCCATACTTCCACCTTTCACAATACTAGACAACACAGTATCAATGGTAGAGAACTTCAAATTTCTAGGTTCTACCATATCACAAGATCTAAAATGGACAGCTAACATCAAAAATGTCATCAAAAAAGCAAAACAAAGAATGTTCTTTCTGCGCCAACTCAGAAAGCTCAAACTGCCTAAGGAGCTGCTGATCTAGTTCTACAGAGGAATTATTGAGTCTTGTCATCTGCACCTCTATAACTGTCTGGTTTGGTTCTGCAACCCAACAAGACAGATACAGACTTCAGATGATAATTAGAACTGCAGAAAAAACAATTGCTACCAACCTACCTTCCATTGAGGACCTGTATACTGCACGAGTCAAAAAGCGGGCTGTGAAAATATTTACAGACCCCTTGCATCCTGGACATAAACTGTTTCAATTCCTACCCTCAAAGCGACGCTATAGAGCACTGCACCACAGAACAACTAGACACAAGAACAGTTTTTTCCCAAATGCCATCACTCTGCTAAACAAATAATTCCCTCAACACTGTCAAACTATTTACTAAGTCTGCACTACTATTAATCTTCTCATCTTCTCATCGTTCCCATCACCCATCTCCTCCCGCTTATCACTATATGACTGTAACCTTGTTGCTGGTATCCTTACGATTTATATTGATATTGTTTCCTGATTGCTTATTTGTAACCTATGACTATCATTAAGTGTTGTACCTTATGATTCTTGATGAACGTATCTTTTCTTTTAAGTACACTGAGAGCATAGGCACCAAGACAAATTCCTTGTGTGTCCAATCACGCTTGGCCAATAAAAATTCTATTCTATTTTATTCTATTCTACCAGGGGACCTATACCTTAAGCTGAGAAGCTTGAAAAACAATCTTCCTCCTCCGGGAACTGCAAATCGCTTTCCTATTGCTACCAAAACTATATGGGCATGTCTTTGATATCTTAAACTTGCAGTCTCTAAGTTCACTTCTTCAGTTGACTAATGAGAAATACACTTTGAGCTGATTGCATGTGGCTTTGAGGAAGGGTTGTGGCTTTATAGATAGGTTTAGTCTGGAAGGAACAGCATGCATAACCTGGTGTCTTCCAAGATTTTTCAATTTAATTTCAACCCAAAGGCAGCCATGTTTGCTGAGGTTTATGAGCTTTTTAGTTCAATCCATTATCGGAAAGACTTGTCGATCTTATTCCCATTCCCGTTAGTGGGAAATAATCACCACTTACAGAAAATAGTGATAAAGACTACATGCTTTATGTTAAAAATGAGAAATTGATGGTGATTCTGATATTTTCATTATTTCAAAATTAGGTAGTAGAACCTATTTTAAAGTGAAATGCATGCATTATGCAGTAACGACGGAGTTCTTGAATGGCAGCAATACACTTTTTTGTGATAGTGAAGGTAAAGACAGACTCTTCCACTTTCTATACACTCTCTCTGCTATAGCAGATTTTGTTTACATAAAAGGCTATGTAACAAGACATGACATGTACGCGTACACGTTACATTACGCACAGTGCTCGAATACACGCGGGAGCAAAAAATTAACGTGGAAGTGGCGGCTCCTTAGAAAGTAAGGAGGGAGAGAGGAGATACGACTCTTTTTTTTTTCTTTCCTAGAGAAAGTTTCCAAAAGGATCGAGCCTTTCTCCCTCTTTCTCCTTCCCCCACCCCGTTTGCAACGTGTTGCAATTCCGTTTAGTATACTCCCGGTTGCCAAACCGCTGAAAGTTTGCCTCCACTTTGGAAGTCTTAAAGAAAGCTTTCCTCCTCCCTCCCCACCCGCCCCTTTTCCCTTCCGCCCACAAACTGGCTGGGCAGCCAGTGGGGTTCGTGACGCAGCGTCTGAATTCTTAGAGGGCAGGGAGGGGCTTGGGGGGGGCTCTCCCTTTTTCCCATCTCCCCGTCTTTCTCTTCCATCACTTTCCTAACGGGAGGAGGGCTTGGAGGTGGAAAGCTACTGCGTCCAGACAGCGCGGCGACGGGGAGCCGGAGGATCCAAGAGGAGAAAGAGGACCCACCGCGTCTCAGCGAGTTGTCTTCTCACCTCGTCCGAGATGAAGCTTCCCAGACCTCACTCTTCAACGCTGCCTCGCCTGCTAAGTTACACCCTGGGCATCCTCTTCATCCTTGAGGTCGGACTTTATGCTCTTCCTTCAGGTATGCTCCCTTCCCCCCACTCCCCCTTTCAAATTTGCGGCGTTTTGAGATGGGTGTGGGTTGAGAGAAGGCGATTGTAGTATACCCTGCATTTCTTTTTTCTTTTTTTCTTTTCTTTTTTTTTTAAAAAAGGAGGAGGATCCTGAATCCTCACTAATTTAGCAAATTTCCCCACCATTCCTTCTCCCTTTTTGTTGGACAGTTGTACGGCCCTTGGGGGTGTGTGCCTGCGAGTGGTAAAGGAAGGAGAGACCTGAATGAAACCAGATGTGGCTTGGAATGGCAAAGGGAGGGGACTGATTGGCGTGAACGACAGGCTGTTTTTTAAACTTGCTTCTCTTGCCCCTCTCCAACAACAACACCAGCAACAAAAGCCATCTATAGTTGGAAGAGCTGCTTTCCAGAGTTGCTTTGCATTTGAACTAATTCTCTAGGAAGGGAAATTGGCACGTAAAACTGCAATCCCAATACTCGGAGTTAGATTTGGGAATTTCACTCTCGGACAACTGTAATTCAGTTCCGCTGCTCTCAACGTGTCCAGGCATAATAAAACCCATATACAGTACACCATTTCGTGCCAGTTAACCTTTGTAAGGATGCAAGAGTTAATTTTATTTTATTTATTAGATTTTTACCCTATCTTTATTATTTTATATGTAACTCAAGGCAGGAAACATACATATTACTTCCTCATGCTATTTCTCCCACAGCAACAATCTTGTGAGGTAGTTTGGGCTGAGAGAAAGGCCAGCTTTCATGCCTGTGGGGGAGCCAGAACTCGATCTCTGGTTTTTAGACCAGCACCTTAATTACTACACCAAACTAGCTCCCCCCAAAAACAAAGAGTTGTCCAAACATGCAAAAAATGTTACCCGTTTGTGCTGGAGAGGAAGGTAGATGAGAGAGATGGATTCCAAGATACGTGTTAAATTCTCAATGTCTTGTTTTATCCTTGTTCCCCCTCCCCTTTATTTTTTCTTGCCAATTTGGGGGGAAATTTAATAGACCAATCCAGAGACAGATCAATGGCATTTTTTTTTAAATATAAAAATTGCTTTTGCTTTCACTCTAGCTTTTTTAAAAAAGTTTATTTTTATTTCTCATAAACACGTTTATATGTACAGTCATTAACTTTCATTTTTAATTTTTACTTTTTCGGGGCTGCTCTTTTACTATTTACTTTTACTCCAACCTTTCTTCTCCTCCCCTTCTCTTCCTTCCTCTTTCTCTTCCTACTTTCTTCATTCTTCCTCTCCTTCTCTTTCCTACTTCCCCCACTCCTCTCTTCTTCCCCCCTTCTAACCTTCTCTTCTACTCCTCTTTCCTGTCCCTTTTCTTCCTCTCCTTTTCTCTTCTTTCTCCTCTCCTCTCTTCTCCCTTCCTCTCTCTCTCCTCCTTCCCCCCTCTCTTGTTATTCAGTTCAATCTAAAGTGGTATTCGAGCAGTCCCGATTTTTGAATTATCTTTATTCTCATTTCAATTTCTTATTCAATTAATATTTATTTTTATTTCATCATTTGTCTACATTTTTACTGATCAATTAACTGATGAAAACAATAGCATTGCAGTGTGATGTATATCTGAAATTACCCATGGTCTTGTTTGTTGCAAAGACTTGAAATAATAACAGGTTAACATATAACAATTCAAAGGAGGAGATGCCATTTGCCATATCTATTTAAACATGTGACTTTGCCATTATTGGACAAATCTGACTTAAAATAGGAAGATCTGTAGTCATGAATGCCATACCAATTTACTTTCATCAGTCGGAAATGGTTCTATTTGTATGCAAAGTTATAGAAAAACCAAGTTGTAACTAAATTATACTATGATTGAAAGAGCTAAGAAAAACATCAATACAGATAGTCCTCGGTTAAGAAAGCAATTGGGACTGGAATTTGTGTACGATGTGGTCATAAAGCACAATATCACCTGACTGCATTACTTAGCAACAGGCAGTCCCAGATGCCGATGTAGCCACAGGTGTGTGCAGGCTGTTAAATGGGAAGAGGTGTGAGAAGCTGGCAAGGAAGGTCATAACTGATGATCATGTCACCTGCCCTGGGACATGAGCATCCAAACTATGATCATGTGACTGCTGCGATGGTTGGAACTTCAAGAATCAATTGTAAGTACTACTTGCTCAGGGCCATGCTAAGTTTGAACCAGTAGTGAAATGCAGCCGGCGAACCAGTAGCGCAGGCAGCGGGAGGCACCCACCAGGACATCATCACATCCTGTTTTTGATCCTCTGCGCATGCGCAGAAGGCTTTGTGCATGGGTGGAGGAGGCGTGCACGCTCACATTTACGAACTGGTAGCAAAGGTAAATGAATTTCACTCCTGGTTTGAACGGTCACTGAAGGAATGGTTGTAACGTGAGGACTACTTGTATTATCACAGATTTTTCCTTATTCCATTTTCCTGTGAGTTTTCAAGATTCCATTCAACCCTAGAAATTACTTTCATTTTTCTTTGGGATGAATGGGAACAAAGATGACCTGCTTTCATAGCAATTTAAATAATATTCAGGTTTCACTACACTACACTACAGCACAAAACAAGAGTGGGAAAACTCAGGCCTTCAAATGTTGCTGAACTTCTAGCACAAAGATGGCTAACCTTTTTGCCATTGTGTGTTAAAAATGGGGGAAGTGTGCGAGGGGGGTTGCACACGTGTGTGGCCACACCCATAATTCTATGTGTCCCGCCCACCATGAATGGGTGCACGACACCCCCCCCCCCCGCGCTCCCCCCTTTTGGCATGTGATGGCAGAGTGGGCCCGGTAGCCCATTTTTCACTCTCCACAG
This sequence comes from Ptyas mucosa, assembly GCA_012654045.1. NCBI lineage: Eukaryota > Metazoa > Chordata > Lepidosauria > Squamata > Colubridae > Ptyas > Ptyas mucosa. The sequence goes on from WNWU01013201.1 coordinate 383,328, forward strand.
GCTCCAGAGCCTTTCTAGGAGTCTGGGGAAGGTGAAAATAGCTTTCCCCCCCAGAGCCTCCCCCAGACTCCTAAAAAGGCTCTGAAGCCTGGTGAGCATGAAAAACGGGCCTTCCAGTCCCACCGGAAGTCGTCAAATGGGCTGTTTCCAGCCTCTGAAGGACCTTCCGTGGGGGGAGGCCATTTTTACCTTTCCCAGAATCCTAGAAAGGCTCTGGAGCATGGTGAGAGCAAAAAATGGGCCTTCCCCACCCCCCTGGAGGCCAGAAACAGCTTGTTTCCTGACTTCCAGTGGGCCCAGAAGGCCCGAAAATCAGCTGACACACGCCAGAGCTGAGCTCACGTGCCCCCCAATATGGCTCTGCGTGCCACCTGTGGCACACATGCCATAGGTTTGCCATAACGGGTCTAGCACCTCTGGTCATTGATCATGCTGGTTAGACTGAATTTTCTTCAGAGAATTAAGAGATATATCCCTTTCCCCCTACTATCTACTCTTCTTTGAGTAACAATTTTTTTTGCTATTGTTCCAATTGTCAATCTCTATCCTGTTTCTCTTGAATCTTTTTATCAGAGTATGTGGTGTGTCTATTTTGAGACAACCCAGGATATATACATACATGTACTAGGCAAAGTCAGGCAATCAATCATCAACTATATCATGGAAGCACAGAGAGAGAGAGAGATACATCCTCACAGAGCCTCTCTTATATTACAGCGTCTTAAAGTGGTAGAAGTCAAATACCCCTGCTGACTCTTTGCTACCATTGCATCATCCTTACAGTGTTACAACATTACAGCAGCTGGTCATCTATTAAATCATCATTACCCTGACACTTTTGAATATTCTTGACCTCTTTTTGATTGTGCCACATGTTATAGGCCAGTGATGGCTAAATTTTTTGTTGTTGTGTGCCAAAAGCATGTATGCGTGTCGGCACCCATAATGCAATGTGCGCCTATGCGTGCATGATACCCCTGCATGTCCCACCCCCTGCTCATGTGCGCCGCACCACCCCGCACCTCATTTTGAGCCTAGCAGGCCTCCCTGCAGCCTCCTGGGACCAGAAATGGGCCATGGGAGGTATGTGTGTGCCGCCCACAGTGTCCCATTTTGGGCTTAGAAGGCCTCCTGGGATCAAAAATGGGCTATGGGGGGAGGAAAGGCGCGCTGCACCCCCCGCACTCTCCCCTACCCCCGTGTATGCACACGTGTCTCCCACATATGCCCCGCCTCCCGTGCATGCACAGCAGAGACCCCAAAATCAGCTAGCTGGCTGGAGGTGTGCGCGCATGTGTGGTGGACCTGAGCTGGTGGACAGTTCGCATGTCCACAGAGAGGGCTTTGCGTGCCATAGGTTCGCCATCAAGGTTATAGGCAAAGTAATGGTTGGCCGCCTTATCTGGCTTAGTTGCTTTTCCTTTCAGCACATCACCATTCAATGAAGCAATATCTACTGAGGAGGGCACTGAAGAAAGTCAAAATAGAGAGGACAGAGGAGGTGACAGATATCATTGGAAACCAAGAAACAAAATATTAATGGAGAGGGGAAATGCAGGGAGAGAAATGGCTGAATTGGAGGTTGGCTAGTGACCAGAGAGGATATATGCATATATATCCCAGTGCTTCTCAAACATATCTCTGATAACATTTGTTAATAGTTATATGCCTTTGCCACCAAAGTAATTTATGGTGAAGCATTACACACTTTATAACAGTAGAAACTGTATAACACGGATAAGAATTTTTTTTATATCAGTACAATGAACAATGACTTAAGTTTCACTCACAGGCAAAGAGGGAGAAATGAAGGCAGCATTGGAGAAAAAACTGCTGGTGATCTCAGAGCATGCTTGTGGTTTGTTAAGTATTCTTGGATATTGCATAATGATAATCCATTCCCCACCCCACCCCCTCACAAATGGTAGATATGGTCAGTTTCTTTTTTGTAAAAAGAAATTTATATTAATTAATTGTAAATTATTTATTATTTATTAATTTATTTGCTGCTCTTCTCATAGCAAATGGCTCTGGGCAGCTTCCCGCATAATAATAGCCTCAACTAATTAATCATTGTGTGATTGTTCATAGTTAGGGTTCAGAAGTTTATAGTGTCTGAATATTAAATATATACTGAATGTATATAAAATAGGTAGGAAGAAAATGAAATGAGCATTTAGTCATTGTTATGATTGGCCCTCAAAAGAAGTGGAAATACAAAACAATAATATTATTTCAATTTACATCTAAATCTATTCATTGGCTCTTGGTGAAGTCTGTGATCTCTCAGAATCACAATGTACAAGAACAAAAATCAAGACTCTGAATGTTCCACTGATAGCCATGGTCAGAGAGATGGACAGCCACGATTCTTCCATAAATATCTATAAAACATACCTATCGTGCTATTCCATTTCAGACATTATGCAGACATTATGCAGAATGCAAAAAAAAAAAAAAAAAATAGTAGACCAAAGAAATTAAAAGCATCAAATAAGGAAACATAGCTAAAACTAGTTTATACTAACACCCAGTGCCCTGAGACTCCAGGCCTACTAACAAAACCAGGTCATGAGGGAAATAAGAAGGGAATGGAGTTGAACTCGCTTGAGGGGCGAGAATGTAACATAAGACTTTATTAATTTATCAATCTGTTCTAGCTTTTTACCATCTACATACAACGTGAACTTGTTCAATGCATTTTATCTGAAAACACAACTACTTGTTGTTTCATGTAGTATTTCTCAGATGCAGGCTTTTTGTTGCATCATATAATCTGTCTTTAGATTCACTGCAAACTATTCAGTTATCTGCTATACAGCGTCATCTTCATAGAAAAATATGCATACATTTTTGTTCTCAAACAGTACTGTGTTTCCCTTAAAATAAGACCCTGTCTTATATTTTTTGGAACTCTGAAATAAGTGCTTGGCCTTATTGCCATGCGCTCAAAATCCCGATTGGGCTTATTATCAGGGGATGTCTTATTTTGGGGGAAACAGGACACATTTTCACTAGCATCACAGTATCTCATACACTTTGTCCACCAATATATTATTAAGTAAACATCATACATTCTTGTGTTACTTCCTTCTTAAGATTGAACAATTTTCTAAGTATGATTTATTCTCTCATGTTTTATTTCCATCATATGCCACTATGATTGTCTTCAGCAATCAACTTCACATTGCTGATTCCCTAATTCAATCCTACTGCCTTCATCATATGCTTTCTTTAAATCTACATTTAAATAAATGAATAAATATTTCTCTGTATACATTACTATATATAGAAGTATCACATCTAAATTACTACTGTTTTCCCGAAAATATGAGCTACCTCGAAAATAAGCCCTAGCCAGATTTTCCACACCTGTGCCTAATATAAGCCCTACCCCAAAATAAGCCCTAGTTAAGCCTCACCCTAGTTAAGCCCCACTCTCACTGTCTGGTTGCTTGTAGCCGCAACAGGGCAGGAGGGGGTGTGGCACCACCAGGAGGTGAGGAAGACGGCAGCCCCCACATTCAGGCCACTCCCTGCTTGGCAACCTTCCCCCACCCATTCAGTGCTGCCCACCCATCTCTTCCCTTTCACTCCCCTCCCGAGCCAGACTGCCATGTTGCGGATGAAACTTGGTCCCCTTACTTGGTCCCCCTCCTCTGTTTCGGAGCTAGGGGGGAGTGATGGTGAAAGGCCATTGCTGGTGCTGCGCATCAGCCTTGTCCACTGTTGGAGGGACTTTCTTGCATCCCCCCTGCCCTGCAGATCATGTGCCCGGCAACAGCCACTGCCTCCTACTCCACCTGCTACTTCCGTCCTGTGGCAGCGCCTCATGCTGCCTGGTCCCTATTCGCTGTTTCAAAGGCAGCAGCTCTGGCGGCCTGCAGCTCTGCTGCCACATTTCAGTAGATGCTGGCTTTGCCTTGAGATGGGCCCGTTTCAGTGCCTAGAGCCCTTGCCACCTGCTTTCCAGCTCCATTGCATTTCTCCACCACCGCAGAGCTGGAGAACTTGGAACACCACCACCCAGCTCCCCTCACTTCCCCAAAGCATTCCTTTGCTAACCTGCTTTCCAGCTCTGTTGCTTTCTCTGCTGCTGCATGCAGGGCAACAAAGGAAGTTTGTGGGACTAAAAAAAAAAGTTCAATCAGACCTTCCAACTTCTCATGGAAAAAAAAAAGATTTAGCAAAATCCTAACCCTAACCTCATTCTCCACCCTCCACCAGCTTGCTTCGTCCTCCAGCCCCCTGCCTTGCCTCCTACTCCATTGTGGCTGTGAAAAAAATAAGACCTGCCCTAAAAATAATCCAGGGTGCTTATTTTTTAAAATAAGACTGGGTCTTATTTTCAGGGAAACAGGGTATTATGTGGATCTGCTATTGAAGTATTTTGCAAATTCAACTTGTACAAAATGTGGTTTATAGATTTTAGCTAGATATTGGAAGCAGTTATAGCATTGCCAAAATATATCTCTTAGCTTTGATGAGTTTATGAGCCTATTCAAAGTCCCTTATGAGCTGATGTCCAAGTTTCCAGGTAACAATTCCAATTCACTTCCAGGGTCTATTTGGCACTGTTTAACTTTCAGTAGTTTTGTGTCAAAAGGTACAACCTTCATAAAGGGGTGAAATGTTACCGGTTCGCAACGGTTCAGGCGAACCAGTTGTAGTAAAAGCTACCAGTTCAGGCGAACTAATAGTAAAAAAAAACCTACCAGTTCATCCAGACCGGTATTTCTGACAATCAGCTGTGCCGCGTGATTTATATTTGCTAGAAAACAGGAAATCCTGCTTTCTAGTGAGTCTAAATCACATGGCACAGCTATTCCCCCCCTTGCTTACCTTGTTAAGCCTCCTTTTTCAGCGCGAATCACGCGTTTGGTGTGCACTGCAAATACACATGCATGCAACGTGTTTGGTGTGTACTGTGCATGCGTGCGCAGCATGCATTTGGCATGCACTGTGCATGTGTGCACGCAAAGTGTGCTTTTGGCGAGCACCGTGCATGCAGTCTTGCAGCGTATGTTTGGTGTGCATCGTGCGAGCAGCAAACCAATGGCAATCCGTGGAGGATTTCAGCACTTCTTTTAGATTATTGAATAACTTTCTGTTCAGTAAAGGAACCCTATTAAAATATCTTCATCAAATTATTGCCTGTCCCCTAGATGAATACAGCCATGAAGAGGAACTCCAATCTCTTTAAACATTTGGTTCCAGTTTCAAATTGCTTTTATTGTTAAAAACTTGTTTTAAAATTCATTTGGAATCATTTTTCTTGTAATTTAAATCAGTTATTATATGTCCTGTACTGTTAATTAATAGGGAACAAGTCTTGATCTGTAATATCCTTTCAGGTATATGAAGATGTTTTCACATGCCTTCTCTTTTCTTCGCAAGATGAAGCATTCCAAGTTTCTTCCATCTCTCTAAATAAAGCTGAGATTCTATGCCCAAAACTCTGTACAGGTAGTCCTAGAATTAAAACCACAATGGAGCCCAAAATTTATGTTGCTAAGTGAAAACATTCATGAATTTGCATCATTTTGCAACTTCTCTTGCCACAGTTGTTAAGTGAATCATTGTATTTGTTAAGTTAGTAACTTAAATGTTAAGTTGTTAAATGAATCTGGCTTCCTCATTGTTGTTGCTTGTCAGAAGTTTGCAAAAGCTGATCATATGACGCCAAGACACTGCAACCATCATAAATATGGACCACTTTGCCAAGCATCTGAATTTTGATCATGTGACCATAGGAATGCTGCAACAGTCGAAAGTGTGAAAACAGTCATAAGTCACTTTTTTCAGTGCTGTGCTAACTTTGAATGGTCACTAAATGAATTGTGAGTTAAGGATTACTTGTATTGCCATTCTCTGAAAGTATTCCAGTTTCTTCTTGAAGTATAATTCCAAGAACTACACACCAGTTTGTTGTAGACTCTGTCTAAAGAGTAAACTTAAAACAATTATTTCCCATGATTTGGAAACTATGCTTCTGTTGGTGCAGCCTGAAATTTCATGATGCATGAATAACTTTGAATTTATCCCTGTTAAATTAGTTATTTTTAGCCAATTCCTTTAATCTATAAAGGTAATTTTGAAACTTATTTCAATGGTATTAACTATCCATATAATTTTGGATCCTCTATAAATTTAATAAGCATTCCAATTTGATTATGAGTTACTAGTAAGCATTAAATATATATGTTTTGATTTGATATAAAAGGCATCTTTTAAATAAAAGATTTTTGTTCAGAGATATGACAAAACTAAATATTTTAGAAGCATCAGTGGTGGGTTGCCCCTGGTTCGCACCGGTTCTATAGAACCAGTAGTAAAACTGGTGGGAGGCTCTGCCCACCGACCCCGACATCATCAAAATGCTTCTGCGTATGTGCAGAAGAGCGTGCGTGAGTGCGGGTGAAGCGAGCGCGTGTGAGTGGCCCCGTTGCGAACCGGTAGTAAAGGTAAGTAGAACCCACCCCTGGAAGCACTGATAAACATTTATAAGAATCTTTTTCAGTGAGTCTGTGTTTTCTTCAGTTGTTGCTATAAAGAGCAAACAGTTATTGGAAGTAAATATGGAGAGAAACATGAGTGTCCATTTTAAAATTTTAACATATTTCAGGGATTGTGCAAAAGTAAACAAGCTTATCCTTTTTCATTAAAATACGGATTTAAATTTGTTTTAAATTTACATTTTATTTTAATAAGTTGTAAAATTCTATCATTGTTTTGTTAAATACTTAATTAATTTTTAAAAGTAAACTATTTATTTATCTTTTACTTAATGAACCCCAATGAACTAATTCATTTTATTAATGGTTGGTGATACTGCATAAATCAGTTTATCATTTTAGGAAACTGTAGCATTGCAAAGTTTGAAAACTCCTGGCCTAGGCAATTTTCTGAGATGCCCTTATGGCTTTTGGTTTTCATTCCTCAAGAAAGGCAGCTTTGTTCTGCCAGAATGAATCTTAATGCTGTCACTCCAAGTTGATGAAGGTGGGAAATGCAGATGGACTTCGATTGATTTTTGTTTAAATTCAGGGATATGAATAGAAAGCTGAACAGCTCCCCATTAATTTTTATTGTAAATAGAAGGGCGGAACACCAACTAATTTAAGGAGGAGGGCTTTTGCTTTTTGAAGCAAAATAAAGGATATGTTATAGTTATAAATAATTAACTTGCATGTGTGGTTTAATTCCTGAAAGAAATGACTTGTGAGGAATGATTGGGGGGCGGGGGTGACAGAGGGAAGCCATGTAACCTATATGCCTTTGCCTTTCATGCTTGTGTGTGAGAGAAAAGACTAAGTGTATTCAGTGGAAACATGTCAGCAGGAAAGCTTAAAGGAGATTGCTGACACCAGTCCTATCAAGAGAGCAGCAAAGGTTTCCAGGTCGAAAAGGCTCTTAGAATTTCTATCCTGAAGAAGGGCCCAGGCCCAACTAATGGCAAGAAAAGGTTCTCTTGGTCTCCATAAAATCTCACAGAATATGGAAATGCACTCTTTTCCCATACAGGTATTTAAAAAAGGATAAATATATAGTTTAGGTTTAGGAGATTGTATATTCCTTCCTTTTTGTTAGGGAGATTTGAGTTTATATTCCTATCTTTTCCTGAGCAAAGACTAGAGGAAAACCAAAGAGGAATCTCCCAGAAGCTCCCACTGATTTTGATTCTTTTTAGAGGAAGTTGTCAGGCCTTGCTATGTTCCTGGAGTGATAAGCCATCATCTCTAGAAAATGACTTAACATCTTTTGTACTGGCATGTAAGATTGAGAAGGAGAATACAGTTGTGGATTATCTAAACAAATGTCTACTTCTGTGATGGCCAACCTATGGCATATGTGCCACAGGTGGCACATGGAGCCGTATCGGTGGGCACGCAAGCTTAGCTCTGGCACTCATGCGCACATCAGCCAGCTGGTTTTCAGGCCTTCTGGGCTCACCGGAAGTTGGCAAACAGGCCATTTCTGGCCTCTGGAGGGCCCCTGGGTGGGGGAGGCTGTTTTTGCCCTCCCAGGTTCCAGGAAAGCCTCTGGAGCCTGGGGAGGGCGAAAAACAGGCCTACCGGGCCCACTGGGCCATCTCGTGCCAAAAGCAGGGGGTGTGCATGGGGTCGCGCATGCATGTGTGGGGGGGCGGGGTGCATAGAATTATGGATGTGGGCACACATGCATGCGACACCCCCCCGCTCTCCCCCTGCTTTTGGCACACAATGGCAAAAAGGTTAGCCATTACTCTGTCTCCCAGCCCTTTCTCATCCTGCTATGGAAACTGAAGTTAATTCCTTAATTGAGCCTTGGATAGTACAGTGGTCTAAAGTACCCTGTTATTAACACCAGCTGCCTGCAATTATTGCAGGTTCGAATCCCACCAGGCTCAAGGTTGACTCAGCCTTCCATCCTTTCTAAGGTAGGTAAATTGAGGACCCAGTTTGTGGGGGCAATAAGCTGACTTTGTATAAATATACAAAAGTATGAAGGCTATTGCTTAACGCATTGTAAGCCACCCTGAGTCTCCGGAGAAGGGCGGCGTATAAATCAAATTAAAAAAAAATTGAAAGGAGATTGGCAAGTTAATGAGGAGTATTTATTTTCTTAGCAGAAAATTCAATAGATTAGAGCAGAAATTTACAGAACATCAATAGAGATTTTTCTTAAATTTGATGATGTGTTAAACCTTCAAAAAGCTGTTCTCCAAGTCTATAATCTTGTCCAGGGAAGATTTTAAAACACATTCTATGCATATGGAAGAGAAATACTGTTTTCCCCAAAATAAGACATTCCCTGATAATAAGCCCAATCGGGCTTTTGAACGCATGGCAATAAGGCCAAGCGCTTATTTCAGGATTCAAAAAAATATAAGACAGGGTCTTATTTTTGGGGAAACACGGTACAATTCTTTTGAAACAAGGGGCATGGAGGGCAGGGGAAAATTAAGTTGCTTTGCATATGTGAAGACCTGAATCCAGATCTGGCTAATGTTTCTTTACTTTAGAGCACAGTTTCTCCATCTCAGCAATTTTAAGATGTTTGGAGTTCATGCTGCTGGAAATTCTGGAAGCTGAGTCTTAAAGTTACCAAAGTTGAGAAATGCTGCTATAGAGCAGAGAGAGGCAGTTTTATGCTGTAGAGTTGCTTTTCAGTATCATTTCAAGGGATGAGAAAGGGATTATCAGGCTATTCTTTCTTCTGATTTAATAGTTCTAGAGCTTCCAGTTGCCTGTTCCTCATTACCAGGATATTAGCCTGTGATCTCCAAATGTCTCTCTAGGTAACCTCAAAGTGTAATTATTAATTAAGAATAATAATTACTAATTAAAAATAACCTCTTTTATGTTGGGGCTTTGGTACATTCTCTTTCTTCATTTCCATTTGTGGTACATGAATAAATAGTAAATACTATACAGCAGTGGTGAAATCTAATTTTTTTTGCTACCGGTTCTGTGGGCGTGGCTTGGTGGTCATGTGACCGGGTGGGCATGACCAACTTGACATCACTCACGTCACTCATTGTTAGAGCCAGGAGCTGTACATTCTGAAGCACATTCTGCCTTTCTGAAGCCCCCAATGCTTTGAGTTTCTCTCTGGCTTGACTGCCCAAGTGAACCTCGGAACCTTCTCTTGCCCTGCTCTCCATCCCGGAGGGCTGTACATCCAATCCTCCGTACAAACTGCCCACTCTGTTTCTGGAAAGGCAGAGCCTCCCCCTTGCAGGGCGGTCCAAAGAGGGGTGGGGGATGCTGCAGAAAATGCTGCCTTTCACCCGGGCCTCCTCCTGCAGTCAAATGCGCCCAGCCGTGCATGTCCTTTTCTCAGCCTGGTGGAGCAGTGGACTAAAGCGCTGTTAAATAGCACTTAGCTGCCAGCTGCCTGCAATTACTGCAAGTTCGAATCTCACCAGGCTCAAGGTTGACTCAGCCTTCCATCCTTTCTAGGGTAAGTAAAATGACCCAGATTGTGGGGGGCAATAAGCTGACTTTGTATAAATATAGAAAAATATGAAGGCTATTGCTTAATGCATTGTAAGCCACCCTGAGTCTCTGGAGAAGGGTGGCATATAAATCAAATTAAAAAGAAAAAAAATGGGCTGTGCATGGGGCGCTTGGAGAGCAAGCGAGCAAGAGAGCTCTCCAATATCTGTTTTTGTGTGTGTATGTGAGGGAGGTAGAGAGCAATCTGAAGCCGAGGCACCCAAACTTCTGGCAGCAGCCAGGGAGGCTTTTGAGCAGCCCTGAGTCAGCCAGCTCCACCTGATCTATTCCCTGAGTCTCGTCTTTCTCCTTGCCCCCCCCCCCCATCACTCAAGCAGTGGCAGGTTCTGCTGATCAACAGGGCCTCTCATTTTTCCCATGGCGTGGCGTACACTTGCTACCTCTGCTTGTCTGCTTGCAAGCGGTGATCTTCTCTGCTTCTCTCGGGATACTGATGTGGGCACCATGGATGCATAGCTTGTCGGGGCTGAGCAGGGAAGCCGCTGTCACGTCACTCCCCCTTGCCGAGCGCAAAGCCGAAGCCGTGTGCTTCTCTCCCCGGACTGGCCACCAGCAAAGAGCCACGCAGCCGACAGCTGCTCAGTGCCCCGTGTGAACCATCGCCCAGCTGCCGGTGGGAATAGAACAGCCAGCCCAGGGGCAGGAATGATTCCTGTGGACCCCGCCGCTGCTTGAGCAGGAAGGATGAAGCTGAGGACTCAGAGGAGAAAAACCGTGAGGTTTTGTGCCAGGCGACTGGCCTTGCAGTGGCGGCTTGAATGGCCCAACTAAAGTTGTGCTTGCCAGTGAATTTTGGTGTGGGAGCCTTGACTGCAGCGCTGTTCCAGCCAGCCAACCCAAGCCCAAGCTGGGCTGGCTGCTCCATCTCCACTGGCAGCTGGGCGATGCTGCACGCGGGGCATTGAGCGGCTGTCGGCCATGTGGCTTTTTGCCGGTAGTCAGCATGGTGAGGAAGCACACGGCCTCGGCTCTGTGCTTGGGGAAGCGAGTGGGAGTAGTGTGACAGTGGCTTCCCTGCTCAGCCGCTCAATGTTCTGTGCGCAGCATCGCCCAGCTGCTGGTGGGGATGGAGCAGGGCTGGCCCCACCACTGCAGGGCCAGCCACCTGGCACAAAACCTCGCAGTTTTTCTCATCCAAGTTCTCAGTGCCATCCTCCCTGCTCAAGCAGTGGCAGGGTCCACGGGAATCATTCCTGCCCCTGGGCTGCAGCATCGCTCAGCTGTCCCCACCGGCGGCTGGGCAATGCTGCACATGGGGCATTGAGCAGCTGTCGGCCGCGTGGCTCTTTGCCGGTGGCCAGCCCAGTGAGGAAACGCATGGCCTCGGCTTTGTGCTTTGGGAAGCGAGAGGGAGTGGCGTGACAGTGGCTTCCCTGCTCAGCCCCGACAAGCTATGCATCCCCAAGAGAAGCAGAGAAGATCACTGCTTGCAAGCAGACAGGCAGAGGTGGCAAGCGTACGCCATGTCATGGAAAAAATGAGAGGCCCTGTTGCTTGCCGCTGCTTGAGTGGGGGTGGGGGCGAAGAGAACAGCAAGACTCAGGGAGTAGGTCAGATGGAGCTGGCTGACTCAGGGTTGCTCAGAAGCCTCCCCCGCCGCTGCTAAATGTTTGGGTGCCTCGACTTCAGATTACTCCCTCCTTCCCTCCCTCACATATACACACAGAGGTTGGAGAGCTCTCTTGCTCGCTCGCTCCAAGCGCCCCATGCACAGCCCATTTGAGGAAAGGGCATGCACGGCTGGGCACGTTTGGCTGCAGGAGGAGACACAGCGCAATGGGGTTGTTTTGTTCACTGCAGTGGTGCTTTGGAGGGCAGGTGGACATCTGCAGCTGGCAACTATAATGAATATGTCACCTGCCCACCTGAAGGGCTGCCGCAGTTCATTTTTATTTCGTGGCAGAAGGAAGAAAGCAAATGGCAGCAGCACAGTGGTGCTCCAGGAGTGCAGGAGGACATCTGCAGCCAAGCGGGGAGAGAGGGTTGTGAGAGCAGTGGTGACAAGAGCGGCAGCGGTGGCCCCTTCCAAGCGCAACGCATGGAGGCGGCGGGCAAGGCATCACTGGCATGCCTGTTGAGTGGGCAACCAGGCGGGGCCGGGGCCACCAGAGATGATTGCTACTGGTTTGGTGAACCAATGGCAATCATCGCTATCGGTTCAGCCGAACCAGTCCGAACCATTTCACTCCTGCTATACAGATCATAACACTGTGTTTTGAAAAAGTAAATTTATATATGGATCTTTAGATACTAATCAATAAAACCTGGGACACTTTTCACCTTATTGTTACAAACTGACAGTTAACATAAAATAGCTTTTAAAAGAGGACTGGGAGCTGCTGTGAATCTTCTTTTTAAAGAATGTGCTTCAGATCTTTTTACTCTTTTCTTCCTTCCTAATTCAACAGTTGAATATTATGTTAAAATATGTTTTGAATGTAATGGAGCCTACCAATTATGTTCATAACCCAAGGATTCAAAGGAGTGAATTACATAGCTTGACCATGATCACTCTGCTTTTGCCCATGCATTCGCTAATCAAATACACAGGTCGTTAAGGGCACATGAAGTATCTCAGGGTGGGGAAGACCACCTACTGAGATATCTCATGCTTCGCCCCCATTCGGATCGCTTATCTTATGTAGATCTCGACGATCAATGGAGCTGTCCATATTCCACCCTCTCTGCCACGGTTTTGCCTTGAGCAAAAGCTTGTTGAGGCCTACAAGGACTAGAGATTGCATCCCTATAGGCTCCAGTCATTTTTATGAAAAGCCTTTGCTGCCAAGAACGGAGCCCAGGAAGGGCACATGCACGCTTCCAGGCTTCCATTCTTGGCAGCAAAGACTTCAGGAAGGTCCTTTGCTGCCATTAACAGAAGCTTAATTCTCAGCATCAAAGGCCTTGAGGCTGTAAACAGAGGCCCGGAAGGATGCGCGTGTCCCTCCTGGCCTCTGTTCTCGGTGTCAAAAGGTTTTTGCAAAAATGACCAGAGCCTATAGGGATGCAAACTCTCAGACCAGTAGGCCTTGGCAAGCCTTTGTTCAAGGTTTTTTGCTTTGGTGATTCAGGCCTTCCCGCCGTTTGCAAAGCCTTTTGCTGCAGATCTCATCCAGGCCTCCATTTACAGAGAACAGAGGCCCAAAGTACCGTGAGATCAGGCAAGATCAATAGCACGACATTTCATGCTTCTGATCTCACGTGATCTTGCAGTATTTTAGGCCTCCATTCTCTGCAATTGCACTGAAGGCCTGAAACACCAAAGTAGGCCAAGAAACTGAAAGCTTGCTAGATCTTTGCAAGGTGAGTATCCACAGGCCTAGTACCTGTGGAGACCTGGTATGGGGGGTAAATAGGCAGGGCAAATGTTGCAGAGCCTCTGCGGTCGTTCGTAAGTGTGAATGACTGCTGTGATGCTGCAACATTTATAATTTCAGAACTCTGTCATAAGTACTTAGGGGGGGATATGTCATAACTTTGAATGGTGGCTAAGTGAACTGTCATAACTTGGGGATTACCTGTAAAAGGTAAAAAGGTGGATTAAAAATCCTGCAGTGAAAGGATACAGAATTGGTTCCATTGGAAAAAGTTTTTCAAGTCATGAATTTTAAACCACTTGGGGAATCTCCATGGGCAGGGAAAATTGCACCAGTGATCAGTTCCATGGAGAAAGATTTTTCCAGGGAGCAGAGAAGTGTGGTTTCATGTGCTGTCTGCATCCCGCAGATGGGGCTTCACTTGTTTGCGCGGCCCAGTTGCTGGCATGCTGTGGATCTGGTCCGTGGACTGGGGATTGGGGTCTTCTACAGCTGTCTATGAGCAGTTTAAGTGTCAGCATATTGTCGCCAACAATTAATCCAATTGCTTGATTAAATGTCATATTTAACAACTCTTCTGGTCATCCATTTCCAAGTTGTATTATTTAGTTTGTTTTGACAAAAGAAGCAAAATTGAGTATATTTTTAAAACTCTACCATTTTAATGGTAACTAAACATAAAAAGCCTTAGTACTCGACATTGTGCTGTCCTTTTTCTACTACAGGGGTGTCAAAGTCACGTCATCACATGACGTATCGGGACTTTTCCCCCCTTCGCTAAACCAGGTGTGGGCGTGGCCAGCGCATGACTCAAACGGCCTGTGGGCCGGGAGTTTGACAGTTCTACTATCTTTGGGACACGGGTGCTTCCTATGAGAGAAAGGGAATCTCTTTAACCCAATCTATCCGACTGGCTAATTTGTATCTGTGGCCTATAATGCTGTCCATTGCTCCTTCTTCATTTTTCCCTCAGTTTTCTCATCTTCCTTTACTTTCATTATCAGGTTTTCAAGATTGTTTTACTTTAATTTCAGATTTCCCATTACTTATTTCATTAACAATCTCTTTTTCACTTCCCCATCTAATCTGTTGTCAACATTTCCATTTTATTTGTCAAAAGCTCTAAATTAATTCTATTTCTATAAATTGTGCATTATTATATTATTGCATAAGATGTCTCATTATGCTTTTATGTTCTTTATTCTTAACTGCATTATATACAGTTATATACTGCATTATATATTTACATATATAAAAACATCTGAACAGTGAAAAATATAGTCTAGTCATATCATTTCCTCAAATCTAAAACAAAGAAAAGAAAAACAATGGGAAAAATAGACAAAAGGAATAATTTTGTTCCAGTCAAAAATTGTCAGTGTTCTTGGCTTATCTTATAATTAAATCCATTCAGTATGTTATCTTTTTTCCTCTACAGAAAGAAAATATTGTAGCTAATTGCATCCAATCTGAGCCCACTTGTATTCAATCCATTTGTACTTGGATTCTTATATGTGATTCTAGGGGTCTGCTGAAATGTTATATTTGGATTGGAAGTGTCAGTTGTCTGGATTCAGGGCTCCCAAACATCATCCCACTAAGTGGACTCCATGTAGTGTCAGGCTTGAGGTCACTCTAGGCAACATCTGGGTATTCCTGTTGCAGATGTGGCAAAGTGTGTGACGACACTGCATTGCGTAGCAAGGAAGATGAAACAGCATTTCATTGAACAAAGTGATTGAGCTGCCAATATCAGAATTTCCCTGTGGTGTGTCTGGGCTCTTTTATTGTTACCTAAAGTAGTGTGGAAAAAATATGTTAGTGATAGCTATAGCTGCTTCAACTTGATATTCCTTATGTGATAGATTTTAATTAAGTAAAGCACAGATTGGTGTCTATTGGCAACTTCTGTATCCTGAGCCTGCTGGAATCTGATTTTTGCTCCTATGAGATAGTCAAGAAAAAATTAAGTCTGGTTGTCTGACATATTTCAGAATTTTGATCTCCCTTGAGAACAGCAGCATTTCACTCAGTATTTTCATTAGAATATTAATCAGGATGAGATTATGATACTGTTCTGCAAAATACCATAAATAATTGCCTTGAGGCAGAGCAGCTGTTCTGTAAACTTTCATGAGGGAATTACCATCCAGCTGTCTAGAAAAGAAAATGGTATTTATTTCCTTGATCATTTTTATAGCAGTATTTGTAGCAAGAGAATTTGCTGTGAAAATGAGTGTGTTTCTGGATTCTTCCTTTTTTAATTTTCAAATTAATATATTAAAGTTTAACCAGGAAATGTCCTTAACAAATCATCCCTCCCTACTTTGGGATGGCTTGTCTCACTTCTACACTGATCTCTCTAGGTTGGCATTAAACTAATGCTACAAGAATTTAATTTCATAGAAGTGATGCTGTTTTTAGGAGTCATCCAAAAGGTCAAGATGGTTATGATGGTTACACAATTGAAACTTCATCCCTATTGATGCATATCTCACACATATGAAAAAGCGTGGAGGATTGGATTTTTGTGGGTGTGCCTACTATGTTAACTTTTAAAGCACTTCTCCCAATAAAGATTTCCCCTGCCATTTTTCTAGGTAGAGGATAATTATTTTCAAATTTCTAGGTGCCAGTGTAAAATGATAAGGAGATAAAATAATCAGGTGATTAGATAATAAGACATGCTTCCAGAAGTTTGCCAATCTTGGCTGAATAATAATATTTAAAAGTAAGAGGAAACAGGAAAAAATAGAAGTGGAGAGAGAGAAAGGGAAGGAAAGGGCAAATAATTAATCTGTAGTGCAGCTTTCCCAGCCTAATAACCTTCAGATGCATTGCAAGCACTGTTCTGCTTCTTTCATCCTCAACAAATAACTATTCTGAAACGCATCAGGTTGGTGCCGGCTGCTGTATTTAACTGACTTCAGGGTCTATCATCTCATTTGCTTAATCTAGGTTTTTTAATTTTGATTCTTTGGTGTAAATCAGGGGTTCCCAAACTTGGCAGCTTTAAGACTTGTGGACTTCGACTCCCAGAATTCTCCAGCCAGCATAGCTGGCTGGAGAATTCTGGG